>CM050205.1:5705000-5707500 GCA_027475355.1 Coilia nasus
ACTTCACTGTTTGGCCTGCAGCGCTCACTTACACCCCGAGTCAGCAGGTCTCTCCTTACCCACAGGCCAATAATGCCGAGCAGGGCAGAATATGATCGCTCGTTTGTACCTTCAGGCTCTCAGGCTCTGGTTTTGTCAGCTTTTGCGTCCCTTGTTTTGCCCATCCCGCCTCCTTGGTGGAGGTGTGGTAATGTTTCGGTGTCCGTCCCTCGGTGGAGGTGTGGTAATGTTTTGGTGTCTGTGCCTCGGTGGAGGTGTGGTAATGTTTTGGTGTGGCACAGAGAGTCCATTACATTACATTACACTTAGTTGACGCTCTTATCCAGATGGGGTGGGATTTGAACCGGCAACCTTCCGATTGCAAGACCAACTCCCTAACCACTAGGCCACAGCTGCCCGTGTGTCCATGTGTTCCCAGCTCCCCTGCTCACATGTTTCCATTGCAAAGCAACTTGCAGAGCGGCTTGAGGTGTCAGCTGCATACACACTCCACACCCCCTCTATGTGCCCTTCATCAATATGTCTAATTACGGTTTTTGCCTATGTCAATGAAATGACTTTTGTACATCTAATCTTGTCCCGTATTGGTAACAGAGCTAACACAGACTGTTCAAAGTGGCAGTCACTTAGAAAGATTGAGTTTGATTTCATTTCACAAAAAGTCTATGGTACATGACACGACCCAATTACATCCCATGAAGCGGCCCTTGAGGGAACCCTTGTTGTGCCTCTCCTCTCCACCATGCTGACCTGGGCATAGTAGGGCAGGGCACTCCTCCCGCCCTTCGTGTGTGTGTCGTGTGTGCGTGCGTGTCTGCATGTGTGTGTGTGTGCAGGTGTGTGAGAGAGTGTGTGCTGGTGTGTGTGTGTGTGTGTGTGCCACTGCTAATCGGCTGCACTGCACAGGTAGGTAATTACTGTGACAATGACGAGCCACCCAGGACAGACACACTGACCTCTCACCGCTAATCCACCCAGGGGAACCAGAGGAAACAAGGGAGGGTGAGGAGAGAGAGCAGGCAGGGAGAGCATGACAGGAGAGTTGCAGGGGGGGAGGAGAGGAGGAAAGACACGGTGAAAGAGAGGAGGGGAGGAGAGGAGGAAAGACACGGTGAAAGAGAGGAGGGGAGGAGAGGAGAGGAGGAAAGACACGGTGAAAGAGAGGAGGGGAGGAGAGGAGGAAAGACACGGTGAAAGAGAGGAGGGGAGGAGAGGAGAGGAGGAAAGACACGGTGAAAGAGAGGAGGGGAGGAGAGAGAGCAGGGAGGTGGAGCAGGACAGGAGAGTTGCAGGAGCAGGGAGGTGAAGAGGACAGTTGGGGGGAGGGGGGGGGGGTAGAGACACGGTAAGAGAGAGCAGAGGAGAGATGCAGGGAGGGAGAGCAGGAGAGGGCAGTTGCAGGGGGGAGGAGAAGAGGAGCAGGGAGGAGAAGATGAGAGACAGTGAGATAGAGCAGGAGAGGAGAGATGCAGGGAGGTAGAGCAGGAGAGGAAAGGCACAGGGAGATAGGAGAGGAGGAGCAGGCGGTGGAGGTGAGACTGAAGGAGGAGCAGGTAGGCAGAGGAGGAGCGGGCACAGGGAGAGGAGGTGAGTCTAAGGTAGGGAGAGGAGGTGGAGGTGAGACTGAAGAAGAGGAGGAGCAGAAAGGGAGAGGAGGAGCAGGTAGGAAGAGGAGTAGCAGCAGGCAGAGGAGGTGAAACTGAAGGAGAGGAGGAGCAGGTAGGGAGAGGAGGAGCGGGCACAGGGAAAGGAGGTGAGTCTAAGGTAGGGAGAGGAGGAGCGGGCACAGGGAAAGGAGGTGAGTCTAAGGGAGAGGAGAGGAGAGGAGGAGCAGCAGACAGAGGAGGTGAGACTGAAGGAGCAGCGAGACAGGCTGCAGAAGGAGACAGAAGGAGACGAGCAGATGAAGAGGAGTAGAGAGGAGGGAGAAAGGAGAGAAGAGCAGCAAAGTACAAGAGAAGAAAAATGAGATAGAAAAGAGAGAGGGGATGGACAGATGGGAGACTGGGGGAGGGAGGGATGGAGGGATGCGGGAAAGGGGAGAGAGGAGATAAGATAAGGAGAACACTGTAGTAGCAGAGGACAGGATAGGCTGGAAAGACAAAAGGGCATGGAGTTGAGAGAGAGCAAACTAATGTAGAGAATGGGAGGAAGAGAAAGACAAAGGATTTGAAGGGAAGAGATATATATATATACATATATATAAGAGTCAAGAATATAAGGCAAGTGTACAAGGCAAGAATATATTCAAAAGTATAAGGCAAGAGTATAAGCCAAGAATATAAGGCAAGAGTATAAGGCAAGAATATAAGGCAAGAGTATAAGGCAAGAGTACAAGAGTCAGAAATATAAGAGTCGCAGGCAAGAGAAGAAGGAGAAAAGATAAAAACAGGCAGATTATGGAGGAGGGAAAGAGAGAGAGAGGGGAAGGTATGGAGAGAGAAGAGAAATAGAGACAGGGAAAGAGAGAGGGAATGATATGGAGATAGGAGGGAAAGAG
>CM050205.1:5712500-5717500 GCA_027475355.1 Coilia nasus
CTAGCCAGCAGTATTTCGCGGGCTATAAATCCTGATGAAATTAGTTTGCTGTCTTATCCAGAAACTGCAAGTTGCCCCTGTGGTCAGTTTTGTTATAGTGCTGTAGTGATGTATGAAAAATGTGTTTAGTTTTTTTTTTTTTTATTTATTACAGTGTTACTAGACTACATAGTCTTATACCAGTGTAATAGCAGCGGCTATTGTTTAGAAAACCTCCAAGACACTCCAACAAGAGACACAGTGTAATGACAGACAACAAAAGATTGAAGTCTGGATAAAACCGTATTATCTGTCCTTTTTCAGGCTCACTTATTGCCGTGTTTATTTGTTGTCACACATCGCATTGGCTCTCATTTTGTTTTAGCAGTCTTCAATAGAGCTTATGCAGGCTTTACTCCCTGGCGTTTTTGGAACCAGCGCTTCCTGTGGTCCCTTTCCATTTCATTGGACAACATTACCCCTCATTGTTCCTGGAATCAGAGTGAATTTTGGCACCTGAAAAGTTCCCCTTCAGCGTGGCAAAGGATGTTGCTGATGTAGAGGTGTGTTTTGAGGTGATGCAAATAGAAGCAGGTCCGTTCTGTTCTGTGTGGCAAGGACACAGCAGGGAGAGCGCAGCGAGAAGCCTTTGGCGCAGGCTACACTGGACACACCCTCCTCACCAGGACAGAAGCGCCACATTGCCCCCAGTACACACACACACACACACACACACACACACTGGACACACCCTCCTCACAAGAACAGGAGCGCCACATTGCCCCCAGTACACACACACACACACACACACACACGCACGCACGCATGCACACACGCATGCACACACACACACACACACACACACACACACACACACACACACACACACACACACACACACACACACACACACGGTTGTGTGTTTTGTTATATGTTTTAATATAATGTAATGTAATGATATGCATTATACTACATAACATATAATATGCTGTCCATTATACTAGTTTTACATAACATTATACATAATTAATCAGTCAGGGAATAGTGTAAGAGTGTGTATGCAGAGGGGGTGGGGCAGCGATGGGAAGGGTGTGTGTGCTGGGAAGAGTGTGTGTGCAGGGAGACTACTGATGGAATCCATAAACTAGGAGGGCAATGTGTCTGTGCTGGTCGGAACGGTGTGTACACAACTCTGTGTGTGTGTGTGTGTTTGTGTGTGTGTGTATGTGTGTGGTTACAGTATCTTGAGAAATGGGTAAAATAGTCATTGTGTAAGAGAAACTAGGGCCTGACTTACAGTACAGCATGTGCCTGGGGGGGGGTTATTGTCATGGCGATCCTGAGACAGTTGAAGGTCAGCGCGTTCAGATTTCACTGGATGTCAAGCGACGCAAATGGAATTTATAATGACTCTCAGGGAAGAGGAGAGCACCCTGTCTGTAGTGTGATATATCTATGGAAGGGGCCCTTTTTCTTCTTTTTATTCATTTTTTAATCTCCTTTTATTAAAATCCCCAACGCTTATTGATGAATGTCTAAGAAATCACATCTCCATCCAAAGGAAGATTATAAATGGTACAATGATACATTTTGTGTGCTGTTATAAATTTCCGCTGCATGTGTCGATTAAAATACACATCTCTGTCAGGGGAGATGGTGTATGGGCATGTTTGGACCGGTAGTGTGTGTGTGCGTGGGGGAAGTGTGTTGTTGTGCTCATTTTGTGGTGATGGTATATCATCCTGCTAGGCTGTCCGTATTTTACAATGCATGCATATATTACAGCTTCCACCAAATGTGGAGAGATAAACAGCGAGAGAGAGAGAGAGAAAGAGAGAGAGAGAGAGAAAGAGAGAGGCAGACAGGGAGAGACAGAGAGGGAGAGAAAGAGAGAGAGAGAAAGAGAGAGAGAGAGAGAGAGGGAGACAGAGACAAAGAGAAAAAGAGAGAGACTAAGAGGTAGAGAGCATGTGAGCTTGTGTGTGTGGATGTATACACATGTGTACATGTGTGTGTGTATGCGTGTGCATGGCTGCTAATCTTTACCCATGTAATTGTGGAGCTCTGTGTGGTTGGCTGTTCCAGTATCAGTTAATCGTGTATGTAGGCTGCTGTTGTGTGGTTGGCTGTTCCAGTATCAGTTAATCGTGTATGTAGGCTGCTGTTGTGTGGTTGGCTGTTCCAGTATCAGTGAATCATGCATATAGGCTGCTGTTGTGTGGTTGGCTGTTCCAGTATCAGTGAATCGTGTATAGGCTGTAGGCTAATATTTTGTGGTTGGCTGTTCCAGTATCAGTTAATCGTGTATGTAGGCTGTTGTTGTGTGGTTGGCTGTTCCAGTATCAGTGGATCGTGTATATCGGCTGCTGTTGTGTGGTTGGCTGTTCCAGTATCAGTGGATCGTGTATAGGCTGTAGGCTAATATTGTGTGGTTGGCTGTTCCAGTATCAGTTAATCGTGTATGTAGGCCGCTGTTGTGTGGTTGGCGGTTCCAGGATCAGTGGATCGTGTATAGGCTATAGGCTAATATTGTGTGGTTGGCTGTTCCAGTATCAGTTAATCGTGTATATAGGCTATATCGTCCCATCAGCACCTCAGGCGTCTCAGCAGTCGTCTTAACGCTCACACAAACCTGGGCATGCTCAGCCCACACCTCTCTCCTTGCTGCTCTGGACATGAGTGTGTGCATGAGTGTGTGTGTGTGTGTGGCATGAGTGTGTGTGTGTCTGTGTGGCATGAGTGTGTGTGTGTTTGTGTGTGTGATTATGTGTGTGCATGAGTGTGTATGTGTATGTGTGGGTGTGTGTGTTTGTGTGGACATGTGTGGCATGAGTGTGTGTGTGTGTGTGTGTGTGTGTTTGTGTGGACATGTGTGTGTATGAGTGTGTGATTGTGTGTATGTGGGTATGTGTGCATGAGTGTGTGTATGCATGTGTATGTGTGTGTTTGTGTGGGCATGTGTGTGTATGTGTGCACGCGCATGCGTTACGCAAGCGGGCACTGGCTGGGCTGGGCTGGGCTGGGCTGGGCTGGGCTGGGCTGGGCTGGGCTGGGCTGGGCTGGTAATGGACTGTCCACCCGGTCAAGGGAAGGGAGGCCTACTCCTGCAGATTAGTGCGCTGGGCTTTATCCTCCACTGAATGGGCACGTTGGCTTAAACAGCCTAATCCCCTCTGGTAAAGATGATTGCTTTCAGTCTCCACAACACACACACACACACACAGGCACTGGCACAACCACAGCCATGCCATCCAATGGGAGCCCTAGCACAAATGTATCCTCTTATATAATCAGTAAACATGTACATGCATACAGTATATGTATAAATATAGAACACATACACACGCTATATATATATAGTTATAATGTAATCTGTCGCAACACTCAGTGAAGGTTCCTCTCAGAGGGTAGGCAGTTTATTGTAGAGTGTAGAGTGCATTCTCTACATGTGGCCTATGGCTGTCCAGTTATGATGTAAGAACATTAGCATCAATGGGGTCTCCATCCAGTCTCAATGGGCAAACACAGCAGCTATATCATTGTCAATGGCTCTAGCATACAATGGATTAAAAATGGCCAAATATCTATCAGTGGCCATGATTTTGGTGATTTTGTGGGTGATCAGTCAGATAGATGATCCATATTTTAGCATATTTTGCTGCTGTGATTGATCGGCCTGTGTCCTTATTTTCATATGCAGTGTTTTCCGTGTTAGTCAGTGGATGATAAATTATGTTTTGTGCATTATAAATATGATTTTTTTGTCACGTAAGTGACTCTGTGAATAATCAGCACCCTGTACAACGCTGAATAATCTTGGAAGGACAAGAAATAAGTAGGCTGTACTGGACTGGAGGGCGGAGGGGTGTTTTGCTGATAAATATGAATAAGATGATTCCAGTGGAACATTCCAGAAGGATTGCTTTCTGTAGATGACATGAATCTGGTGCGATTTGGTTTCCGGAGAGAAATGCCTGTCACCCTGAGCTCCGTTGATCACAGCCAACAAAGTCACTTTGGTTTCAATGGCGCCTATTCAAATGTCTGCTTTATGGAATAATTACACAAAGACAGTAGACTCTGACAGCGCTGGCTGTCAGCGATGGCAGCTGTATCTTTTACAGTGTCACTCAAGACTGCCATGAGTGGGTCGAGTCTATTCAGTGCCCACAGCGAGTGTGCTCCTGACAGTGACAGTGACATTACAGGAGAGTGACAACAGCAGAGTCTTCCCTCCTCTCTGCCTCTCTGACTCCTTCACGTCTTCTCTGCTCCCCATCTCCCCCTACCAACCTGCCGTGGCCTATTTCACGCTTGCCGAGAGCGCGAGAGCATTTTGCGCTTTTGTTTTGCAAGAGGGCTTCAAATATTAAGAGTGGGGGCAGACTGAAGGCTGGGCGCTGCTTGAGGGTTTCGGAGTCAAACGCAGGAACACATCAGAGGCAGAAAATGGCAGCGCGGGTTGACCTACATACGACGGCTCGGCTGCAAGGTAGCGCTCGCTGGAGCGACTCTGTCTCTGTTCTGTGATGTATTTCTTAAGTACCCTCACAGCAAGCACACAGTTACGTTGTGTAATGAACTGCTTCAGCGTATCAGACAAAACTTTTTGTTGATTAAGACACCTATCCTTTGCTTTACTAAACACATAAAATACATTTAATTAGCGAATGAGATGAAAGATAACACGATATGTTACATAAAAAACATCAAAGCAGTGTGGCATTCTCTTGCTAGGAAGCGCTTGCTGAGTTTTTGCAGTCTTCTCTCTCTGAAATGAAGCATTTAGGTTAGTTAGAGTCCCTGAGGAGATGAGGCGTGCGTGGCATATGTATGTATGGCCTGACCCTGCCCGATATAGAAACATAAATCACATGCCGCCATGAATTATTCATGAGAGGGGAAAGGCCAAAGGGTTGCAGAGGTGAACCCTGGGTAACCTACCGTACCTATGCGACCAGGGGTCACTGCCTCCCCCCACGCCTTCACCGCACTCCCTCTCCCAGGCCCAGGGGCAAGAG
>CM050205.1:5720000-5730000 GCA_027475355.1 Coilia nasus
CATGACCCCGAGGCCCTCAATTTAATCATGGCCGCATTAGCCGTACTGGGCGATGCACCCAAATAGCGCCGGAGCTCAGACTGTCTCTTCCTGTGTCCTACTTTCCCACACAGCGTGCTGTGCCCAAAGTAAATAGCTTTCTTTGATTGATTGCTGCTTCGTATTTATGTAATGGAGGTATTTTTTCAGCGGTGACATTTGATTAATCACTTTCAGGTAAATAAAAAGCCACTCAGACACTAAAGCTTCCTTGTTGTGTCGTTCTCAGTGTGTTTTTACAGAGCAGTGCTGTTTAAATGACTCACTGGAATGTAAGCATTCCTTATGTCAGTAGAGCACTTCTGACTGATATTCACTGAATGACAATAGGACAATGTGACAATGTCCCTCGAACTTGTCCTATTTCACTTTTCAGCCAGCTGTGACTTTCACTGCCAGACAATACTGACAAATCAAAACCTGTAGTCATACAGTGCCATACATGACATACATCACATGTGAATGGAGAATGAACTTCAATTAATTTATAATTACTTCGGGTTGATTGCAACTACTCAATTACTTGTAATTAAATGTGATGGTTTGTCTCCGGTGTGTGTAATCTGGATGGGACGTCTTTGGTGTGTGGAGATTGGACAGTATGTCTTTGGTGTGTGGAGATTGGACAGTATGTCTTTGGTGTGTGGAGATTGGACAGTATGTCTTTGTTGTGTGGAGGTTGGACAGTATGTCTTTGGTGTGTGAGGTGCGGAAGTGAACATGGCGTATCTTCTCTGTCTCACTTGTGTGTGTGTGTGTGTGTGCGTGCGTGTGTGTGTGTGTGTGTGTGTGTGTGTGTGTCACCTGCACACGTGACCCTGTCGGGGCACATCAGTGCTCTGCCCATCAGGCAATGGAGCCTACGGCAGCAGGATCTGCCATCTACACACACTCACCCTCGAGCCCCGTACCACATCACAGCACAGTATAGCACACACACACACACACACACACACACACACACACACACACACACACACACACACACACACACACACACACCACAGCATAACACACAGATACACCCCACACTCACCTTTAAATCCGCCCAAATCACATCACATCACACACTACAGTACCGCACACACATTCACCTTCAAACTCTCCATCACACACCACAGCAAAGCACACACACTAGAAAGCACTCTCCTTAGCCATGGAGCTTAGCAGATTTACTTTGAAGTTTTATTGTCGGATTTACAATAATGCAACGTTTTGAGCAACTGTTGCAATAGTGCAGAAGATAAAAAAAATGCAAATACAGGACATTACTCAAAGTGGGCAACACTCATACTCAATACACGTACTCAATACTCAATACTCATACTCAATACACGTACTCAATAGTCAACACTCATACTCAATACACGTACTCAATATACGTACTCAATAGTCAACACTCATACTCAACACATGTACTCAATAGTCAACACTCATACTCAATACACATACTCAATACACATACTCATAGTCAATACACATACTCAATACATGTACTAAATAGTCAGTACTCATACTCAATACATGTACTAAATAGTCAACAGTCACACACACACACACTCCTCCACCAGACACTTCACATAGCACAACACAGCATAGCACGTGCATTCAAAACCACTTCAAAACCACAGTCACGTAACACATCACGACACAGCATCATCTGCGTACATCTCATCCGTCTTCAAGTTCATCTCATTCACCCCATCACACAACACACCACTGTGCACATGTTAACCCAAGTGTCTTTGCTGTGGCTCATAGAGAGGTCAGACACGTACATCTCATCCATCTTCAAGTTCATCTCATTCACCCCATCACACAACACACCACTGTGCACATGTTAACCCAAATATCTTTGCTGTGGCTCATAGAGAAGTCAGACACGTGCATTATCCCAACACTCAGTGAGTGTCATATAACATGCTGCTAGCGCAGTAGCAGTAGCACATGCCGGGAAGAATTCCTCTCCTTACCCAGCACGCTCACAGTGTTACATCATGCCCTGGTTTGCCTGCCCACACACACACACATGTAGAGACACACACACACAGATACACTCACACACACACACACACACATGTAGAGACATACACACACAGATACACTCACACACACAACACACACACACACACACACACACACACACACACACACACACACACATACAAAAACATGCACACACACATGTAGGCACACACACAAACACACACACGCACACACACACACACACACACACACACACACACACACACACACACACACACACACACACACACACACACACACACACACGCACGTGTGGACACACACACGCACACACAGCCAGCCAGCTTCACGGGGCATATTCCTAGCTGCTGATGACGTGTTGTTTATTGGGCCCTGTGTTGCTGCACAGAGCTGTTTATGTAATTGCGCTGAATAAGTAGCTGATAATGGGGCTGTGTGAGTGTCACCATCGGCCACAAGGGACCTAGTGACGGATGTGGGGATCACTGAGATTGTGACACTTTGAGTCTTCAGGAAGTGTTGAACACAAACCCTCTTCCTGTTCTGATTAGATTGTGTGTGCGTATGTGTAATATTTGTGTGTGTGTGTGCGTGTGTGTGTGTGTGCATGTGTGTGTGTTTTGTGTCCTAATGAAGTGGGATGAGTTGGCCAGGTGACTGGCTGCCTCCTCTTGTCGCTCATGTCCTTCTGTTGATGTGTGTGTGTGTGGGTGTATGTGTGTGTGTGTGTGCGTGTGAGTGTGTGTGTGTGTGTGTGTGTGTGTGTGTGTGTGTGTGTGTGTTGCTGGATTTGTTGATGTTGCTCTAATCTGACTGTTCGCGCCAGCCCAGGAGGAGGCCAGGTGGTGAGTGGCAGTGGGAGGGTGTGTGTGGGGGAGGGTAATGTGTGTGTGTGTGTGTGTGTGTGTGTGTGTCTGTGTGTGTGTGTGTGTCTGTGTGTGTGTGTGTATGGGCGTGCATGTTGGACTGGAGTCAAGGAGATTTACCACGTAGTAAAGAGAGAGAGATGTGGGTAGAAAGGGAGGGAGAGTGGGAGAGAAAGAAAGAAAGAGAGAGAGAAAAAGAGAGAGAGAGAGAGAGGAATAGGAACAGGATGATGTAGTACAGAGGGAGCTACAATAAGAGAGTGAGAGAAAGAAGAACGGACAGAGAGAGAGGGGATGAGAGAAAGAGAGATAGAGGAAGATAGGTAAAGAGGGTGGGAGAAAGAAAAGAGGACAGAGAGGTGGAGGAGAAGGAGAGAGGGAGACAGAGGAGAGAGGGAGAGAAGGGAGAAGAGAAATTGAAGAGTAGCTGGAAAGGGAGAGAGAGGAGTGGAGAGCTGTTGGAGAGGAGAATAGAGGTGGGGGGGGGGAGTGGAGGAGAGATGTGGGGTAGGGGAAAGGGAGAGAGAGGAGTGGAGGATAGAGGTGGGGGGGGAGAGGAGAGGAGAGGAGAGGAGGATAGAGGTGGGGGGGGGAGAGGAGAGGAGAGGAGAGGAGGATAGAGGTGGGGGGGGCTGTTGGAGAGGAGGAGAGAGGTGGGGGGGAAGAGGAGAGGAGAGGAGGAGAGAGGTGGGGTAGGGGAAAGGGAGAAAGAGGAGGGGGGGAGGAAGAGAGAGGTGCGAGAGAAGAGAGGAGGGGGAGAGGAAGAGAGAGGAGAAAGAGGGAGAGAAAGGGAGAGAGGCTGTGTGGTGTGTGGTGAGTGAAAGCTGAAATGAGTGACCTGTGCAGAGGTCGGAGCTGTGCTCTGCTGGGGGAGGGGGAGGGGGGGGGGGGGAGGGGGGTGGAGGGGGTTGGGCCAGATGAAAGCTTCCTGAACGCGGCCTGACTTAAAGGGCCTTGGCCCTCGGGCAGGAAGCTGGCTCTGTGTGTGTGTTTGTGTGTGTGTGTGTGTGTGTGTGTGTGTGTGTGTGTGTGTGTGTGTGTGTGTGTGTGTGTGTGTGTGTGGCCATTGTGTCCAGTGCACTTACCGCGGCCGGCCCACCCGCCCCTGGCCTTAGTAGCCCGGTGCCTGGCCAAGGTTTCGCACACACACGCACTGTATGTGGCATTAGCATCAGCGCTGCAATGGAGCGTGGGTACTCTAGCACGTAGCACAGCCATGTTGGATAAAGGATGTTTCAGAGCACTGCTCGTTTCAAAGGCATACGATACTCAACATCTCAAAATATACACTACTGTGCTACTAATGTGTGTTCAGCGCAAATGCATGCAGAATTCAAGGGTCGTAGTTTTGAATCTATTTGTCCCTGATAAGTCATATTTACTCATTAATTTATTTACACTATGTACAATATGTGTGTATGTATGTATTTATCTATAAATTGTACACTGATAAGATGTATCAGTGCCAACTTGCTTCTTTCACTGGCATGAAATGAACACATTATGGTATTTTGTTACTGTAAAATCATAATCTTCACTCAAGAATAACAGCCGTGATTTATCTAGGGCTTCATCAAGGTATCCATTCGGAAGGTATTGGGTTCCAACCTGTTTTAACACCAGCTCTCACACACACACACACACACACACACACACACACACACACACACACACACACACACACACACATGCACGCTCTTGTAGTAAATCACGGTGGTATTAGTGAGGCCATCTTAGTGTAATATTTTACTTCAGTGTAGTACTGTGTTGTACCACAGTCTAATACTTTACCTCAGTGTAATATTTGACCTCTGAGTAATATTTCACCTTGTGAGGACTGAGCAGCCTAAGAGCCTCTTCTCCTTTCTCCTCCTCCTCCTCTTTTCCCCTCTTCATCTTCCTCTTCTTCCCTCCTCATCTTCCTCTTTTCCCCTCTTCATCTTCCTCTTCTTCCCTCCTCATCTTCCTCTTCTTCCCTCCTCATCTTCCTCTTCTTCCCTCCTCATCTTCCTCTTCTTCCCTCCTCATCTTCCTCCTCTTCCCTCTTCATCTTTCTCCTCTTCCCTCCTCATCTTCCTCCTTCCCTCCTCATCTTCCTCCTTCCCTCCTCATCTTCCTCCTTCCATCCTCATCTTCCTCCTCTTCCCTCCTCATCTTCCTCCTTCCCTCCTCATCTTCCTCCTCTTCCCTCCTCATCTTCCTCCTTCCCTCCTCATCTTCCTCCTCTTCCCTCCTCATCTTCCTCCTCTTCCCTCCTCCTCTTCCTCCTTCCCTCCTCATCTTCCTCCTTCCCTCTCCTCCACTGTCTCCCTGTATTGAGAACTGCACTGATGGAGTCAGACATGTAGGTATTTGTCAAATGGAAAAGACTGAGTGGGGGGTGGGGTGGAGGGAGGGAGGGATGGAGGGAGGGCATGGAGAGGAGAGAGGGGAGGAGTAGAAGGAAGGAGGGAGTGCATGACAGAATGTAAGAGCAAGAGAGAGGAGGAGAGAGGAGGAGGTTGTGGTCAGTAAAACTGTCAAACATAGTGGGGGTTGGGGGGTTGCCAGGAAGTGGGAAGTAAAGTGGAAGAGAGGAAAGGAAGAGGGAGGAAGAAAAAGGGGAGGATGAGATGGCAAAAGAGAGGTGATAGTGGCAGAGAGAGAGAGACAGAGAGAAAGAGAGACAGAGAGAGAAAGAGAGACAGAGAGAGAGAAAGACAGAGGGGAAGGATGGGAGTGTAAAAGAGAGGTGGTGGTGTTGGCGTGGTCGGTGGAGAAGGTAGGGATACAGAGAGAAAGAGAGAGAGAGAAACAAAGAGAGAGAGAAAAAGAAAGAGAGAGGGGGAGGATGGGAGGTTAAAAGAGAGAGCAAAAGAGAGGTGGCGGTGGTGGTTGGTGGAAAAGGTGGGAGATACAGAGAGATAGAGAGAAAGAGACAGAGAGAGGGAGAGTTAGCTATAGCTAGAGAGAGAGAGAGAGAGAGAGAGAGAGAGAGAGAGAGAGAGAGGGGTGTGTATAGTGTGGTTGGTGGAAAAGGTGGGAGATACAGAGAGATAGAGAGAAAGAGACAGAGAGAGAGGGAGAGTTAGCTATAGCTAGAGAGAGAGAGAGAGAGGGGGGGGGGTGTGTATAGTGTGGTTGGTGGAAAAGGTGGGAGATAAATGCTCTTTGGGTTGTTGGCTTAATCTCGGGCACAGAGCGGTGCATGGGGTCCAGCTCTGGTGGGGAGCGCAGGAGGCGGGGGAGGGGGGGGGTGAGAGTCTAAAAGAGAGGGCAAAAGAGATAGAAACAGAGAGAGAGAGGGGGGAGGGTGGAAGTGTGGGACCACAGGAGGCCATGCTCGAGAGACAGAGAGAGAGAGAGAGAGAGAGAGAGAGAGAGAGAGAGAGAGAGGGAAAGAGACAGGGGGAGAGAGAGAGAGTAGGAGAGAGATGAGAGAGAGACAGAGATAGAGAGATGAGAGAGAGAGGAAGAGGAAGAGAGAGAAGGGGAGAGAGAGAGAGAGGAACAGGAAGAGAGAGAAGGAGAGAGAGAGAGTAGGAGAGAGATGAGAGAGATGAGAGATAGAGGAAGAGGAAGAGAGAGAAGGAGAGAGAGAGAGAGAGAGAGAGAGAGGGAAAGAGAGAGAGAGAGAGGCTGAGTCCCGGCCCTGGTGGGGCGTGCAGGAGGCCTCCATCAAATTGGATGAGCAGGGCAGCAGTGTCCCCGTGGGTGGGGAGGGCTGGAGGCGGAGAGGAGAGTGAAATAGCAGATGCAATGCCCAAGAGAGAAAGGGAGAGATGGGTAGAGAGAGAGAGAAAAGGAGAGAGAGAGTGAGGGAGAGAGAGGGGGGAGAGAGAAAGAGAGAGAAAGAGGGAGAGAGTGAGGGAGGTTTGAGTAATTGACCATATTTCACTCTGAAGATCCCTTGTTTTGTCAAGTGTGTGTGTGTGTGTGTGTGTGTGTGTGTGTGTGTGTGTGTGTGTGTGTGTGTGTGTATGTATGTTTCTGTGTTCTGCATAGTGTGTGCATGTGTGTATTCATTCAAAAGCCCTTGTTTAGCCCCTTGGATTTGTTATGTGCCAGTCCTCCAGATGCTTTTATTCGTTTCTCCTGTTGTTTTTCACCCCACAGTAAGGACGTAATGGGTTTTTCCCTTTGTTGCTAGTGGAAACACAACCTCTCTTAATGATCCTACCATGTGCGGCAGCACACTGCTGTGGCTGGCCCCAGGGTCGCGACCTTTCCCAGAGGCCTTTGCAAGAGTGTAAAATGAAGTAGGGTGATTTCACTGCCTCCTCTTGTCCTCCTCTGCACCGTGCTGTACCTAACGTTGACTCAGAAGCCCTTTAATCAGATGGAAACGTGAACTGACATCCACCCTCCACATGACCTCTGCCGGTACGTGAAGGTCATCGTGCCATTATCTGTCTCCTTCCAGCTCAATCGGTGTGTCACTGAAAGCTTTCTAAGGAGAGACATTGCAATGCAAATGAAATAAACCACACCACCCAACATCCATACTACCTAATATGGATAAAATGGTTGGTCAACTTTTAAGGAAATGTAGTGGGCGATTCATGCAATTGTTAGTAAGCCTTTGCGAATGTCTGAGTGGATTGGCTGGTGGTCAGATTTGGAGAGGGAACTTCTGACATCATTTCTAAAAGAGTTTGAATTTGTTTTACACTGATTGCTGTCTGTGCAGGAAGCCTTGGGCAAGGGGGGAGTCTAAATTGAGCAGGCCCCTTAAAATGAGGCATTAATATTTCAGCATGGCCATTAACTTTCCAGCCATGGCCTAAATCTTTTATTTAATTCCATTGTTGGGTATATCTCTCCACCATCTCTCTCTCTCTCCCTCTCTCTCTCTCTCTCTCTCTCTCTCTCTCACACACACACACACATATGCAAGTGCAAATATAGTACTTCACTGCACTCAAACGCTTGGACGTGGAGGCAGCTACAGATACTGTATCTTAACCTGCAAGTCCTGCTCTGCTTCCCCTGTGCATTCTCTCTCTCTCTCTGGTTCAATATGTATGGAATCCATTTCATATGCAACCTATTTCGTTTGTTGGCAATGTGTTGTCATGGTAGCGTGTTGTAATCTGCATCCACACCCTTTGTATTTAATGATAGCTGGTTTGGGTTGGTGTCCATTATGGTCCTTGTTGCCTGTTTGTGTAGTTAAAATGAAACAAAAATGTCATCTGGTTTTGGCAGGGCCAGGTGCTCTGACTCATAAATGATTTCTGAAACACTCTGATGTTGCAGAGGGTCTCAAATGACTGCCTGCTGCTGATAGTTGCTAAATGGTGCGTTGCCTCTTGCCTTGCATAACAGGAGTGATTATCTATGCTCTCTCTATGCTCTCTCATTGTGCTGGTGCAGGCTTCTTATTCATAGGATTTGCATAAAACGCATACATGCTCAGATGATTGCTGGTGCTTTTGTGTTTTGTTTTTCACCACTAAGTGCCTGTATTTGGGAAGCCTGGATTGTGAACAAGGGGGAGTGAATCCAATACATGTGTCACAGCTGCTGCTGCTGCTGCTGCTGCTGCTGCGTAAGGGAACATGCCAGTCTGTTCTTTGCCTATTTGGAGGAGATAACATGATGAGCTACAGTCAAAAAGTGTAGGTAAAAATTCTGTTCCTCATCTGAACAACAGAATGTCATCTGCGCACACAAGACTTTCAGTAGCACTGGTGTGTTTCTGTAACAGTGGGGAGGGACACATTTCATACATTTCATCATCACTACCAGAGGGCATCATGTGACCACCAGAGGTGGACAGTAACTAAGTACATTTACACAAGTACTGTACTTAAGTACAATTATCAAGTATCTGTACTTTACTTGAGTATGAAACATTTTAGCAACTTGTGACTTTCACTTCACTGCATTTTTAAGACAAATATTGTACTTTTTACTCCACTACATTTGAAATGTGCATGAAGTACTCATTACATTGATGAGAGGTGGATGCGCTCAACTCCTGTTTAAAAAGTGTAATCAGTATAGTTCCAGTACAAGTTACATTGAAACATGGCTTTGAAGTGATTTTGCAATGATGTGCTAGATCATATCGAAGTCTGAAGTGTCTTTACTTTCAGTCACTGAATTTAAACTTGGTAATGATCTTAATGGCAATGGCAGATAATGGCAAATCTTTATCAAAACATTTGTTACTATGATAAAGTTGGAATGAAAAAAGACAATCACTTGACGTTCAACACACATCTTTGCAACTAAACATTACATTTACCACTCCAATTGAGTTCTGGAGTATTCTGTTTGTGTTCAGGTGTTTCAGATTTGTTAGTAGAGAATGAATAACAATAGTAATATCATTGATGGTTTTAAACATTGACTAGGAATTACACTCTCTCAAAGAGAGCTGTCTGTGGCTCCACATTATCAAAAAAGAAAAAAAAGATACTTGTACTGCTAATACTTAAGTATTTTTTAAAACAATTACTTTTGTACTTGTACTTGAGTAGAAAATTGGCATAGCAACTTTCACTTGTAGTGGAGTAATATTTGACTAGGAGTATCTATACTTTGACTTAAGTAAAGGAATTGTGTACTTTGTCCACCTCTGGTGACCACGCACAGCCACCAATCAGATCAGATGTAAGGGGAAATGAAGCGACAATTGTAAATAAGAAATATGTGTATACACATGTCTGTAATAGCATCCCAGACCTAGACGGATCCTGTGTACACAGGTGCAGGTGCATGTGCAGAATTAGCTTTAAGACTTCAAGACTTCAAGACCTTTATTGTCATTGTACAACAGAACTAAACAGCAAGGCCACGAAGGTGCAAGACGAAAGTATCAGAGTGTCAAAGTATCAAGTACAAAAAGAACAAGGAAACAGGGGGTGTATATAAGGGCATAATAAACAATAAATAAGCAAACAGACACAGGCGAGTAGTCAGTCAGTGACAGCGGTGAAGGGACAGTGGCGGGATTAGGGGCCCCCCTGTTTGGCCCTGCGTGTTGGCCCTTTGTGTTTGTGTGGTCCTCCCATGTGTTTGTGTGGTCTGCCCATGTGTTTGGCCCATGTGTTTGGCCCCATGTGTGTGTGTGGTCCCTCGTATGTTTGTGTGGTCCCTCG
>CM050205.1:5735000-5737500 GCA_027475355.1 Coilia nasus
GAGCCATGAGTATTTGCACACACACACACACACACACACACACACACACAAATTCACTAAAACAAAATAAAACACACACACACACACATAAATTCCCTAAAACACAATAAAACACACACACACACACACTAAACCACACAATAAAACACACACATACACACTGTGTGTGATGAGCCATGAGTATTTGCACACACACACACACACACACACACACACACACACACACACACACACAAATTCACTAAAACAAAATAAAACACACACACACACACATAAATTCCCTAAAACACAATAAAACACACACACACACACACTAAACCACACAATAAAACACACACACACACACACACGCACACACACTGTGTGTGATGAGCCATGAGTATTCTGGCCCTGTGATAACGGATAATGAGGGAAGTTACTGTAATTACCTTTGAGGGAAACAGACAGCAATGGCCGCTCACATTATGGATTTTCACTTGGGTGCAGGGGGAGGCACTGAAGCAATTTGTCTGAAAGCTAGCGTGGAGTCCTTCACACGTCGCCCCAACGAGGACAGCTAATCCTTTCAACTCTGTGTGTGTGTGTGTGTGTGTGTGTGTGTGTGTGTGTGTGTGTGTGTGTTTATGTCTGTGTATGTATGTGTGTGTGTGTGTGTGTGTGTGTGTGTGTGTTTATGTGTGTGTGTGTGTGTGTGTGTGTGCGTTTTATTGTGTGTTTTTCAGTGTGTGTTCAGTCAGTGTGTGTGTGGGAAGGGTGTACGTGCATCCGTGCGTGCGTGCGTGCGTGCGTGCGTGCGTGCGTGCGTGCGTGCGTGCGTGCGTGTGTGTGTGTGTGTGAGGCCTCCATCTCAGGGATAAACTTGAGTTTACAGGAACTCAGGAAAGCACCTCTGTTTACATCTGCACTTAAACTAAGCCACTGTCTTTGCTTACATCTGGCCTAGACTCATCTTGATCCTGTGGCATTATGGCCCTCTGATCTAGACTAAAACTTAATCCCATTATGGCGCTCTGATCTAGACTAAAACTTAATCCATGCCATTGCTTACATCTGGCCTAGACTCATACTGATCCTGTGGCATTATGGCCCCCTGATCTAGACTAAAACTTAATCCATGCCATTGCTTACATCTGGCCTAGACTCATACTGATCCTGTGGCCTTATGGCCCTCTGATTTAGACTAAAACTTAATCCCATTATGGCCTCTGATCTAGACTAAAACTTAATCCCATTATGGCCTCTGATCTAGACTAAAACTTAATCCCATTATGGCGCTCTGATCTACACTAAAACTTCATCCATACCATTGCTTACATCTGGCCTAGACTCATATTGATCCTGTGGCATTATGGCCCTCTGATCTAGACTAAAACTTAATCCATGCCATTGTTTACATTTGATCCAGACATCTTTCACTTGAGCATGTGCCATTGTTTACATCTCTCACTGTGTACATCTAGACTGTACACAACTACATTTAGTCAACAAAGCAAGACAATATAACTAAAGCCAGTGTCGGGTCACCGGATCCAGTATAAATAGCTGCCGGAGCCAACGTCAGAGGTTCCAGAGCGCGCTCCGGCTTGCTCCCCCTCAAATTAAGCCCTGGATGTGGTGTATGTTAAAGAGTAAGCAGTGGCGTAGGGAGATGTGGAGTACCTCTTTTAGCTGTTCTACTTCGTCTTCCTCTCTGACCCTCTGTCTCAGTGGCAGGCACAGCAGGGACAAACAGACTACAGAACAGCTTCTACCATTCAGCCATCAACACCTGAAATACTGTATGAATAGTGGAATGTTGGGTGAAAAATGTGGAATGTTGTGTATGTGTGTGGCTATATGGTTTTATTGCCTCTTCAAAATCCTTTATACTTTCATATTTTTATATTACTAATTACTATATTATTTTTTACTCATCATTTAAGCTGTTTAGTGACTGTCTCTTTGCATTGATCTAGAAATGCACCTTGAAATATTTTTCTGTTTAAATCAACTTTTGTCATACACAGGAAAGCACCTCTTCAGTGCACATGAATGTAATTGCAACAGTCATTCTGTCACACACTCTCATTTAATTCTCCCATGAACCGTGTGTGTTTACAGACAGTGTTTTGTTTCAGAGGCAATCAAGCCCTCAGTACACACACCGTCTCTTCGTCTTTTCCTCACACACACACTCTCTCCCTCCCTGTGTGTGTAGAGCCCCTCTCTTGTTCTTACACACACACTCTGTCTCTCCCTGTGTGTGTAGGGACCCTTTCTTGTTCTTACACACACTCTGTCTCTCCCTGTGTGTTGAGCCCCACTCTTGTTCTCACACACACTCTGTCTCTCCCTGTGTGTGTAGGAACTCTATTTTTCTCAGCCACTCTTTCTCTCCCTGTGTGTGTAGGGACCCTCTCTTGTTCTCACACACACTGTCTCTCCCTGTGTGTGTAGGAACTCTATTTTTCTCACACACACTCTCTCTCTCCCTGTGTGTGTAGGGACCCTCTCTTGTTCT
>CM050205.1:5742500-5800000 GCA_027475355.1 Coilia nasus
GGAGAAGACATTGCGCTGGTCTTTTGGCCTGATGATAAAATCAATAGTGATTTTCCACAGCTTTTGTCCCCTGATAATGGCAGTGGGGCCCACAGCAGCCACACTTGGGCAGGTGATTTACGCTCGCTCATGCCTAATGGGAATCGAGCAGGAGAGACATTACCCATGATGCAGTGCTGCGTGTGGCATGACATCCATTTAGCACAGTGCGTAGCGTATGATGATACATGTTGAGTATCACTTGACTGTGTTGGCATGGTGCCTTGTGTCTTATCTCAGGTTTTAAACTCCAAAGACACCAGAGTCAGTGAGTCACAGAGGCGGACAAACCGGCTTGAGAAAGTAAAAGTCCTGCCATGTATTCCCTCTGAGTATGCTCTTAACACAGGTGATTTCAGTAAATACCTCATCTACCGGGCTGAAGAGTAGTGATAATTAGGATCAGCTGGTTTGGTGAATGGGCTGGAACAAATGTGTGGCAGGACTTTTACTTTCTAAACCCGGACTGTCCGCCACTGGTGAGTGATGAAGTTTGGGGAAACAGAGACCCTTGAGATGCATGAAATTAAAAGTGTTTAGAAGTCAACAGTGTGAAAATGACATGAAGGATGTAAATGAAATCTGTACATGACAGGGGTAGCTCCCTATGTTCACCGCTGGCTAACTCAAGGACTACAGACACATTAAATAATATTACCGTAGCAGCCGTTTATGACTCAGTGTTGAACACCAGCGTGATTGATGTCCGTGGTCACGCTGCATGTCCGCCATTTTAATTTCATTTGCAGGGAAAGGTCAGGTATGTGTAATTGGGTTTCCTTAGGCTGGGGCGGCTTACTTTCCTGACCTTACCCCCCATCACATAAAGCATTTGCTTGTAGAAGATAAATGGCATTAGCAGTTAATGCTTGGACTTGTGGCGGTACTGAATATTGAATTATACACTACAGTGGGCATATGTATTTTGTGTGGGGTAAACCTGCTTAGTGAAACGTGCCAAGAGAAAAAACAATTGTGGCTTGTAAATATAATATCAAATTATAGACACTGGAGAAAGGGTCTGTATGTTATTATTGTTTCTCTAACATTTGTGACACATAAATGGGAACATTTATAGTTAACTGAAAGTGTTAACGCTTTTTATATAGTATCAGGTCCCATATTCTTGCTTATGATAATCCACGGTGCTTGATGGGAGCGTTTTATCAGGCTTCCTGCTCCATCAGGTCACGATAATGAAACAGTGTGGGATTGTGCGGCGCAAATGAGCATCATCTGTTTAATTTAGGTCAGTAGAGCCTTACTGAACCCAGCGGAACAACAGCAGAAGCCATATTTCACATAAATGCTCAGGGGGCATTGGAGCGCCGCACGCTATGTGAACGTGCAAACAAGGAGAGAGTAACAGAGTGTGTGTTTCTGGGAGCTCTTTCCTTGGCTGCCTGGCCATATGCTTCTCACCACCATGTTCTCCACTTCTAGTGAAGATATTGAGAAATAAACGCTTCGTAACTGAATGTTATCTGAATGTGCCTTTGATTGGTCGTGAAATTCTGTAGATGATTGATTATGCACTCCGATCTCTCATCCTTGTTTGTTCTGTCCTTCTCTCTCTTCTCTTTCTTTTTGTCCTCCTTCTCCGCCCTTGTGCTACCTCTCCGGCCGTGCCTGTGGTGCGCTAGAGCAAAGATGCTGGCATCAGAACCCTGGTCATGCTGGACGAGCAAGGAGGTGAGTCTTAGCATGGATGACAGCATAATGGAGTTCTAGAACATGCATAGGAATAGAGCATGTAGAACATTCTAGAGCATTCCCCTGTTCTAATAAAGTCATAGGTAAAGAC
The DNA here is from genome assembly GCA_027475355.1 of Coilia nasus. NCBI lineage: Eukaryota > Metazoa > Chordata > Actinopteri > Clupeiformes > Engraulidae > Coilia > Coilia nasus. The sequence continues at coordinate 5,744,344 of CM050205.1, forward strand.
AACGTGAATAAGATGTAAATGGATCGCTTTTTAAAGATTCCACGTAAAATCAACCTAGCTGCAGTTGGGTTGTTTTTATTCAATATCATTTTTACTTAATCAAAACAAACCCAGCTGCAGTTTGATTGCTATTTCCGGGAATGTATCATTTTAAATCCTCAGAGTTATGAATAGGCATAAAAATGGACTTAAATATTTTCTGCAAATGAATTCTTCCTACTCAGTTATATTTGAAGTGACAGACAGCCAGCTGCAGGCCAAACCTTTATCATACTGTAAAATATAGACAATATAGACAAATTGCACAGTGTACTTGCCGTGTACTTCTAATCCATCTTTATGTCATCCCAAAGACCTGCTGGCCAGTTAGCTTGTATGACTGTGAGGAGTGTGTGTGTGTGTGTGTGTGTGTGTGTGTGTGTGTGTGTGTGTGTGTGTTGGGGTGGATGAGTTAGAATGATCAGTTTTCCTGGTAATGACAAAATCACCTGCCATTTTTCACAAGCTTAAGAATGAATCTCTCTATAATCCCTTTGCTAAGGATTTGCACCCCCAGCATTAATAATTAATTTGTAACTGAGAAAGGAATCGTGGACTGTGACAAAGCCGTGATGAGAGAAACCGAGAGAGAAATTCGTGTGTAGTATCGTCATCTGATGAGGTGTGGGCTATCTTTTAGGAGCCAGAAATCAGCTCTCTGCAAAGATAACCATAGCAGATAATGAACATCTGGACTGAGATGAGTGGGATCCTTGTGTGTGTGTGTGTGTGTGTGTGTGTGTGTGTGTGTGTGTGTGTGTGTGTGTGTGTGTGTGTGTGTGGAGGGGGAGTGTTAATTAGCTTACCAACGCACTGTAAAGGACGCCCCCTATGCTCTGCAAAAAATGGATGTCTTGTGCCTCTCACAGTGCCAGTGCAATCAATTTCCAGATTTAAATTACCTCAGCATCCTCTTATCCACAATCCCCAAGACAAATGCCTCCACCCTACCCCTCCAAAACACACACACAGACACACACACACACACACACACACAGATGTGTATGTGTACACACACACTTCAATCAGTGGGACACTGTCACTCAAACAACAGTACTTAATCATCTTTTCTAGAAAATCACAAAAGTCATACACACAAGAGGAAAAGGATGCTGTTTCAAGTGCTTGTGATTACAAATCTTGTTCGATTGACTGATATGACCCATTTAAATGAAAACTGCTGTGATATTTTGACCTATGCCTAAGCACGATCTAGTCATTTATAAATGTGTGATAACCTTTTTCATCAGGAAGAACAACATTAATCCTAAGTAGTCTGTGTCAGACAAATTCTACACACAGCAATGAAGGGCTTTAATATCTGATGGGATTGCCTGTCATGATAGAGATTTTAAAAAGAGTTCATACAGGCAATCAGTGAGGCAGCCTCTTGAGTGAGATGTCAGGCCCCATGCCTGCTTTAAACAGCACACTCAGGAGAGGGAAGACGGCCATTAACTTAAAGCTTACTCGTCAGCCTGTGAGGAGATAAGATCTCACTCCTTTGCAGTCGCGTTCCCTCTACACAGTAATCCCCCCTCTTGCCTGGGATTACCAGCAAACAGTAATTAACTGCTAGCCTGATAGCCTAAAGTGGCAGAGTGGCTCCCCTATGGGACTGCTCCGCTGGCAGATACTATCAATGCTGGGTGTGCAGGTTTTGGCGATGCTGTCTGAAACCCAGTAAGATCCAAATGAGATGTATTTAGTGAACTTATATTTTCCCATTGCCTTTTTAATGATTGTTAAATTAAATTATTCCTAAACTCCTAGTCTTGCCCCAGATGGGGGGATTAAGTCAGTGCCTGTGCCTGTCTGTCCTGACCAGGATTTGACCAGGGCTCAGGGCTACGGCAGAGTATGAATTACTCCTCCATAATTCGGGGGTACTAACCTTTGGGGTTACCTTTTACGTTTTACATGACTTACATTTATATGGCAGTACGCCCCAATCCTGCTATTTTTGTCTCTTTGGGGGATACTGGATGTTAATCAGGGGGTACCGTACCCCCCAGTACCCCCCTGTAATTTGAACTATGTCACCTGGCCATACTGGTCTGGCAAAGTTAAAACACATGATCTGGTTTTATGTTAAAACACATGATCTGGTTCTATGTTAAAACACATGATCTGGTTCTATGTTTAAACACATGATCTGGTTCTATGTTTAAACACATGATCTGGTTCTATGTGCTACCTGAGAACAGTTACTGCGCATACACTTGCAAAAGTAACAACAAATGTATTGTAAATTACAGACAAGTAAGCCACATAGGAACTGTACAGTTTGTGACAGTCCATGCATGTTCTGACCACATAACTAATAAACTTACAGTACATTATGTGCCTTTACTTCATCTTCTCCTTGTCCTTGGGATTATAAAGAGCTCAAAAGAGCTTCAATTCACCAGAGAAACCCACCATCACTATCAAACCATGTTCATTTTGAAGTTCAGACATGCATGTAATGTCCATCACCATCTCAAGGCTTTTCTCTTCTCTGTCTTTTAATTCTTTTAGCCTTACCTGTATTGCCTCACACACACACACACACACACACACACACACACACACACACACACACACACACACACACACACACACATATATATACAAGTGCAAGCATATTACTTCACGTCACCCAAACCCTTGTACTAAAGGTAGCTAAAGATACTGTATCTTAACCTGCAAGGCCTACCCTGCTTCCCCTGTGCTTCCTGGACATGCACGTGGCAAGGCTTTAGTCTGTATGCCTGGCATGACCCATTGGGTTGGGTTGGGCATGACCCAAGACAGGAACTAGCCCACTCCTGTGCCTCTTCACCCCACCACTGTCTCTGTCTCTTCTTACCATTCTGACAAAACCACACATATGTTTACCATTCACAGGTTTCTAAAAGCTGTCATGTTTGCTTTAGTTGTTTTGATCTCTAGTGAATGACACAGAAACTGCTAAAGCTTTTATTTTTATTTTCCATCTTTATAAATACCAGCATGTTTCCCTCATTATCAGTTATATCATGCTTTGCTTTGAGATTTGTTTACATTTCATAATTTTGTTTCCATGGTTTGTTTTATTTGCATTTTTTTCTGCCATCAAGCAACTCATTTCATTGTTACCATCCCTTTGTCTTGACCAGAACAACTTGATCGTATTGAGGGGGGCATGAACCAGGTCAACAAAGACATGATGGAGGCCGAGAAAAGTTTAAAAGATCCGGGGAAATGCTGTGGCATTATGGAACTGTGTCCTTGTAGCAAGTAGGTACAAGGTGAAAGGTCAAGGGTCGCCGGCTCTTGGCTGTGTGCCGGTGTCCATTGTTTGTGTTTGTGAGTAACTATGACCTGTTCTTTGTCTCCTCTCCCCCTCCCCCCATTCTCTACTCCTTTCTTTTCTTTTTGTTTTGTTTGGTGTTGTTGTTGTGTTGTTTTTTGGGGCGGGGGGGGGGGGGGGGGGGGTATAATATGACTAATGCGTAATCAGAGCAACTGGAGCGCATCGAGGAAGGGATGGACCAAATCAATAAGGACATGAAAGAGGCTGAAAAGAATTTGACGGATCTAGGCAATCTCTGTGGCATTTGCCCATGCTGTAACAAGTAGGTGCCGCCAAACTGCATGCCACCCTGCCCGTCTGCCTGCCTGAATGCATGCATGCATGCTCGCTGCCTGAAACTGCATGAAAATCGTGTGGTGGTCGTGACATCATGACCGAAAAACAAACAGCCACTGCTGGCTGGCATGGCATCATACCACCTTAAGTCATGCCAACAGCATACCACCTTAAGTCAAGCCGACATCATACCACCTTAAGTCATGCCAAGCGACATCATTGCTACACTGCACCATGGCACACCAGGCTGTGTTATACCACCACGCTCAAACCCATCAGGCTTCACTGTATTCAGTGATGCTACGCCATACCAAACCACCCTGTACCATATTCGGTCGCCCTACAGGTTAAAAGCGGAACTGTCTTTCTTATGTCTCATTCGAACTACAGATTAGAGCAACCCACTTCGGCAAACTTGCATAGTGCAGTTATAGCTCATGGAGGGACGCAAAGCAAATTGAGAAGTGCTGTACACCCTGTTATGAGTTGATGAATCACTCAAACGATTATTTTAAGTTTGACAAAACTACTTTGTGTCGCTTTAGGACTAGCCATTCCATTCTCCCGCTCCCCCTCCCCCATCACATCATTGGTGGATAGGGATAGAGGTGCATTACATAGAGGATGGATGGAGGTCCACCAGGCTGTGTTATACGACCACGCCCAAACCTATCAGGCTTCACTGTACTCAGTGATGCTACATGATACCAAACCACCCTGTACCATATATAACTAGCCATTCCATTCTCCCCCTCTCCTCCTCCATCACCTCATTGGTAGATAGGGATGGAGGTGTATGTAGCCTGGGGCCTGTTAACCAAGTCATGTGCCTCACCACTGATACATCAGCCACTCCCAGCTAGCTAAGTCTAAGCCCACCCTCAGGCGCTTCCACACCGCCACTTCCATGCACGCTCGACGCTACGCTTCATTGCTCTCCTGAGCGAAGCTGGGACTGTTTTAAATGCCAAACGACTCTCAGAAAGGCTGCCTCCCCCCACCGCCTGCCGTGACAAGGCAGTGACATTGTGCTTGTCACTTGGGCTTGTCCCATTAAGGCTAGCTGGTGACTAATCCATTTGGTTGCACGTTCAGTGGTCTATGGTTTAAAATTATACTTCCATGGGCCCGTGGGGATCCTGGGGTGCGCAGCCAAAGTAATTCAAAATGGCCGCATTACACTGGTAATTTGATTAATCAGAAGGTGTCACGGCAAATACGTTATAGCTCAGTAATGTGTGTGGAGTTGTTTTGGTGAGGAATGCAACCTTTAGGGCAGGAGATGGGATGTATGCTGAAAACACAACAGTTCAGAAATAGTTGTTTAGGCTTCAGTTTCCCAAACGCAGTGTGAATGCAAAAGTATGTTTTTCAGATAGATGTGTTTTTGAAGCAATTTCATGTCTCAGCAGGTAGTAAAAACTCACACACTCAGGTTCACGCAGAGATGTTGAGGGCAGGTTCCTAGAGAAGTGATTCATCTGCCAGATCCCTCTCATCCATCGGAGCAGTTGAAACCAATTTCACTCAAGCCCACCACCATCACATATGCGTCCACGCAGTCATTCACTTGCACCTTTCTCTCGTTTTCTGTCTCTTTATTTCTCTCTCTCTTTCTCTCATCTCTCTCCCTCTTTCTCTCTCTCTGTCTCTTTCTGTCTTTCTTTCTCTTTTCTCTATTTCTCTCTCTCTTTCTCTCTCCGCTCTCTCCCTTTCTCTCTCTTTTCCTCTCCCTCTTTCTCTCTTTCTTTCTCTTTCCCCTCTTTCTGTCTCTTTCTCTCTCTCTCTCTCTCTCTCTCTCTCTCTCTCTCTCTCTCACACACACACACACACACACACACACACACACACACACACACACACACACACACACATGCTATCAACAGAAATTAGCATCCAGTTACTACCAATTTCCTTTCAGCTCCAGTTCACCTGATCATGGCGGCCTATCTCTGCAGTGCTCATGTCTGCAAGGGCACCGAGAGAATGGGAGACACCCAGGCAGGCTGCATGTAGTCCAATCAGCCTTCAGTCTGCGAATGCCCCAGGCAGGCTGCATGTAGTCCAATCAGCCTTCAGTTTGCGAATGCCCCAGGCCCCTCTAAGCCCATCAACATGATAAACAATGGCATGTTGGAGATGCAGTTGGCTGCATATTGAGTAGCTGCCAGCTATACCCAGCAGCCCCGTGGTTTGGGCACTGCTGATGCGTCCTGTCGACAGTTTCACAGTGCATGTCTGTGTGTTACCTGTGTGCTAAAATCAAGATTCGCATGGCTTCATGGCACACCTTTTAAGTACATGTATGATTTCAGATTTCTTCTGCTTTAACATTTGTGGTTTAACACACAGCTGTTTCAGATGAAATCGGATCAATGGCATTAAATAGTCTGGTTTGGAGGTCATTACTGCCGAACTAATTATCCAAAATAGATTTTGGAACAAATAATTTCCATTTCTGACCAGACGGAACGGGGGGTACTTATTACATATCTGTGTCAAGATTTTTTACAATAATCATTCTTTATTCATTATTATATTTTTATCAGTGAATCAGTCAATCATAAATTATATAATACATGATATATTTTGACCATTTTTCATATATATTATGTGTTTTGCCTCCTAAGCCTTGTTTCCAAACAAATTTTATTTCCAGACCAGACCTTATTTTAATACCAGATGGCATATGCTAAATTCATGTGTTTGTATGTGGATGTACCTCATGTAATGTGATGACACTGTGCACTCCATTTTGTCGTCAGTACAACCAGACAGTTTATGTGGGCCCTTCCATCCTGTTCCATTGTCATGCAGTGTGTCAGGGCCCTTCCATCCTGTTCCATTGTGTCAGGGCCCTTCCATCCTGTTCCATTGTCATGCAGCGTGTCAGGGCTCTTCCATCCTGTTCCATTGTGTCAGGGCCCTTCCATCCTGTTCCATTGTGTCAGGGCCCTTCCATCCTGTTCCATTGTGTCAGGGCCCTTCCATCCTGTTCCATTGTCATGCAGTGTGTCAGGGCCCTTCCATCCTGTTCCATTGTGTCAGGGCCCTTCCATCCTGTTCCATTGTGTCAGGGCCCTTCCATCCTGTTCCATTGTGTCAGGGCCCTTCCATCCTGTTCCATTGCCATGCAGCGTGTCAGGGCCCTTCCATCCTGTTCCATTGTGTCAGGGCCTGTCCTGTACTTTTGCATCTGTACCCCTGCCTACCCTCCTATCCGTCTGCACCCTGTCTGTCTGTCTGTCTGCATGCCTGTCTGTCTATCCATTTGTCTGATTGCTTGTCTGTCTGTGTCTTTGTCTGTCTGTCTGTCTTTGTGGCTGTCTTTCTGTCTGTTATTAGTGATGATTGGTTTATGTAAACATTTTTTTTATATAATCGATCTGTCTTTCTAGCATGTTTTTTGTAATATGTAAAACATTTCTCTTTTGTCGAACGAGTAATGGACTGGGTGACTACATTAAATTGAGTGCCAATGTTAAATAGCATCCTTGACCATATTCTGTAAAAGCACCATTTTCTCCACAACGTGGGCAGCTGTGAGAACAAAAGCTGTCGGAGGTGTGCAGTCTTTTGTTAACGAGCACGGTCTCTCCTCTCTGAAAGAGTGTGCCACCTCCGTTCTTTTGTTAGCCAGACCTTACCTGACCAAGCACACCTACATTAGAGAGCACCTGCACTTCTCTAGACTATAATTACCACGGGGAAGACAGGCCAGAGCATTGAGTTGAGGTCAGGGAGATTAAACACACACTCAACTGTAGCAGATGAACTAAACTAACAACTAAATTATTTTTTTCAAATCTGTTCAAATGGTGTAAGTCATTGGTTTACCAGAACATGGTCACAAAAAGATTACTTTTGTCAAACAGTAAACAGTTACTAACAAAAAGCCTGGTTCATTAGCCACTCCTTTGATGAAAGACTGCTGTATAAGCCATATTCATCACTATTTCAATCAAGAAGTCTATGCAATGATGCAATATGCTATTAACCTTTAACATACTACTACAAGATTATATTCCTCTCTCTGGCATGTGTGTGTGTGTGCATGCACGTGTGTGTGTGTGTGTGTGTGTGTGTGTGTGTGTGCATTACGGAGCATCTTACTCTGTGTTTGGCTGTGTTACACAGACTGAAGGACCGCGGTCAGTCCTGGGCCAACAACCAGGATGGAGTGGTGTCCAGCCAGCCGGCCCGCGTGATGGATGAACGAGAGCAGATGGCCATCAGTGGAGGCTACATCCGCAGGTGAGGGGCACTTAGGGGGTCACGAGCATTAGGTATTAGTGGGGGCTACATCCGCAGGTGAGGGGCACAGAGGGGGTCACGAGCATTAGGTATTAGTGGGGGCTACATCCGCAGGTGAGGGGGGCAGAGGGGGTCACGAGTAGGTATTAGTGGAGGCTACATCCGCAGGTGAGGGGGGCAGAGGGGGTCCCAACCACCATTACAATAGGGATCACCACCAGTAGGGTCATAAGCATTAGGTTAGTGGGGCTACATCTGCAGGTGAGGGGTGCATAGGGGGTCACTACCACTACCATGATAGTAGGGCATCACGGCTAGTAGGGTCACGAGTATTAGGTGTTAGTGGGGGCTACATCTGTATGTGAGGGGTCACTACGACCATGGCAATATGGGTCACCACCAGTAGGGTCATAAGCATTAGGTTAGTGGGGGCCACATCCGCAGGTGAGGGGGCCAAAGGGGGTCACTACCACTACTGTGATAGTAGGGGTCACAGCTAGTAGGGTCACGAGCATTAGGTGTTAGTGGGGGCTACATCTGCAGGTGAGGGGGCCAGAGGGGGTCACTACCACTACCATGATAGTAGGGGTCACGGCTAGTAGGGTCACAAGCATTAGATATTAGTGGGGGCTACATCCGCAGATGAGGGTGGCAGAGGAAGTGACGAGGGGACCAAGACAGTAGGGATAATGGCCAGTAGGGTCACAAGCATTAGGGGATACTGTAATGCTGGAAGAGAGCTCAAGAATGCAGGCTTCCGCACTACTAGTATTAGTGGGGGCTACATCTGCAGGTGAGAGGAGCAGAGGGGGTCACGAGGGGACCACAAGGGTACCATTATAGTAGGGGTAACGGCCAGTAGGGTCACAAGCATTGCTGGAAGAGAGCTCTAAAATGCAGGCCTCCATAGAAGAGTGGAGCAGAGGGGGTCACTACTATAAGGGCGTGCATATAGGAGGGGTCGCTGGCAGCAGGGGGCGCTGTAATGCTGGATGTGCTCAATAGGATGCAGACCTCTGGTATGGTCAGGATAGAGAGCGCCCACACAGGCAGTAAATAAGGCCGTCATCTGATGGGGCTCTGGCCCCACCCACACCATTTAAGGTATTAATAATATATGAAATAATAGCAATCTTTATAGTTTTATACTTAAAAGCCCACTGGTACCAGTATGTTTGTTTATTAATACGTATGTTTACATATTAAACTGCTGAATCATTATAAGTGATAATAACGCTGAATTATTGTATACGCAGTAGTCACAAAATTTAGAATATTTTTAAAATACTATGTGTTTTAAATGACATGTTAGGTCCTGTAGGGAGAGGGAAAAAATGGCTTTGGTTTCCACTGTGGAAATCGTCCACTGTGGCTGTGCTTTGCACGGTAGCTATTTTCCCAGGATGAATGTCTCCTTGGGGATATGGAGTGCAGTTGGACAGCTGCTGAGCTGGCCACAGAAGGTGACCTCTTGGGGTTATATGACCCTAAAAGCCTCTGGGGTTCCAAGAAGTTAGTCAGACTTGCTTAGGGCTTATAAACACTGCTGGCACGCTGCATACTCAGAGGTCAGTGCATTTAACAACAGTGTGTAAGCGTAGTTCTGATATACTTAGTAGACAGTGACAGTAACCACAGCATTGTAAGCAAGAACTGGACCCTCCTTAAATTATAGAATATGAAGGGGGTGGCCTCAGATTATCTTGTCCTGAGCCCAGCCAAGACTGTCAGTGGGCCTGAGCATGTGTAAGCAAGCCACCCTGGTGTCTCTGCAGGGTAACAAACGACGCCAGGGAGAACGAGATGGATGAGAACCTGGAGCAGGTGGGCGGCATCATCGGCAACCTGCGCCACATGGCTCTGGACATGGGCAACGAGATCGACACCCAGAACCGGCAGATCGACAGGATCATGGACATGGTAAGGATGGGCTCGGTTAGAACTCTTCCGGTCCGGCTCAGATAAAAAGCCCTGACAGGCCGGGTTCTAAGACATCCTTGGCCCATATGACATCAAGAGAGAACTGCAGCCGACATGAAAACAGTCCAATTGGATACATTTCAAATGAAACAAATAGGCTACTGATAAGATTGCAGTCAGAAGTCTTCCAGGGAACATTCAGCCTCTATCATGGTCTTAGTTACTCGGGGCCCCATTTGAAGCACTAAAATCTAAATGCCTTTCTTAGCGGTGTGTGGTCAGTTACTACACAAGCCACAATTAAGCTTTAAAGTTGCCACAAATGTGTGGTAAAAGTGTCTAGTGTTTCACCTACTAAATACGTACAGCATAAAATGTTAGTGCTTGACATTCCCCTCTCTCTCTTTCCCACAGGCTGATTCTAACAAGACCAGGATCGATGACGCCAACCAGCGTGCCACAAAGATGTTGGGCAGTGGCTAACTCCCCCTACGCAAAGTGCTTTCACTCCCCATGCCTCTTGCCCCATGCCCCATGCCCCATGCCCCATGCCCCCAGGCCCCCTGCCCCCAGCCAAGTCCTCACCTACGCTGTGCCCGCCAGCGCACCCCTGTGCTTTTACCATGGTTATTCACCCCAAACAGTAGGTTTGCACACAGGCACATATCGGTACCTACTGACTCCCTCTGTAGAGAAACAAAATGTCGTCCTGTATCGTCTGTCTTGGCCTCTTTACTGTAAATGGTAGTGCTGGTAAACGATTGCTGTATATGAGCTCAGATTAACTCTCTCTCTCTCTTTCCAAAGGTTGTATATAGTGCATATTTGATGGATTAGACTTCATGTAAGAGGTTTTATCTTCTTCGTTTCTCTCTCTCTTTGTTTTTTTAAAATATATACATATTTATTACACCTTTATCCACCTTTTTTTGGGGTGAAGGGTGCTGAAGAAATGCTTCATGTGGTTCAATTGTTTTTCTCTTTTTGTTCTTCTTTTGGGGTTTGTACTTCACAGTGGAAGGCAGTAAAATGGCTTCATCTCTGTTCGCTGCTGCCGTGCTGTTTGTTTTTACGTAATGAAACGGGAGAGGAGAAGGGTTAGCAGTATGGGTTAGTGAGTAAGAGAGCGGCTGTGTTTCCTTCATCTGACCCACTCCCTTCACTAATAGACTTACCTACCAAAATGCATCAAGTGTGTCACCACTGCATACTGTGTATTACTGTAGCGATAGATTTAGTGATACAAAAACAATGAAACATTGCACTGTAAAGAATACCTAACATGGCTGTGCCGTTCTGGGATATCTGTGTTTAGTATCAGGACCGGGCAGAGAGCATCACATTCCTGCAACTTTGCAATAGTGCCACTGTTTATACTGCTGTGTCTGTACATTAGCATTCTGTGGTCATCGTTGTAAAATAATCAGATCATGCCATTACGAATAAACTATAAGACCAAAAACACAAAAGAAAAATAGTGCTCGTGGTCCTTTCATCATTCCTCTTTTATCTTTATTTTCCTTTTTTGATCCACATACTCAAAAGTCATTCATAGCTTGTGGGGTGCATTTTCAAATGCAAATAATTGACACACAGAATTGTGCTCTCTCACATACCCTGTGGCTCCCTTGCTCTTTGAAAGCTGGAGCCATCTTCTGTAGTGCTTTCGCAGAACATCATTACCGTTTAATATTTTAAAATATTGGGTTCAGGCGTCATATTTATCCCTTATGTAAGCACACACACACACACACACACACACACACACACACACACACACACACACACACAGCAGAATGTATTGCTGTGATTGTTTTTACAGTGACTTACATCCGTGTTTTGCGTGGGACTGAAAGGAGGAAGGCAAAGCAGCCTGTGATGATGTGACACCATTGGAATGGGCGTACATTGTGCTAATGGATATCCTCTTTGAGCTTGGGGCTTTGGGGATTAGAGCTAGGCCACGTCACTAAGTCCCGCCAGCATGTACTGCCACACACACGATACCACACACACTCTCCTCCACTCTCCCATCCAAACACAGAATCACACACTGTTCTCTACTCTCCTATCTCTACACACACAGCCTGCAGTTCAACTACAGCTATCAGCCTCTCCATGCTGTTATTACAGCACAGATGTTCGATCTCCAATAAATATACATTTTAAATTAATAAACACAGGATGCGTAAAAAGTAATTGTACATGAGTAAACACATCACTGAAACTACACTGTTATTGTTTTATTATTGTTACTATTATTATTATTATTATTATTATTATTATTATTACTGTATTACCAAAATGTCATGTTTAGTTGTTCAGCTCTTTACAGGGAACACACACACCTTATACTTAAATATGTGTAATATTATTTTTATAATTTCTTGGTAAATGTTTCACTGCCCACAGTGTTTTCCACAATACAACCTAGCTTAGTCCTGTTATGTTAACCCTCTCTGCATATCTGCTGTTATTCTGCGCAAGATAATCCAAGCTTCTCTCTGAAGCTGATAGGACCTTGGTCTTATCAGACCCTCACTGTACAGCACTGAATAAACTTAGCGCATCAAAACAGCCCAGCCCCAGACAGCAATATCCTGCCAGTCTAATGAGAACACTCTTATCACGCTTCCTCTTCCAGGTCAGCTTGGGCTCCAGCACCCTGTGTTATTATTTGCTACTGGAAGCGGACTATGGCTTCCAAACAGTATAACAGCTCTGGATATGTTGTTTACTTTGTGTTCTGCTTTGCAAAGGTTGTTGTGTTGATTTCGACTGCCAAATAAGGTAAGAAGAAAGAGATGGATGGAATTCTTCTCCTTCTTGAAGTTTACATATATTTATTTATATATTGGAAAGACAGTTCTGCCCTTTTGTACAGTCTTAACAGACGACTATCTAGCAGTGAATGTGATGGCACGATTGCTGATACATTTCTGTGTTCATCCCACCCTCACAGCCCCAACCCCCCCTCCACCCCCTGTTGTGATGCCCTCCATGCGCCCCATTTTCGTGTACCCCATCATCATTTCCTCTCCGCACCGCAGCTGTCACACCTCTCTGCCTACTCATTTCCCCTCTGTGTGCTGGGATGGAATGCCTCAATTATAACTCATGCCACCGTACCTTCCCTGCCGAAATTAGAACATAATTACATTCTGCAAACAAAACATGAGTGGCAGGTGCTGCCTCCAATGCTGGCTGCTTCACACCTGGCAAAGTGGGCAAACTTTTGTGTGTGTGTAGGCTATGTAGAATTCGAAAATGCCAATAAGGAATTGAAAAAATAAAATAAACTGGTGGTGAAAGCCATGTTTGTGAAAGGGAGATTATATGTATTTGAAAAGCTGCAAGACCACATAATATAGAGGCAGAGGAGGGATACCATGTGGGGGAGGGAGAGACGTCAAACCCTTACATAAGCTGAAAGCACTGCCTTACTGTGAGGTGGGCATAAGCAGGACAGGGGATGAGAGAGAGAGAGAGAGAGAGAGAGAGAGAGAGAGAGAGAGAGAGAGAGAGAGAGAGAGAGAGAGAGAGAGAGAGAGAGAGAGAGAGATTTAGTGATACAAAAACAATGAAACATTGCACTGTAAAGAATACCTAACATGGCTGTGCCGTTCTGGGATATCTGTGTTTAGTATAAGGACCGGGCAGAGAGCATCACATTCCTGCAACTTTGCAATAGTGCCACTGTTTATACTGCTGTGTCTGTACATTAGCATTCTGTGGTCATCATTGTAAAATAATCAGATCATGCCATTACGAATAAACTATAAGACCAAAAACACAAAAGAAAAATAGTGCTTGTGGTCCTTTCATCATTCCTCTTTTATCTTTATTTTCCTTTTTTGATCCACATACTCAAAAGTCATTCATAGCTTGTGGGGTGCATTTTCAAATGCAAATAATTGACACACAGAATTGAGAGAGAGAGAGAGAGAGAGAGAGAGAGAGTAATTCATCATAATCAAATAAATCATTTCAAACTACAGAAGACCCTAACAATTCGCAGGGTAATGACAATGTATCACATCATTTTTGAGTTCTATTTATAGACTCACTACAGCGCACCTTTCATGAAACCTGACCCGAGCTCTTTTGAAATTTGTACATACAGCGACACCTAGTGGTGAGAGCTTCTGCACATGCAGTCAAAGTCCTTCGCGTCAACCTAAGAATTAATTTACAATGTGTCTATAATTATTTTACAATGTGACTATACACACATGTATTAGTTGACATCATTGGTTTACAGCTATGGTACTAGTCTATATTTATTTTCATTATGCACTAGAGGTCTTGGTTGTCATAACAGCCAATTAAATTTAATAATTGTGCCTTTATAATCTAACATACTAATAAAAAATAATAAACTGGTGAAAAACTGTTGTAATTCAACAACATTCAACAATTCATTAGATGTATTAAAACATCACAATACACAACACTGAACTGTGTAGTTGTTCAAAAACAGAATCGCTTGAAACCTCGCGATGTTATTTCTGGCGCTTTGACGTCCACGGGATTTTGCACGGCAGATTATACGCAATACTTTACACAGCGATATGGAAATGGCGCTTGCGTTTAAGTCCTAGTGGTTGGAGCAGTCCCTAAAGTCAAGTCTACACTTGAAAATCGTAGTTTGGTCTTGAAAAAGTCGTTTTCTAAATCTATAAAATTAAGCAAATGTGCATGTGAGAAGGGCGGATTATGACAGAAGTAAAGTCGCGTCGGAAGACACATTTGAGTCAACAGTATTTTGAAACCGTCAACATTGGACAGGTACGTTAGCTAGCTAGCTATCTTAATTCAGGCTAGTACTGCTATGCTAGTAATCTAACGGCAAACTAACCACGTTATGTTTGAACAACCGGTGTACTTTTACTGTGGTGTGAAGAATAATGTATAATGTTTTCTGATAAGGTGATCCCATGTGTGATTATTTAGTTTGCTAGCAGATTCAGAACAACTTGCAAGGTGTTACTTTCGATTTATATATTCACAAAACTGTTGCTGGACAATTTAGCTGCTAAAGCTTGCTAGCCTACGGGTGGTTAGCCCATCAGCTTGTGTGTGCTTGACTAGTGCAAAGTTTGACTTACCCTGCGGACAGTCAACTGCTAACATTAGCTAGATGCAAAGACATGCTGTTACCCCATGGGATATGGTGCCGCGATAAGTGCATAGAATAGTTCATGAATCCAGTATCTATCCCATCGGTTTATAAGGTGTTTGATGTTTTGGTGGCTAATTTACAGTGCGTTGCTAACGGCATGTGACCCTTGCAGCTAACGTTAGCCTTTTAGTCAGTAGTCACATAATCTAGCACAAGCAAAAAGGACATTTGCTGCAATCAAAAGTGTTTCTAAAATTTCCTTTCGCTGACACTTAAATATGAATCTGCTTCAGTAACGTGGTTGCTAGGTCGTTTTTCACTTGACAAACGTCACTGGTAGCTAGCCATGATAACCGGCAAAAGGCAATTTAGCTGAGATGCTTTGAGCTAACTTGCAACCCCTCCCGAACATGTGATATAAAAGTCTTTTTAAAGAGATTTTGAACCATTTATTAATGTGTGGGCTTTGTCAAGAACGAGATGTTATCAGTGTATTTAGCTTGTTTCCCTTTGTATGGTTCAAGCAGCTAGATAGTCATTACCTGTACAAAATTGGGCCTCCCACATGAGGCCAGTCAATATGTCAATTCGAGTGTAATGCTAATGATGTTAAATACATTGCTTGGCCAATTATCAGATTCGCCAAGCATGTCTACACAACTATCTGTGTTTTCAGCCTGTAACTAATCTGCTAAAGGTTGTATGACTAAGTTTGGTGGACTTTTAGTGGCACATTGGTCATTGTCTTTAGGAAAGTGTTGAGGAAAGACCACTTATTTTTTGAACTTGTGTCGAAACAGAATGGGTAATCGCAGTTTATATCATACATCATCAATATTTTCCATCTTATTTGGACAGCTACCTTGACTGACCAGGCTTGTAGCTCCGTGCTCTGTCAGACGCTCAGTTTTGCTAGCCACGTTTTACGCTTTGTGATCTTGATTGCCACTCCTCAGCATCTGCGCGGGCAGATTTTCAAATCCTAGTGCGTTTCCACGAGAAGGCCTATATAGGGGGCACTATTTTCGTGTTTTCCAGAGCTCCAGAACATTACCCTCAAGTCGGCCACAGGGGTGAGGCCAAATGGATTCATGTTTTTTGGCCAATGCCAAGTCCTCTCCGTCTGTACCGTCTACATGCTTCAGTTATTGAGATAGCATTATCTCCTGCAGTTATGCTAGTTATGATGGTTATGGTAGGAATATACACAGTTGACATTTCAGTACAAACACTGCCATTGCTCCGAGCGAGATGTTTGAGAGGAAGCTGGTGTTTAAATCAGTATTTACCTCACAGCTGCCCTGAGCACACAGTCCCTTAGTCTTATGGTCTTAGTAAAGTGGCATAAGGGAGGGCAGTATTTTGGTGTGCCCATTGCTCTGCACACATGCTTACAGCTGTTATATGGAAAGCAACAGGACTCAAAACTGCTGACAGCTGATGCCCCTGCCCCTGGAAAGAAAAAGGTCTATTGTCCGTAGCTAAAGTTCCCATTGCACATGTAAATGTGGCGGAAGCTGTATAGGGGCCGAAAGGCAGCTTTGCCCTGTTGGGCTCAGAAGTGTTTCCGAGGCTTGGAATTCAGTGGCTGCATTGTTCCGTTGCTGATTCATTGTCGAGGACCTGCAGCTACCAAATTGATTTTGTGTTTGTTGGTGTGTTTGTTTTTATGTGGTGTCATTTGTGTATGTGTGTGTGTGTGTGTGTGTGTCTGCTGGTGTGGTTTTTGTTCTATGTGGTTTTATTTGTGAGTGCGCTTCTCCTCTTCCGTAGTAATTATGGTGTAATTTCTGTGTGCGCTGGTGTGCTGTTTGTTCGGATTGGCTTCATTTGTGTGTGTGTGTGTGTGCTTCTCTTCTTCTGTAGTAATCATGCGTGACCTGGCTGCACAAGTCACCGGCAGCCTGCTCCGCTTCCCGGAGGTGACGGCGGACGCTCTGGGCGAGGATGAGGTCACGCTGGACTCGGTGCTGCATGGCAGATTCACCATCGGTAAGAGAGACTTCCTTACCTACCTCTCTGCTCTGCAACTATGCATCACACTATGCCATATTAAATGTCTGTGCACCACGAACATGTTAGGCTACTACTATCTGCATTACAGTACAGCGTGTCTGATTACAATGCCTCGTAAGCAGATGCTCCCATGAGAAATGTTCGATGTGACCTAATCTAACTCATTAAAATTGTATGAAGAGCCAAGCATTCATGTAAAGGCCCAGTGGAATCTGATGTTGGTGCTGACATGTGTAAAGGGCTTGTTGGCTTGTCGTACCCTGTACACACAGTGGAGGAAGATGGGAGTAGGGTTAAGGTTTATTAGGCGTTCCAGTGAAAATCCAGTGTGCATAAGGGCACAGTCTACACTGAAGCCCACATTGTTTGCATGTTTGTGTGTGCGTCGCTCAACATGACATTGTGTGAGGGAGGGAGGGAGGGAGGGAGGATGCGCACGTGGACAAGAGACACTGTATTTGTGTGTGTGTGTTTGGATGTGTGTGTCTCCGTCTTTAATATGGCATTCTGCGTGTGACGCTGTGTGTGTGGTTGCTTGCGTGTGTGTGTGTGCGCATTCTTAATATGGCATTCTTCGTGTGGCACTGTGTGTGTGTTTGCTTGCATGTGTTTGTGTGCATGTCTTTAATATGGCAATCTGCGTGTGACACTGTGTGTAGTTTTCTTGCGTGTGTGTGTGCGCACGTCTTTAATATGGCATTTTGCGTGTGATGCTGTATGTGTGTTTGCTTGCATGTGTGTGCGCATGTCTTTAATATGGCATCCTTCATGTGACACTGTGTGTGTGTGTGTGTCCTTAATATGGCCTTCTTCATGACACTGTGTGTGTGCTCTCTGCAGGGCGGAGCGGGCTGGCGTGGCTGGCATGCGGGCCACAGCTGGAGGTGGTGCACTCGGTGACAGCGGAACGGTTCTCGGCCTACTGCTTCAGCGGCCTGGGCGAGCACCCGCCCAATGTGCTGGCGGCGCGCGACTTCTGCTGGCTGAAGAGGAGCGGGCTGCTGGTGGGGCTGGAGGAGGCCGAGGGCAGCACGCTCTGCCTCTACGACCTCGGCATCTCCAGGGTCGTCAAGGCCGTCGTCATCCCCGGCAGGGTGAGTGCGCGCAAAGCCAAAGTAAACATTCATTGTCACACTTTCTTTTTTTTTTTTCTTTTTTTTGGTTATTATAAATAAAGACATTTTAAGTACCGAGTGTCTTGGTCTGAGAAACCTCTCTTTACTGGACAATTTTAACTTGACTCAAAGGGCACCCAGACCCAAGGAACAAAATAAAAACTCCAGGTTTGAGCATGCCATGATCTGTGGACTTAGTTGAGCTCTTTTGTCATTAAGACTGCACAGCGTTAAGCGTTAAGACATGTTAATGCTGTCCTGCCCTTGAGTGTTGTTGGGTTTGGAACATTTGCAATAGTTGGTCTCTGCTTGTTGTGAAAATCCATCTTTGTTTGTATGGCTTGCTTTGAGCTTGGATGTTCAGCTGCAAGTATGTGAAGATTTGTGTACATTTGTGTGAGCATACTCTGTGTTTGCCTGAGAGAGAAAAACTGAGTTTCAGTGGTTGGGTTTGTGTGATGCATTTGAGTGTGTGTGTTTATGTTGAGTTGAACCACCACTGTACTGTTACACTAGAATTGGTCTGTGGGATGGTGTTATGGCAGTACATTGAACATGCTCCTTTGAACACAGCATAGACTCCATTAAGCCTCCCATCAACCAGGCCTTGCTTTGAACACAGCATAGACTCCATTAAGCCTCCCATCAACCAGGCCTTGCTTTGAAGAGGCACAAGGCAACAGTCTTTTAGCCCATTAGTCATCACAACTCCCTGGCTGCTTTGGGCTACACTTGTGCCTTCACTTGTCAGACTCAAGGCTCATCATTTCCACAGGCTTATGCAGGCTTTCTCTCTGCCTCCCCTACCCTCCTCTTTCTGTCTCTCTCTCTCTCTTCCTCTCCCCTCTCCCTTTCTCCCTCTCCGCCTCTCTCTGTCTGTCTGTCTCTCTCTCTCTCTCTGCCTCTGTCAGATCGCAGCCATCGAGCCCATCGTGAGTTACGGTGGGGCCAGTGCAAACACTCAGCACCTCCACCAGAGCCTGCGCTGGTTTTTCGGCGTGGCGGCGGTCGTCACTGATATCGGACACGTGCTCCTGGTCGACCTCTGTCTGGACGACCTGTCCTGCAGCCAGAACGAGCTGGAACCTTCCGGTAAGCCCCTGGCCTCTACGGTGTGCTTGGGTGGGGCTCATCTGGGAGAGGTGCTCAGTGCTGGTCAAAGGTTTGCGCATGTAACAGTATCTGTGAAAGAAGAATACCTTTACAAGCAGACAATGCTGTTGCATCTATGTTTACAAGCATCAGTGCTGTTGCATCTAAGGCTTCACAGTAGTGTTTAAAATGGTGTTTGTACAACGGGAGCTGTAGAATAACCCACAGCACACTGATGACAAAGGAGTTGAAGCCCTCCTACAGACAGTTACAGTACAGTGCAGTTTTTCCCTATTTCCAGTCTCTCACGCACTTCCTGTCTCTGTTCCACTGACTTCCTGTCACTTTTTCACTCATGTCTTGTCACTCCTTTACAGTATTCGAAGGAGACAAAAATAAATAACCATTCTGTGCTACTTATTCAAAAAAAGTATAATACGATTGTAGGGGTGTGATGGGTCACCCTAAATGAGGTGAAAATATGATCAAATATGACTAAATAAGAAGAATTCATTTGCAGAAGCTATTTAATGCTACGTTGGGTCAGCCTACATGATTATGCACACCACTGACTAACTGCTAATGTCGTGTAAGCCACTGCGTTGTGTGTGCCTACAGATCTGGAGGTGGTGAACAAGTCCCCATCGGACATCCCGCGTCTGAGGGAGGGGGTGACGCAGCAGGGGCGTCACCTGTGCCTGCAGCTGAGCAGCCCCACAGGCACCGCGGCCACCGCCCTGCACTACGTGCCCCGCACCAACCAGCTCGCCGTCGGCTTCTCCGACGGGTACCTACAGCTCTGGAACATGAAGACCCTCAAGAAAGAGTACGTGCCTGTGTGTGTGTGTGTGTGTGTGTTTGTGTGTGTGTGTGTGTGTGTTTGTGTGTGTGTGTGTGTGTGTGTGTGTGTGTGTGTGTGTGTGTTTTGCATGTCGTGGTGTACAGTGCGTGCACTCATATATTGACATGCATAAGCACTGCTGTTGCATACACACCATGTTATACACACAACACATTACATTACATTAAACTTAGCTGACGCTCTTATCCGGAGCAGCTTACGGTTATGTAACAGACTTTAACACATGCACTCATTAACTTCCACAAGGCGTTTTCAGCCTGTTATACTGGTGTTTTCTACCCCCCCGGTGTCCAGAGATGCCTGTGAAAGCTTAAGCTTGGGTTTGGGTTGCCGTGCAGCTGAGTGTTATTGTGAAATGCTGCCGTTTACGTCCTTCCTACTTGTGTGGGCTTGTTTATTTTCAGCTTAGCTTAGTTTGGGTGAAGGGTGTGTATGGTTGCACTGTTTAACAGTCTGTCGTTTGATAAAACCACCAAAGGTTCGTGCCTGTCTGCTGTAATCCAGTCTCTGCTGATTGATGTCTGTCATTCTCACACGCCTCCTCTGTGCAGGTACCACTCTCAGCTGGAGGGGGGGCGCGTGCCCGTGTACGCCTTTACCTTCCAGGAGCCTGAGAACGACCCCCGCAACTGCTGCTATCTGTGGGCCGTGCAGTCCACTCAGGACCTGTAAGTCTCACCACACACACACACACACACACACACACACACACACACACACACACAAAAACCTCAGCAACCAGCATTAGTCATCCCCTGCAGCAGCTCTGGAGGGAGGAAGTGGGCAGAAATGAGCTGTGCTGGATGTGCAGCATAGAGGAATGCCCATGTTACCTCTACTAAACTGCACTTAGCCGTGTTACTCATATTAGCTTCTCATTGCAACTCCCTCTCAATGCATACACATACTTAACATGCAGTACTTCTGTTCAACACCTTTAGAAACTGGTTATGCAATTTAATTGGGCCTTATTCTACTAATCCCCCCTCCACACGCGCGCACACACCCTCTTATGCACGCACTGTTATTGACGTTTGTGCACACTCTCACACAGACTGTCTCACACACAGACTGTCTCACACACAGACTGTCTCTCACACAGACTGTCTCTCACACAGACTGTCTCTCACACAGACTGTCTCACACACAGACTGTCTCTCACACAGACTGTCTCTCACACAGACTGTCTCACACACAGACTGTCTCACACCCTGACAATGACCTGTGCTCATTCCCAGTCCTCTGACCTGTGCTTATATCCCTGCTGTGGTGAAGGGGATGTGGTGTCTGACCTTGACCTGTGCTTATATCCCTGCTGTGGTGAAGGGGATGTGGTGTCTGACCTGTGCTTATATCCCTGCTGTAGTGAAGGGGATGTGGTGTCTGACCTGTGCTTATATCCCTGCTGTAGTGAAGGGGATGTGGTGAGTCTTCACCTGCTGCAGTTGGCCTTTGGCGAGAGGAAGTGCCTGGCCTCGGGCAAGATTCTCTACGAGGTAATTCAACCGCCACACGTTTGTGTGCTGCTACATTCTTCTGTCCGTAATTCAGTCCCATATTTCAGTAAGTTGTTTAACATTTAACTAATTTGCACGACTACTGTGGTCATTTGGCCAAACAGAATGTGCAGCTGTGGTTGCATTTGTATGTGCATTTGTGCAAGTGTTTGCAGCCAAGTCTATTCACTTCAGTGGTCAAAGTGCACATTAAAGAGCTGGATGGAGAGACCCTTAATGGCACTAGTAACGACGAAATGGCAATTTTATATTACTTCCTAAATATAATACTGTGGCGATTGTGGACTTTTTAAGCCACACATAAGCCCAGTGTGTGCATGTCATTACTGCTTTAGCTAAGTGTGTCTCTGTGTGTCTCTGTGTGTCTCTGTGTATTTGTGTGTCTGTCTGTGTGTGTGTCTGTGTGTGTGTGTGTGTGTGTTGCAGGGCTTGGAGTACTGTGAGGAGCGCTTCAGCCAGGACCTGAATGGCACGGCGTTCCCGCTGAGGGCCCAGGCCACCAACACGCGGCTGCTGAGCTGCCAGACCATCGAGAAGTTTCGGCCTCACCCCGACCGCGACGACAGCATGAACGAAGGTGTGACCTCAGAGTTTTCACGAGATTGATTTTAATTAATAGTGTCGCCAACCTGGCAGAGTCATCAGTTATTTAAATTAATATACAAAGTTGAACCATATACAAACTATAGCGACCATAGAGAAAACATTTTATTATATAGTTTATACTTAAAATACTCCCACAGCTTGCTTTAATACATTTACTGTATGTTATTGAATTCTTACTGCATGTTAATCAATATACATTACAGTATAGTTATCATAAATTATAATATTCTGACAAACCTTTCTTTAGCATACATAGTGACATAGCATGGATATATTAATTTAAAAAAATCTGCAATATAGCAGGACTGCGACAGGTTAACTGCGAGGATCACAGTATTTATTGTGCTATTTTAATAGAAATTCTTAGATGTACCTTTGCAGCCTGCCGGCAGTGTTAAACAGGCGTGCTGGACTACTGTCATTTGTTTTTAACAGTGGCCTCTCCAGACACGAGTGTGGCCATATTCAGCTGGCAGGTGAAGTCTTACGGGCAGGCCAAGCCATCCACGTACATTGGAGTCTTTGATATTAACAGATGGTACCACGCACAGATGCCCGACTCGCTCAGGTGAGCAACAGTTTCTCCCCCATATGGCTTAGGATGGGGACGTGTAGCAAAGGGGACAGCTGGTGCCTAGAAATGTACTGTACACTGTATTTATGTCATTTATCAGGTGCTGAAATCCTGTTTGTTTCACAAGAGCATTAGTAGTGTTGGGTATCAGGAATGGCATCTGTTATACATCATCTATACTTGTGTGCATTTGGCCTTATTTGGATTAATGAGATGTTTTAGTGAACATATGAAGGTACGCTCATCATTGAAACACTGTTGTGGCACAAATAAAATTACATGCAGATTGTGCATTGCTGAAGATAAAGGAAGCCTGTTGAGGCCAGGGACTGTCTCTAAGTGTGTGTGTGTGTGTGTGTGTTGAGTAGGGCTGGGGAGTCGCTGCGTAGCTGCCCCTACTTTGCGGTGTGGTCGCTGGACGCAGTGGTGGAGATGACGGCTCAGAGCCCCCTGCTGGACGTTCTGGTGCATGAGCGCAGCCTGAGCAGGGGTTTGCCCTTCACCTGCCCTCCCCCCGAACAGTTCTTCAACCCCACCACATACAACTTTGGTGAGCAGCTCACTTCCTTGATCTCTGATAAACACTTATTACTGGCCTGATGTTGCCCATTGCCACTATAAGAGAAGCCTCATTTAACTACCTCTGTGTTATTCTGGGTTTGTGTGTGTGTAGATAGACATTGTCCGTTTACACAGACTCCATAACACTTCTCATTTGTGTTGTGTTTTTTCTCTTTTTACAGATGCAAGCTGCTTACTTAACTCTGGCATTGTGCACTTAACTTGCTCTGGTCACCAGAAGGAGGTTAGTTGTGTCTTCTCTGCAGTGCTGTTTGTCTGTGACTTAGCCAAGGACCTTGAGCTGCCTGCATAACACAGGCTAAGTTCAAGGGTTGGTTGTGCTTTGGAGAGTGTGGTAGAAGCTAGTCCTTGCCAGCACCTGTAAGTGTGTGGTAGAAGCCAGTCCTTGCTAGCTCCTGTGAGTGTGTGTTAGAAGCTAGTCCTTGCCAGCTCCTGTGAGTGTGTGGTAGAAGCCAGTCCTTGCTAGCTCCTGTGAGTGTGTGTTAGAAGCTAGTCCTTGCCAGCTCCTGTGAGTGTGTGGTAGAAGCCAGTCCTTGCTAGCTCCTGTGAGTGTGTGTTAGAAGCTAGTCCTTGCCAGCTCCCCGTTGTAACAGTGTTTGTTTTTATGACGTCACCCTCCGCAGACCTTGAGCTACCTGAAGAAGGCGGCGCCCACGCTGGGGGAGAGCATCTCGAGCGGATACACACGCTGCCTCGTGTCCGGCCTGCTGTCGCCACGCCTGGCCGACGTCCAGCCCTCCAACCTGTCTCAGGTGAGCCAGAGCTCCCACACACACACTTCTCTCTCTTTCCTGTCCCCTCTCTCCCCCTCTCCCCCAGTCCTCCAACCCCTCTCTCCCCCCCCCCCCCCCCCCCCCAGCCCTCAAACCTGTCTCAGGTGAGCGAGCCCTCCCACACACACACTTCTCTCCCCCCGCTCCCCCCACCCCAACCCCCAGCCCTCCAACCTGTCTCAGGTGAGCCAGCACCCGCACACCCACTCCTCTCCCCAGTCCTCCAACCTGTCTCGGGTGAGCCAGCGCTCCCATACTCCTCTCTCTCCCCAACCCCTCTCTTCCCTCCTTCATACAGGCAGAAGGCATTTGTGTATACTGGTGTACTAGTGTGCTGTGTGTTTGTTTGCTGCTATAATCTCTGATCTTGATGTGTCAGCTGGCTGATGGTGCTGTTTTTGCAGGAGGAACAGCTAGACGCCATCTTGTCCACCGCGGTGGAGACTAGTTCCCTAGGCCTAATCACTGGATGCATAAAACAGTGGACTACTGAGGGTGAGTACATTATCAGTGCATATGTATGTACACTTTGTTTTACTTTTACTGAACAATTTATATTTTTGTTTACTCGGTAGACCAACATAAAATTCATTCCATGCCAAACCACTCAATTTTTTTCTGCCCCCCCCTCCGATTTTGATTCAATTTGGCATACTCATGGGTATCCTTGAGAAATGAAAACATACCAAATTTGAGCTCATTCGGACCATTTTTCACGAATCTAGAGAGTTTTGAAAATTTAGCAGTTTTTGCATCGATTATTGACTATGAAACAGAAAATTGGCTAAATTTTGCAAACCATCACGATTTTTATAAATTTGGTATCATTACAAAGGGGAGAAATTCCCCTTTCAAATGATGTATAACACGATGACCTTTCAAGGTTGTTGCATTTTTAAGGTCATTTGATGAGCTTGACCGTTGACCTAATGAGTATCGATCGATTTTGATAATTTTATTATCTGTTAGGCAAAGAAGTATCAATTATGCATGCAAAGTTTCAGTTTGGAGAATCAAATGGTTTGGGAGATATTTAAGGAAGGATTTGAAAGGGGAATGTCTCCCCTTTGTAATGACACCAAATTTATGAAAATCGAGTTATGGGTTTGCAAAATGTAGACACTTTTCTGTTTCATGGTCACTAATCGATGCAAAAACGGTGAATTTTTCAAAACTCTCTAGATTCTTGAAAAATGGTCCAAATGAGCTGAAATTTGGTATGTTGTCATTTCTCAAGGATACCCATGAGCATGCAAATGTCATCAAAAAATTTGAGTGGTTTGGCATGGAATGACCCTATTATGTCTGTAAATAGTACTTGCGGTGCAAAGTGCTTTGCAGAAGGAAGTTATGAGGCATAAATTAGAGGTCTTAGTTTGTAGCCTTGTTGTAAGTCAGTAAGAAAAGCTGTTCCTCTTTCTTGCTAAAGATGAGTTTGTCTGTGTGCATATGCATGTGTGTGCGCAGAGCTACCAGGGTCGGCGGCAAACCTGCGGTACATTCTGGAATGGGCCTGGGACAAAGTGGTTCGCACTAAACAGGAACTGGATGGCATCTGTGAGTCACCGTACTTTCCTTTGCCCTTACCCCCCACCCCCCTCCAGAACAAATCTTCTTTCTGGTCTAAGCCCAGTCGAGGCAACTTTCCCTCCTGGTCTAAGCCCAACGAAGATAAATCTTCCTCCTGCTCTAAGCCCACCCATGACCTCGAGACAACTCTCCCTCCACCTCTAAACCCAGCTGAGAGAAATCATCATCATCTGCCGCTGCATGCAAACACATCTGACCTTGACCCCAGGCTCATGGAAAGCCAGTGACCCTGAGCAGAGCCCTTTAGAGAGGAAGTAAACACTGATGCAAATGGAGTTAAACAAGTTAAACAACTAGCAAAACATTAAACTGGGGCCTTTCGTTTTCAGTTGTGTTTTCATATTGCATTTAACCTCGTTTAGTTCTTTGAAACAAAGAAGAGTTGCATTCATGCGTGTAATTCTCTCCTGTCGTAAGATTTTCATGAAGCTCTCCTGCTCTGGGCTGCATTAGTGAGCCAGAGCTGTGCAGCGTGTGCCAGATGCTCCTAGTCTGTGTGTGGTAGACGGAGCATTCCAGCCCCACGCATCATCAGCTGCAGGGGTATTTATTTGACATTGGTGCATAGTTATCGCATGACTCAGCGCTCGGCACTCCCTGCTCCTGCTTGTCATTTAGTCAGTCTTTTTCTTTTACGGTCTGGAAAGAGAAGATGCAAACATAGGCATACTATTTTCATCCCCAGTAAAGTGTGTGTGTGTGATGCTTACTCTGACTGTGTGTGTGTGTTATGCTTACTCTGACTGTGTGTTTGTGTACCTGTGCAGGTGCGCCGCTGTTTGACAGCTCGTCCAACTTCACGGAGCCCCAGACCCTGCAGCTGCTGCAGCACAGCCAGCGTCTCCTGGGCAACCTGGGTACCATCTTCCACTGCCTCCTCAGCCAGGCCCAGGAGATTACGCAGAAAGGTAGGATACACACATACTCAGTCTCTCTCTCTCTCTCTCTCTCTCTCTCTCTCTCTCTCTCTCTCTCTCTCTCTCTCTCTCTCTCTCTCTCTCTCTCTCTCTCTCTCTCTCTCTCTCTCTCTCTCTCTCTCTCTGACTCTCTCTGACTCTCTCTGACTCTCTCTGACTCTCTCTCTCTCTCTCTCTCTCTCTCTCTCTCTCTGACTCTCTCTGACTCTCTCTGACTCTCTCTGACTCTCACAAACGCATACACAAAGGTAGGCCAAACCCCTCAACCCCACATTTAGTGATTATAGTCCGCAGGTAATTGCATACCTCATATCTTCTGTGTATATTTTTGATAGTTATACCACATGGTGGTGTTGTATGGTGATACCATTGGTGAAGTCTTGTTCTCTGTTCAGGGCTTGATGGCCTCATCAACAAGAACCTGGTGTCCAGTCTGATTGCACAATACTCACAGGTGGTCCTCTGGTTCTGTCGGACCGGACTTCTTCCAGAAGGATCAGGTACCAGAATTTGTCTTCCTCTTCTCCCCTTTCCAAGTTCGTCCAGCATTTTGTCATAATAGAAAAATTTGTGTCTGTCTGTGTCTGTGTGTGTGTGTGTGTGTGTGTGTGTTTCTGTGGTCTGCACTCTCGGCAACACCTGTTGACTTTTCCCTGTGCATGAACTATGTGCTTCTTGCTAAATAGGTTCATGTTTGTATGTGAAAATACACAGTAAATGTGCCAGGCTCTGTAAATGCACCAGATTCAGCCAAAGGCTAGTTTGCATCTGCAGTCCCAGTGTAGAAGTTAAAATAGTGTGGGAGATGCTGTTATGCATCACGATGACCTGCTCCGCTCAAGTAAAGGAGTAAATAAAGTGAAATAGTAGGTACCAGTATCAAAAGAAGAGGAGGTAGAGCGCTTCTAGTATCCCTCAAAATCCACTGGTGCTCTTGGAGGGCGTAATCTTCAAGAGAAAAAACTAAAGGAAAGAAAAGGAGATTAAGAGAGAGAGTGTCTGAGCACAGATATGCAATCAGGGTAGGTAATATGAACTATCCGATGGCCAGACCTTATAAAGAAGCACACCATGGACGCGACTTGAGTCTACGCGCAGTGGGCATTGAGGCTGTGTGCCTAGATGCCAGGGGCGGGGACTAAGTCAAGCGTCTTAAACAAAGAGAAATGTTCTGGATTTATACCCTGAAGGCTACAAGTCACCCTGGTCTAAATGAGGACTTTGACCTATCTCCTTTTCTTTGAATGTTTTGGTGGTGATACTGACAGTATTGTCATGTGAGAGAATCCCTGCATGCAACATATTTTGGACTGGTTTGGGCTTCTTGATTGCTCGGTTTCTGTATTGATCTGAGATGATGACTGACTGGTATTTGTCAATCACTTTTTTATTGGGGGAGTGAGTTATGGCCTATGTGCAATTATGATTGTTGTGTGTCTTTCCCATACTGAATCATTCATTCCGGGATGGTGTATACTGTGACCTCTATACTAATGTTAATCTGCCATGGTGCTACACAAGACTGCGGGTCTTATCACTGCCCCTTGTGGCTAGACCTAGTAGTATGCATGGTTCAGCTCACCACACCTGAAGGTAATTATATAATCAGATGGCTGTTTGCTTCTACCACACACCCTGATGAAGGCCATGGGGCCGATACGCGTTGGTGATTTTTAATGCATTTGTCCATTTAATAAAAGTTTTCAATTCACTGAAGTGCCTGGATTAAGGATTTCTTTCCTTTAGATTTTTCTCTAGTAGGTACCAGTTGTTGTTTTGCATCATGACCTGCTCTGCCCTCTGACCCCTATGACAAGTAAATAAAGTAAAGTAGTAGGTAAAGTGATGTTATCAGTAGTGGGTAAAGTGATGTTATCAGTAGTAGGTAAAGTGATGTTATCAGTAGTAGGTAAAGTAGTAGTAGGTAAAGTGATGTTATCAGTTGTTGTTTCGCATCCCTGTGACCTTGTGTGCCCTCTGCCCCCTGCCCCAGACGACGAGGATGCTCTGCAGATCTCCAGGCCCTTCTACAGCTACTCCATCATCAAGAACTGCTACACCGGCCGCCGGGAGGAGCTGCAGCGTCTCGCCAAGTAAGACTCAAAGGCCTGGTCCAGCCCACACCTCTGGGGGTTACAGTAAAGTAGTTTTCATCTGCAGCGTCTCGCCAAGACCCAAAGGCCCGGTCCAGCCCACACCTCTGGGGGTTACAGTAAAGTAGTTTTCATCTGCAGCGTCTCGCCAAGACCCAAAGGCCCGGTCCAGCCCACACCTCTGGGGGTTACAGTAAAGTAGTTTTCGTCTGCAGCGTCTCGCCAAGACCCAAAGGCCCGGCCCAGCCCACACCTCTGGGGGTTACAGTAAAGTAGTTTTCGTCTGCAGCATCTCTCCAAGTAAGACTCAAAGACCTGGTCCAGCCCACACCTCTGGGGGTTACAGTAAAGTAGTTTTCGTCTGCAGCGTCTCGCCAAGACCCAAAGGCCCGGCCCAGCCCAAACCTCTGGGGGTTACAGTAAAGTAGTTTTCGTCTGCAGCGTCTCGCCAAGACCCAAAGGCCCGGCCCAGCCCACACCTCTGGGGGTTACAGTAAAGTGGTTTTCGTCTGCAGCATCTCGCCAAGTAAGACCCAAAGGCCTGGACCAGCCCACACCTCTGGGGGTTACAGTAAAGTAGTTTTCGTCTGCGGTCTGTTTAGATTGGTTTTTGAAAGAGGCGACTTTTTAAAAAGCAACTTAAAAATTAAGTGTGACACCACTGTGGTCAAATTTTTGTCGAATATTGGACCCTAGGATGTGTGTGGGACTTCTGGTAAGATGGGGCATAATTCTTTTAAATACTTACTAAAACAAAAAGGGAAAAGATTTTATATTTTTTTCCAGTTTTAGGCAAAAAAGCAGTCAGTCTAATGCACTTAATCAATCACCTACTTTGTTTGTTTACAGGGACAAATGGAGTGCTGACTGCCTCATGATTGACGCACTCGTGGGCCAATGCGGAGAGCGCCTGACTGACCTATGGAAAAGGGACGAGGGCGGAACGGGCCAATACCCACCTCTTTCACTGCATGTAAGGCCCCATTCATGTCCTCTCACAAAACCATTTAGGTGCGCACCAGAGCTGCAGCAACCAATTGATCAGTCAGTCGATAAGTTGTCAACCTGTGTTGTATGTCTCTGTACCTGATATCAGGATAGTGCATGAATGACGTTTGTTTTTGTTTTGTTTACAGGCCTTGCTGGACATTTACCTCCTGGAAAACATTGATGAATCTGCCAAACATGCCATTGTATCCTTTTAAAGCTTTTATTTTTAATATTTTTAATTTTGAAGTCCAACAGCACCAGGGCTGCACATTGTGGATCTGGCCATAGATGCCCATGGTTTCCCCCAGAGAGTCCTCATAGGGCAATCATTACTGCATGCACAAGCTACGTGCCCCAGAGGTGAAGAGCCTGCTGCTCTCGTGTTATGAAGTCCTAGTGTAGTGTTCCTTAACTTGGACAAACTGGAAATGCTGATGATGGGCTAAAACCTGAAATGTTTGTTTCTGCACTACCTGTGGTATTACCATATTTTTATCCAATTTTGAATTATGAAGTCATTCAGCCTTTATGTGCACTCTCTACCCTCCTCGCAGTAGTGTTCCTCAACCCCTTATAGGTGGCCCTGCTCTTGTGTCACGACCTCCAGTCTAGTGTTCCTCAAGCCTCTATGGGTGGCCCTGCTCTGGTGTCACGACTCTAGTCGAGTGTTCCTTACGCTCTTATGGGTGGCCCTGCTCTGGTGTCAAGACTCTAGTCTAGTGTTCCTCAACCCCTTATGGGTGGCCCTGCTCTTCTGTCATGAAGTCCAGTCTAGTGTTCCTCAACCCCTTATGGGTGGCCCTGCTCTTCTGTCATGAAGTCCAGTCTAGTGTTCCTCAAGCCCTTATGGGTGGCCCTGCTCTGGTGTCAAGACTCTAGTCTAGTGTTCCTCAAGCCCTTATGGGTGGCCCTGCTCTGGTTTCAAGACCTCCAGTCTGGTGTTCCTTAACCCTAATGTCCCAGGTTATTTATCTGCTGCTGGACGTCATGTACTCTGTCCCCAATAAGAGCGGCTCGTCGCTGGAGTCCTTCCCCACGGCCTTCGCCATCCCCATCGGACTGGTCAAACTGGTGCAGGGCCTGTGGCTGCTCGACCACCGCGATCACGAGGTTTGTGTCTTATCTTGTGTCGCTTTGGGTAAAAGCATCTGCTAAGTGTAATATCATGTCGTAATCTGTACTGCTTGCTGTGGGCATGTAACTTAAAGGAGAACTTGGGTGTAAAATGAAAATTGGCATGTTAAAACATCATACCCAGTTGGTATGTGTACTGAGGAGCAAAATTGATTTAGCCTGTTGCATTCAGAGTTTTAACTATTTTTTATAGTTTGACCCAGAAGGCTAACAATGGAAGTGGTAAGTGCCCTTAGACGAAGCATGACGGCTACGCTATTTTTAAATCATTAAAACAGCTCAAAGAAACTCCACATTCCATTGGTAGTACAACAAAGGCTCTGGCATTCAAAACGAACCACTGAGAATATTGTAAATGTACACAACGTTTATTTAAAAAGCTGTTCTTACATGCAGTTGTTTGCAGTTGTTGCTCGTTGCCGCCATGATGAAAGTCCAAACAAGTTGATTGTACTACCTCTCCTCCTATTCTTCCTGCTGGTTCGTGTTTGTCAATCGACCTGTGCAGACTTTCATCATGGCGGCAATGAGAAACTACAGCAAGGTACTGCTTGTCAAAACTGTTTTATTAATAAATATTGTGTACACTTACAAAGTTCTCAGTGCCTCGTTTTTAATGTCGGGGCCTTTGTTGTACTACCGATGGAGTGTGGAGTTTCTTCGAGCTGTTTTAATGGTTTAAAAATAGCGTAGCCGTCATGCTTCGTCTAAGGGCACCTACCACTTCCATTGTTAGCCTTCTGGGACAAAAGATAAAAAATAGTTAAACTCTGAATGCAACAGGCTAAATCAATTTTGCTCCTCCGTACACATACCAACTCGGTATGATGTTTTAACATGCCAATTTTCATTTTACACCGAAGTTCTCCTTTAATGACCATCCAGGACGGTTTACAGAGAGAGGTTTTTTTATGCCCTGAGAGTCCAACAAGGGCCCTATCAGTACTCCTTTTGCTTGTGACCAAGGTGCAAGTAAGAAGACTATTTCTGGTCGTATTTTTTATACATCAGTGACTTTTTACTTAGCCAGCAGGTATAACACACGGTAGCCACAATACACACAGACTATATTTTACAAATATATTTTACAAGTTTGGTGACCAAAAAAAAAGTCTTCTCTTTGAAGAGCCCCTGGGCTTAACCTCCATACCCAGTTTGAATCAGAACCTATCCCTAGGTAACTACTGTAACTCATTTTCCTCCCTGTAGCTCACAGCGAGCCTAGTTCAGTCCATTTCATTTCTGTCAGAAGCCGCCTAAAGGAAATGAGAATTTAATTTTAGATCATCAGATTTCTCTGTGCAGTTTATTTTAGGAGAGTTCTTTCCTTGGTAATAAGATTTGTCTGTCTAGAACTCGGTGAAACAGGTCATTTCCGATCATTTCATTTGCACCAGATGGCCACTCCCAGCAGTCTGACTTCCAAAAGGCCAAGCTTGTAATGTTCTACACAGACCACGTTTGATTAGTCAACGTCTTCTTCCTCTCTCTTTTTCCTCTTTTACTTTTGCCTTTCTTCTCTTCTCCATCTTATGTCCATCCACTCACCTTTTATTTCTTCTTCTTTCGCTTTCTCTCTCTCGTGCTCTCACTTTTCTCTCTCTCTCTCTCTCTCTCTCTCTCTCTCTCTCTCTCTCTCTCTCTCGTTCCTCCCTCTGTCTTTTTTTGTCTTTTTTGTCTTTCTCTCTGACAAACACACACTGACCCTCTCTCTTTCTTCCTTCATGTCCCCTTCCCCTCCATCCCCCCATCTTTTCTCCCTCTCTTTCTCCATCCCCCTATACTTCCCCTCCCGCTCTCCCCGTAGAACTCTCTGGAGCTGCTGCTGCACCCGGCCACCAGTCACTCGTTGTGGGCGTGGCAGCACGGGCGCGTGCTGGAGGCCCTGATGGTGCAGGGGCAGCACGCCATCGCCCTGCGCTACCTCCACGTCATGAAGCCCTCGCTCACCTCCACCAGGGACGCCAAACTATGCCTCTCTGTGCTGCTGCACAACAGGTACACACACACACACACACACACACACACACACACACACACACACACACACGCAAGCCATCGCCCTGCGCTACCTCCACGTCATGAAGCCCTCGCTCACCTCCACCAGGGACGCCAAACTATGCCTCTCTGTGCTCCTGCACAACAGGTACACACACACACACACACACACACACACACACACACACACACCGCTGCCTTTGTGCTGCTGCCCAACAGGTACACACACACACAGGTTAACCTTTGCTGGCGCACTCATGCACTAAGCAGCACCACCCATGTGGTGCAGGTGCATGTGACGAATCCCTCCAGTTCTGCTGACTCTGTGTGTCCCTGCTCTCCCTCCGTAGGTGCATGGTGGAGGCGTGGGCTCTGCTGAGGCAGCACTCCAACAAGCTGAACATGGAGGAGCTTCTGCGCTTCCTGTACGAGACCAGCCAGGAGCTCCACCTCATGAAGGAGCTGCTCAAGCTCCCGCTGGGCCTCGCAGAACAGGTAGGGGGCGCTGTTTCTCCCTCTGCACACATCACAAGGATTTTTCCCTTCTCTGCTTCAGTACACAAGACGGCTGACAGCTGAGGGAATAGACCCCACTAGAGCTTATATATGCTAGCTTCACAGATGGGCAGTGGCAGGTGTATTCAGCTAAGCCGCAACTATGATGTGCTTAACAGGAAAAAAAATACCCCTAGTCAGTAGACAGGGACTTACTAGTGTTGCAAAGAAGGGCTTAAAGGGACTGCAAACTGAAAAGTTGTATATGCATTGATTTTGTCATTATAAAGGCGTATGTAAGTTTGATGACTGTGTGTGTGGCAGGAATGCCTGGAGCGGTTCCTTCAGGGCACGGGTGGTCTGCAGAACAGGGAGCTGCTGATGGTGCACTATCTGCAGCAGGCCAACTACATACCCGCCCTGCAGCTCAACCAGACCCTCAAGATGAACATGCTGGTAAAGAGACAGTGCTGTTCCTCCCTGCTCTATGCATTACTCTCAGTGGGCCAGAACATGCTCTTTTACGCCATGGCTAAACTACATCTGCTTGCTTCAATGTTGGTGTTAGGGTGCTTTCACACTGACAACATTTGATGTTCCATTCGAACCAAAAATTCTTAGTTCGGTTCGTTTTCATTGGTGTGAATGCAATCTTGGTACTCTGGTGCACACCAAATCAACCGGTTCGAGACCAATAAAAAGGGGGTGGTCTCAGGACGCTTTATCTGCCCTACTTTGGTACGGTTCCTCTGATGTGAAAGCAACCAAGCCAAATTGGACAGAACGGTAGCGTTGCATTATTGCATTATTATTGAAAGTGGTGCGTTTTAGTCTGGTTCTGGTGGCGATGGTCTTCGTGGTCTATTCTGATTTGTTTAGAGCTATGCATATGTGAAGGCAAACCACACCTACCGTAAAATACCAAATAGTAGCCGGGGCTATTATTTGTTTCAATCACTTAACAGACCAGGCATTTATTTGAGAACAGGCGGCTATTTGGGACAGGCGATTAATTCCTTCCTCACAAAAATCTTGCTCAACAAAACTGGTAAAATATGGTATTCAAATTATTTTAATCAATACAACTACAACTTTCACTGTTTTAAATTAACTAAATAACATTGTGACCAAAAATAATAATTAAAGGAAACATACAAAATGCACAATAATTCAAAATCATTTTCATTAACCAAAAAGCCTTATGTGCAGAATAAAATACTCGTTTCCCATTCACCCGTAAAACACCCCTATCATAATAGTTGAAACTCCCCCATATCCAGCTTGTGGTACAGTCCCTCGGTTTCTCCACGGAAACCAGGAAGTTCGGAGAGTTTGCTTTTAAAATGCTAAAAACCAATAAACTTTGATGTTTAAAATGGGCAGTGTGTGTATAATGGTGTTTCTTTGCTAGTAGATGTGCTTAAAACAGTCGATAGATGATAATGATTACATCTATGAAATGTGCATTGTAGGCTACACGTGAGATTGACAAACATTATCGTTACTTCGGATTTGGAATGCCGATAGGCCCTCCCTGCACCCCTCGTAACATTGCTATATGAATGAAAGGTTATTGCAAATGATGGCTTACAACAAAACTCTTTTGATAACACGACCTGAAAGAAGGATCATTTTCTCACACATCTCCCCTGATTGTGTAGTAAAGGCTTACTGAAAGAAACCACAGCTATGTGAACAGTAAACAAAACGGGCGAAAAAGAACAACGTGCAGCTACAGTGGTCACGTCTTTTTCCTTGATTTTTTTTTATGAATTACACGGGGCATTTATTTGGAACCGGCCTTTATTTATCAAAATTTACACCTGCACCCGGCAATTAAAGGGAATCCGGCGATTGATTGGAGCTCGGCTATTATTAGGTATTTTACGGTATGTATGTTTGCTACATAGTAACATTTTTCTGACTAGTGTGGACCAACGCAATCAAACTATAGGTCTAAAAGCACCGTAGTGCCATTGATGCTGATAGCTGTTGAAAGACGTTATTTTATTTCAATTATTTTTTATTGAGTTTCACACAATAACAATGACAATTTACATCCAAGTTGATCCAAAAAACAAACAAATACATTTGCAAAATACATACACACACACACACACACACACATAGACACCAACCCAACTACATAAACACCCACACTTGCTTTCAGCAACACATTCTTGATAATAAAAGAAAAATATAAGTAATGTGTAAGACTGGAAATAAATACATGAAATTAAAGTAAAAAAAAAAAAAAAAGGGAGGGGGCTGGGGAAGGGGTTGGATGGGGGAAGGGATGGGATGGGATTGAGGCTTTTTATTTTGTTGGTATTTTATTACTATGTGGTAGACATACATTAAGAGTGTGTGTGTGATTAAATGGATGTGTAACCCCTTAAAATGTGTTCCCAGAATGACCGTGACCCCAAAATGAAGGAGCGCTCCAACACCAGGAACTCCATCCTGGAGCAGTATGGCAAGGTGCTGCCCAGAGCCCAGCGCAGGCTGGCCACCGAGAGGGCCAAGCCCTACAGCCACCCCACCACCGTCCTCAAGAAGGGTGAGGGCCCTCTCCTCCTATAGCCACTCACCACCTGACACGGCACCATGAGTTTCATCTGCGTTTTCCATACATGGGGCAGCCCGCCATAGTCTAGTTTGCCCTGGCATAGTCTAAATATGGAACGTGTTTTAAAGACTATCAGAAACATCTATTTTGTTGTTCTATATTTACCGAAAATTATATATTTTATTACTCTGTTTACTGATTTTAAGGAGGGTGAGGGCCCTCTTCTCCTATAGCCACTTACAGCTTACGCAGCACCATGAGTTTGATCTCCGTTCATAGCAGTTAGTCGTAGAGATTGAACTCCCAGCCTCAAAGAGTAGGAGATTAGACTAGGTCACATTCAACTTTCTCAGTGAAGAGCATGTCCGCTATTCTGTAATTAACACAAGTCTTTGGTTTGGTAGCTAACTTTTAAAATTACCCGTTTTTAAGAACATATTTAGAACTTTTATTTTGAAGTGGGGATTTTCCATCTCTCCTTGGAAAATCCTCCTGAAAATCTGTGGTGGATCAATAAAACAAAGTAAAAATAAAAAAGTAAATAATAGTCATTTGACTGTATTGATGCTGATTGGCTAGTGTGCTTAGCTTAGCTAAGCTGACTGAGGGCTTTTGTATTTTAGTGTCCAGACCGCAACCGCTGTCCACAGTGGCCAAGCGCTCAGCTGCTGAGAACGTGCTGACCCGAGCGACCTTCATCAGCAGCGTGCTGTCCAAGATCGAGGAGGTGTGGGTGGGCAAGGACAGCACGCCCGAGTCCTCACCTTTCAAGAGGTA
Source organism: Coilia nasus (assembly GCA_027475355.1). NCBI lineage: Eukaryota > Metazoa > Chordata > Actinopteri > Clupeiformes > Engraulidae > Coilia > Coilia nasus. Next base: position 5,780,992 of record CM050205.1, read on the forward strand.
AACACTCGCCACCCCCTTCCCCTCTCTCCACCGCCTCTCTCTTTTACTCTTGACATGACTGTGTGCAGGAGACTGTGTCCCAGGCTTCATGAAGTGGTTTCTTGTCTTTCTTTGTGAAAAAAAAAAAAAAAAAAAAGAATTGTATTTTTTCGTGCCCAGTCCCAGAGTGCCCGAAGTCCTCGTGCCAAGCCCCCCCCAGCGTCCCCCCACCGATCTACCTGAAGCCTTCGTGGGCACCCCCATCGCCCTCACCAGGAGGAGGATGTCCAGGTGACGCAAACACCCACCTCAGCAATGCTGATTGATTGATTAAAACCTTTATTTCATTCTTGGAAATTACATTGAGGGCAGCACTCTTTTCTAAAGCAGCCGAGATACAGTACATTAAAAATGCACTTGTTGCTGACTGACAACAAAAAGCCTCGATAGCTGTGTGTTATTGGATTCATGTGCTGGCTAAAGACTGTTGCCTGATGCTTTCCAACAGGCCAAACAGCTTTGTCTACTTGAATAGATTGGTGAGGGTCAGGGTTGTGGTTAGTACCGTTTGTGTAAATGTAAATGTAGACTTCATTCATGTGACACATGTTTCACATATGCAATGCTCTTTATAGTAATAAATGTAGGAAGAATTGATAAATGAATGAAAGACAGAGGAAAATATAATAAAGGGGTATGTGAAATTATTTGAAAAGAGGGCACGAAGCATTTTATGAACATAAAAAAAAAGAAAAAGTAAAGAAAATGAAAGAGAGAATGTGCTAAAAAGACTGGTTGTTTGCCTCTCTGCAGGATGCTTGATCTGATGGTGCACCCCTCCAGTCATAACACCCCTGAGCCCCTGAGCCTGCCCCAGACCCCCCCCAGGATCCCCACTGTGTGGGCCCCCCCCAAGAGCATCCCCCGCGCCCCCGAGCTCGACCTGCTGCGCACCCCGGTGATTGTCAAGGTAACAGACACACAGTCACCATCTTCTCTAGTTGACAGGAAACTGCAGCTTAGGCACACTGATCTGCTATCAAATTAAAAGCTTCTCTCACCTCCAGTGGCAGCTGTGTGTTCTGTCCCTGCCCTACAAAGCCAGAAGGCAGTAACTACATATTGTCAAATTGAATTTAGAGTAGAAATTGGCTTCATAATACCTGCTTTTTCTTGTGACTGAATCTCTTGCTAGAAAGTTGATAAAAGCAGCACCACTATTATGCCAACAACAGGTTTAACTGGGCAGTATGACAATGTTAAAGACATTTCCTCAGTTTCAGTGTTCATGTAGTTACTTAGCTTTGCCTTTGTAGGGCAGCACTGCTGGATAAAAACCTCCTGACAAATACAGTTTTTTGTGGACCAAAAATCAGTATTTGTATTCTCACAAACTTCGTTTGAGGTATTTCTCTGACAGCATTAAATTGTGTGTGTGTGTGTGTTTCAGCGTGCTCGTGCTTTGGCGGCGTCCATGTCCGTCATGTCCAGCTTCACGCCGCAGTCCATCCTCCGCAGCAGCCTGCGGCCCACGCCTGTAGCCACGCCCTCCGCCTCCCCCGGCCGATCGGCCACGCCCCCCCTCCCGCTGCGCCCCAAAGAGAGTCGCATCACCTTCATCGAGGCCGCCGCCACCCCAGACACCCCCAAACATGCCGAACCCTGGAGCAACGGGGTAAGCGCGCACACACACACACACACACACACACACACACCACCCCAGACACCCCCAAACACGCCGAGCCCTGGAGCAACGGGGTAAGCACACACACACCACCCCAGACACCCCCAAACACGCCGAACCCTGGAGCAATGGGGTAAACACACACACACACACACACACACACACACACACACACACACACACACACACACACACACACACACACACACACACACACACACACACACACACACCAGCTCAGGCATCCCCAGAGACGCCGAGCCCTGGAGCAACGGGGTAAATACACACACACAAAAAAAAAAAATCAAATACAGACGGACCACCTTAATTTTTTACAACACACACTCATGCATCATAGGTCTGGACCATAGGTCATAGATGTGCAAGGGGACGATGTATATGTGCACCATGTTAGGTCACGGATGTGCCCATGTATATGCTGCCAAAGGGGACACAGACATACCAGTGCACAGTGTCTTCTTGTGTGTATTTTAATTCATTTTTTCAAAATCTGAATTCCTCTGCAGCTTGTGGGTGACAGTGAGGTCAGCCTGTCCCAGAGGTCCAGCGTCCAGTCGTACGAGGAAGAGGAGGAGGAGGACGCAGGGCTGCGCGTGTCCTTCATCCCCCATGCGGAGAAGCGTGGCGTGGGGGCGAGCGGAGCAGAGGTGATCGAGCGGGCCGGGTCTGAGAGCAGCTCCTCTTCCCTCCGACGCGCCCCCCCCTCGCCGTCGGCCCCGCCCTCGCTGCTGCTGCGGCGACCCAGCCTGGGCCACGAGACCAGTCTGGGCCACGAGACCAGCGGCGCGTCGGCCGACCAGTCATCCACCCTGGAGTTCCACGACGCCCCCGCCCCTGAGGACCTCCTGCAGGAGGAGCCCGTGCCCAAGCTGCTGTGGGAGGAGGAGGTGGACGAGGAGGTGGTCGTGGTCAGGCAGCCCGTCCCTGCGGAGCAGGAGGGAGCGCTCTCTAGTGGTGGGTATTGGCAAGGACTTTACGATACGATACCCAACACGATACATTTGTCACGATGTGATTATATCACAATACATTGCGATTTGGATAATCTTACATCTTATCAAAACTGAATTTAATCAACATAACATAATTTGCTGAACTCAACAAAACTCAAATATATAAAGTGCATAGGATTTTGTAAATAAACTTCTGGAGGACAGAGCTATAATGTAAGTTTAAACAGAAAATTAGTATCACGATACATTGCGATGTCGATGTTTAAATCGATGTAGTATGTTGTGAATATTAGTATCACGATATATTGCGATAACAATATTATTGCCCACCCCTAGCTCTCGTGCTGGAGGACACCCTTCCGGAGGAGGACGCTGCCGCGGTCACTCTGGAGGAGAGCGCAGCGCCCAGTGAGCAGAAGGAGGAAGACGAAGAGGAGGAGGAGGAGGAGATGGCCTCACAGGAGGAGGAGATGGCCTCACAGGAAGAGGAGATGGCCTCACAGGAAGAGGCTGAGGAAGTGACATCAGAGCCGAGTGGAGAGGAGAAGGTTTTGGAGCTTCATGAGCCGGCGGGAGTGGAGGAGGCTGAGGCTGATGTTGACGTTGCCCCGGCATCTGAGGAGGAGGAGCCAGCTGCTGCTGCTGCTCAGATGCCTGTGGTCCCGGCAGAGTCCGCTCCTCCACTGGAGCTGTTTGACGAGGAGATGGAGGCAGACTCTGTAATCGCCGAAGCCAACCCACCTGTGTGTGTATCGGAGCAACCTGTGTGTGTGTCCCAGCCGACTGCTGATGAACTCCCCGAGTCTGTGCCACAAGTAGAATCTAATCATGAACCGGAAGCAGAACCCACTACACAATCCAACCATGCTGAGGAGCCGACACCAGAACCCACTACACAGTCCAACCATGCGGAGAACGCTGAGGAACCGCCAGCAGAGGTGGACATGGAGAACGTCACCAAGGCACAGAACCTTACAGGTGAGGATGGAGCACTGCTAGGGGCATAGGCCATACTGCAGCGGCAGATGGACATTAGGCCATACTGCATGGAGATGAACACACTGCTGATTTGGTTGTGAAAACACACTCGGTCAGCTGATGGCAAGCTAATTATATGTAAATCTAAATTCTGTTTTGCAGTTGTCACTCACAATATAGTGTCTTGCTGTTTTTAAAAGTGTTAAATTGTAAGTGTGACATGGCCTTGATATTGTTGGTCTGGTCTGTACAGGTTTGGATCTCGATGAGTACGTGGAACATATTTTATTCGACGATTTTCCAGCATCCCCGACACAAAACTGGACCTCCATCATTAGGTACACGTGCCCACAAAGATACACACACTCTGAAACCTTTCTCCTTGTGTCCCTTTGGTCCATTGTGTTTTACTAAAGTGTGTGTCCTTCAGACGCTCTGCTGTGTCCTCTCCTACAGCACGCTCACACACACACACACACACACACACACACACACACTGCTGTGTGTGTCTTCTAACACTGCTGTGTCCTGTCCTGCAGCGCTGAGAGGGCAGGGGAGGAAGGCGCGGTGCAGTCCGGTGTGCCCAAGTTGACCACTCAGAAGTCCGTGGCGTCCTCAGAGCCCACCACTACCTCCGGCTGCCCCTGTGAGTCCAGGTCCCTCTGTGGTACACTACAGACACAACACAAACCAGGTCCCTCTGTGGTACACTACAGACACAACACAAACCAGGTCCCTCTGTGGTACACTACAGACATAACACAAACCAGGTCCCTCTGTGGTACACTGCAGACATAACACAAACCAGGTCGCTCTGTGGTACACTACAGACACAACACAAACCAGGTCCCTCTGTGGTACACTGCAGACATGGCGCAAACCAGCACTTCGTCTGTCTTTTGTTTGCTGTAGAACTCTCAATGTTAATGAAATATTCCATTTATTTCTTGCTGAGGCATTTAGAAGACCTGCTCATCAATGCTTTAATCTGCTTAAAACAGTGCTTCTTAATTGTTTTTGTCTGGCGACCCCACAAAAAAAACTGATGAAGTCTTCCCCAAACCTATTGTGATTGCATTGGCAGGCTGGTTAATAGCACAAGAAATTTAAAAAGTGTCACATTGTGATGAAATGACCGTGTGCTGTTGTGTTGTAGCTGTGGTGAGTGTGACCATGTGCTGTTGTGTTGTAGCTATGGTGAGTGTGTGACCATGTGCTGTTGTGTTGTAGCTGTAGTGTGTGTGTGACTATGTTAAGGCTGCTCGATTATGGAAAAAATTAGAATCACGATTATTTGGGCCAAAACTGAAATCACCATTATTCAAACGATTATTTTGTTTTCCTCAGTAACATGCTTCATTTATTGAAAATGTATTCAAAAACATTCTTGTACCTTTGGATTTTCCCTAATACCTTTCTTCGAAAACATCTTCTTTGATGTCTAATGTACAAAGAGTAGAAATGTCTAATGTATACATCTAACGTACAGTACAAACAGTAGAAAATAATTAGGACAAAAACCATTGTTTCCCTCGATTTTATGTGTTGTGAGATCGTTTGGCCCTGAAATCGTTATCACGATTAGAATTCGATTAATTGAGCAGCCCTAGACTGTGTGCTGTTGTGTTGTAGCTGTGGTGTGTGTGTGACTGTGCTGTTGTGTTGCAGCTGTGGTGTGTGTGTGACTGTGCTGTTGTGTTGTAGCTATGGTGAGTGTGTGACTGTGCTGTTGTGTTGTAGCTGTGGTGTGTGTGTGACTGTGCTGTTGTGTTGTAGCTATGGTGAGTGTGTGACTGTGCTGTTGTGTTGCAGCTGTGGGTGAGTGTGCTGTTGTGAGTGTGTGTCACATTGTGAAGTCACCCATGTGCTGTTATGTTGTAGCTGTGGTGAGTGTGTGTCGTGTTGTAGCTGTGGTGAGTGTGACCATGTGCTGTTGTGTTGCAGCTGTGGTGAGTGTGAACGACAGTGAGGATCTGTCCAGCGCTGCCTCAGAAGAGGAGTCTGAGGATGAGGAAGATGAGGATGAAGACGAAGAAGAGGAGGAGGGCTCGAGCAGCGAGGTGGAGATCATCGAGGAGGTGGAGGGCAATGGCCGTCAGCGCTGCCCCACTGCCTCTCACCTGTACATGGAGCAGCTGCCCCCCCACGCCCAATACCTGCAGGAGCAGCAGTCCGCCGTGCTGTCCCTCGTCACCCCTGACACTCAGGTACGTGCGCACACACACACACACACACACACACACCCTGCTTCCCACCTGTACATGGAGCAGCTGCCCCCCCACACCCAATACCTGCAGGAGCAGCAGTCCGCCGTGCTGTCCCTTGTCACCCCTGACACTCAGGTACACACACACACACACACACACACACACCCACCCACCCCAGTGACCCTCGTCACCCCGACACTCGACACCCGGTATGCACACACACACACGCCCAGTACCTGCAGAAGCAGCAGTCCGCCATGTTGTCCCTCGTCACCCCTGACACTCAGGTACACTCTCACACACAAACACACACACACACACCTTCTTGAGCAGCAGTCCACTGCTCCCTCGTCATCCCCAAGACTCAGGTACAACACACACACACGCACATAAGCTCAGTAGCTTTTGTCTTTGACAACTTTTTTTTGTTGTTGTTGTTGTTGTTAATTACTTTTCTGTCATTAGTTATTTTCTGTGGGTCATGTCCGTCTCCTCCATGTCTTTGCAGGAGGTGGAGAGCATGATGCTGGAGCAGGAGGAGGATGAGGATGAGGAGGTGGTGATGCTGGGCGTGGGCCCTGATCCCAGAGGGCTGGATGAGGAGGGGGAAGGTGGGGGTGTGTGCTACACCGAGCTCAAGCCCTCCACCACCCTCCTGGTGCCGCTAGAGCTGGCCGAGGAGGTGGGACTGGACCCCAACCCCCTTCTGGACAGAGGCGCTCTCGCCCCCGTCGCCCCTGCTGGCGGCTTCTCGCTAATGCTGGAGGCCGAGGAGGAGGGAGAGGAGGAGCGGGGGCTCGGTGCGGAGGGGGAGGTGGTGGGCGCGGATTATCAGACGCCCGTCATGGAACTACCTCAAGAGGCCCAACAGGAGCCCACGAGCACTCAAACCAAAACCTCAGAGCAGGCAGATGATCAGGAGGGCGCAGACACACCTGCACTACAGGTGAGCGAGCAGGAGGCCGAGGCCGAGGCCGCTGCAGCACAGGAGGTGACTGCAGAGGAGGAGGAGGCCCAGGACGTCGCAGACGCGGAGATCCAGGAGGAGGCGAACGCTCCAGCACTCCCCGTGTCGACACCTCCTGGAGAGACGGAGGCCGAGCCGCAGAAAGACACTGCTGAGCCAGAGGAGGCGCAGGAGGAGCAGCTACAGGAGGAGACGCAGGGATCACCTGAGCAGACTGAAGACGCAGTGGTTAAAACCGCAGCGGTTGAAGAGGAGGAAGACCCCGTAGCTGGTCTAGAGGAGCCCGCAGAGACAACAGTGACTGATGCGGAGGGTCCTTGTAAGGTTGCAGTGACTGATGCGGAGGGTCCTTGTAAGGTTGCAGTGACTGATGCGGAGGGTCCTTGTAAGGTTGCAGTAACTGATGCGGAGGGTCCTTGTGAGGTGCCTGGTGCTGATGCGGAGGGTCCTTGTGAGATGGAGGTAGCGTCACTTCAGGAGGACCAGACTGAAGAAGCGGAAGGAGCCGTGCTGCAGGAAGCCGATCAGATGGAGGCGAAAGAGGAAGAGGAGGAGGAGGCGGCGGTGGAGTCTACGTTTGATGCTCCTCCAGGCCAGGAGGCAGAGGATGTGGAGGTGGAGGAGAGCGCTCCTGTAGCCGTGGCGACGAGAGGGAGGTCTGCCAGGCAGAGCCAACATGCCCCTATGAACACCACCTATGACATCCCTCCCGTGGTGACCAGGAAGTCCAGCAGCCACAGGAAGGCCGTGACCTTCAGCTCGCCTGTCACTGGCGAGGAGGAAGGGGAGGGCTCGGCCAATGAAAGGGCAGCAGAGCAGGGCGGCGCCCAGGTGTCCACCACCACCACCACCACCACCGCTCGACGTGCTACCAGAAGTCGGGGACAGGCTCCTGACATCCAGGCACCCGTCACACCCAGCAGGAGGACGAGGCGAGTGGAGCCAGAGGAGAGGCCCACGCCACAGAAGGCCACTCCAAGGAAGGGCGGGCGGAGGACCAGGAGCCTGGCGGAGCCTGACGAGGAGCCTGCCACAGAACAGCCCACTGTTGAGGCGCCCTCAGAAGAGACTCCCATGCCCACCTCCACCTCTATCTCTGTCTCTGGCTCCGCCAGCCCCAGCAGGCTGACCAGAGCGAGCAGCCGAGGGGTCACCCTCAGTCTGGACGGCCTGCAGGGACTGCCCGTCACGCCGCCCAGGGGTAGGCGGAAGACGAAGGCCAGCGCCGACGATGAACAGCCTGCCGGCGAACAGCTCGCTGTCGAGGCGCCCGAGGCCGGTAGACGGAGTGCCAAAAAGACTCCAGCCCCTGCCCCCGACACCATCCTGGAGGTGCCCGAAGCGCCCGCAGCGGCTGGGGGAGGGGAGAAGACGTCCAGGCTGACCTCCGCCAGCCCCAGTAGGGTGACCAGAGCGTCCAGCCGAGGGGTCAGCCTCAGTCTGGAGGTGGTCACGCCACCCAGAAGCAGGAGGAAGACGAAGGCCAGCGCCACCGCTGAGAAGCCCAAAACGCCCGCGGACGTTCCCGTGGATGCGGCGGCGCCTCCGAGCGGCCCTGCCGTGCGTCGCCTCGCCCGAAGCCGGCACTGGAAGGACCTGGAGGAGGAGGCGGAGAAGGAGGAGGTGCCGCCCATGATGGGCGCGGCGGTGGAGCTGGTGCCCGGGACGCCGCTGGGGGACGCCCTGATGGAGAGGCTCCAGGGGGAGGCGGGGGCAGCGGTGACTGAGATCATCCGTGCCCGGAGGAGGACTACGACCCGCGCCCCCGCCCCCCTCTACCCCCCCGCGGAGCAGTCCCACGGCCTCAGTGGCCCGCCGGACTCGGATGTGGACACGGGCGCCAGTGCCTTGGCCGAGCTGCCCGAACCAGAACCTGCCGCCTCGCCGGGTCGGAGACGCAAGCGTGCGAACAAGGGCCCAGAGCCGGAACCATCCGCAGAGGCCGACTCCTTCCCCTTCACGCCCATGAGGAGGACGAGAGGTGCGCAGTTTCAAGTCCTCACAATTAATGAGTATATAAAGTATCTAGTTCGATGTCAAGGAGAGACGCTTCATAATTTTGCATGTAATGGCATTTTCTGCAGATCCAGTGTGTTTGTGTTGTGTATTAATGTAATGATTTATTTCTTGTGTTTGTGTGTGTGTGTAGGAAGGAAAGCAGAGGATGGAGAGGCCAATGGTGTTGCCCTGTCTCACGTGGTCACCCCTGCACCTGTGTTACGCACCCGTCGAGCCCCAGACATCCAAGAGCCCCAGGATAATATCCAGGTATGTTACCCATTTGTTACCCACCAGAGCCCCAGAATAATATCCAAGTATGTTGCCTATCCGTTACCCACCAGAGCCCCAGATTAATATCAAGGTATGTTGCCTATCTGTTAGCTCAGAGCCCCAGGATAATATCCAGGTATGTTGCCTATCCGTTACCCACCAGAGCCCCAGATTAATAATAAATATATAAATTCAAAAAAAAAATAGCCCATCTGCGCATCTCAGTGCGTGGGGACGGTACCGTGCTCAGTGTACCTGCAGTCACAGGTCTGATGCCTTAACCGCTAGGCCACCACTGCCCTCTTCTGGGCATGTTACCCATCTGTTACCACAGAGGCCCAGTCTGTTCGACCTGTACACTTTCAAAGTTCTCAGTGCCTCGTTTTGAATGTCAGGGCCCTTGTTATGCTACCAAGGAAGCGTGGAGTTACTTCCAGCTTTTTTTAATGGTTTAAAAATAGCGATGTCTTCAAGCTTCCTCTGTTCACCCGATAAAGTTTCTATTTTATTTTGCAGGACAACAACAAGGATGAAACGAGAAATGTAGAAACGGAGACAAAGAAAACAAAAAAGACCCGCACAACAAGGTTAGAAACGCATCATTTTTTTCTGATTTTAACTTTGCTCAGGTGTTCTGGTGTCACATCAAACACTTCGGCTGCTTCTGTTGTCTGCCAGTGCACATCTTGTATTATGCTGATTAATTTAGGCGTTCATCTTAGCAGATGGTTTTTTTTCCTTGCATTTTGTTTCATTGTATTTTTTAACATTCTTTTTCATTTGAAAGCATCCTTATATTAGCAAAAGTTTTTTTTTTTTTTTTTTTTTTTTTTCCTTTGAAGTTTTCATTTGAAAGCATCCTTACTACTCAGCATAGCAGTACAGTAGTGCCTCTCTCATAATACTGTTACAGTAGTGCCTCTCTCATAATACTGTTACAGTAGTGCCTCTCATAATACTGTTACAGTAATGCCTCTCTCATAATACTGTTACAGTAGTGCCTCTCATAATACTGTTACAGTAGTGCCTCTCTCATAATACTGTTACAGTAGTGCCTCTCTCATAATACTGTGTGTTACAGTAGTGCCTCTCATAATACTGTTACAGTAGTGCCTCTCATAATACTGTTACAGTAGTGCCTCTCTCATAATACTGTTACAGTAGTGCCTCTCATAATACTGTTACAGTAATGCCTCTCTCATAATACTGTTACAGTAGTGCCTCTCATAATACTGTTACAGTAGTGCCTCTCATAATACTGTGTTACAGTAGTGCCTCTCTCATAATACTGTGTGTTACAGTAATGCCTCTCTCATAATACTGTTACAGTAGTGCCTCTCATAATACTGTTACAGTAGTGCCTCGCTCATAATACTGTTACAGTAGTGCCTCGCTCATAATACTGTTACAGTAGTGCCTCTCATAATACTGTGTGTTACAGTAGTGCCTCTCTCATAATACTGTGTTACAGTAGCGCTTCTCAATACTGTGTTACAGTAGTGCCTCTCTCATAATACTGTGTTACAGTAGCGCTTCTCATAATACTGTTACAGTAGTGCCTCTCATAATACTGTGTGTTACAGTAGTGCCTCTCAATACTGTTACAGTAGTGCCTCTTATAACACTGTTGGGGCTCATTCAACAGATATTGAATCTAGTGCCTCTCATAATACTGTTACAGTAGTGCCTCTCTCATAATACTGTTACAGTAGTGCCTCTCTCATAATACTGTGTGTTACAGTAGTGCCTCTCTCATAATACTGTGTGTTACAGTAGTGCCTCTCATAATACTGTTACAGTAGTGCCTCTCTCATAATACTGTTTCCTGTGGCGTCAGGGTGAAGGCCTCTCTGGAGCCCCCCGCCCCGGTGATCGTGTCCCTGCTGTCCCCCATGGTGTCACCGGAGGAGCCCGCGGGGTCGCGCACCCAGCGCCGGGTGGCGGCGGCGGCAGCGGCGGTAGAACCCGTCGAGGACGAGCCCACTCGCAGGAGGAACCTCCGGCGCAAGCGCATGCTGGAGGCCATCTTCCCCAAGCCCGTCACCAGGAGGAAGAGGATGTAAACAGTGGCCATCTTCCCCAAGCCAGTCACCAGGAGGAAGAGGATGTAAACAGTGGCCATCTTCCCCAAGCGCGTCACCAGGAGGAAGAGGATGTAAACGGTGGCCATCTTCCCCAAGCCCATCACCAGGAGGAAGAGGATGTAAACGGTGGCCATCTTCCCCAAGCCCATCACCAGGAGGAAGAGGATGTGATCAGAGGTCTGGACACACCTTACCTGCTCGCACCTGTCACCACATCAGCCTGCCCATCCAACCAACCCTCAGAGGTCAAATGGGGATGTCACCATCGGACTCCAGAGCACCTTCACAGGACATGGCTCCTCCTCAAAGGACATGGCCCCTCCCACATGACATGCCCCCTCCCACATGACATGGCCCCTCCCCACAGGGCATGGCCCCTCCCTACAGTCCATGGCCCCTCCTCCTAGGGCGTGGCCCCTCCTCTGCATTTAGATGACGCCTTTCTTCCCTTCCCTGCTTCTGCTTTCAGAGGAAGAGACTTTGCTGCCTGCTGTTTTAATTTAAGAAAACCCAGTGGAGGTTTTTTTTTGCAAATTAATAATAAACGGATCTAATTTAGGAAACGGAAATAATAATTTTTATATAATTACTGTAAAGTTTACAGCAAGGATGACTGGGATTTGAGCACCAAAAAAGCAAGATGGCTTAGTTTTTAAATGTGCATTTCTATAAATTGATGCAAGTGTAAATAGTCTTTTGAGTATGTTATAAATAAAACTGAACCCTTGTAAATGATTTTGCTTCTGTTTGAAGTGTTACTGCTTTTATTTTGTCATTTTTCTGCGGCGTATACAACTTCACAAGGTAATTATGTCTTAACATAAGGTGTTCTCTGAATGGCTTAAAAGCACTAATTTAGTTGTGGTAATTGGTTGAGGTTGTATGCACAGGTTTTCTCTTGCATAACACTTCTCACAGAATGTAAAATGATCCTTATTTTTGTATGGGCTGCTTGAACACAATGTGGCGAAGTTTGTTTTTAATGCGTGTTGTGTATGACTGGAGTTCCCTGTCTGGGTTGTTCTGGGCTTTGGAATATGATCATTAAAATATCGTAATGTATTTTGCAGTATGAAGATGCCATTTCTCGTCATTGTACTCTCTTGCAGGGTAGCCTTGCGTTATATAAAATAGAACATGTTATTATCCCACAAGTACAAAAGACAGCTTTTAGGGAACAGGTGATTTGTGGAAACCAATTTCATGGTCACTGTTTACCAAACTTGTGATACACCACTTTGGGAGTCTTGGAGTATATCTTTGCCATAGGTTGGGCCTTAGTAAAGACACCGGAATAGTATACACAGACGAGATGTCAAAACAGGTAACGGTGTTGGGACCCACTCTGGCTCTGTGTGTTTACCTGGTCTATCCAAGACTACTTTATAATTCATGACCCGAAGGAGCGAGCGAAAGTGATCGCCGCCTTGCCTACCTGGCTCTGGTTACCGGCTGCGGCTCCGGTCCCCATATGTCAGGGCACGGGGCCATTAATGTGACCGCTTCCCCTGTCCGCTGACAGGACTGCAGATAAACACCGTTGGTAAGATGGCCGGTAAGGACTGTGTCAAAGTGGCGGTACGAGTCAGACCATTCAACAAGGTCAGTATTGTAGCTATCTTCAGTCCACACATTTTTATTCAAGACCAGTAGGCCTGGAAATGACGCAGTAATGTACGCTTCTTTTGGTTGACAACGTTGCTGAATATTGAGGGTATTTTGATTGCTGGTGTTGATTTCTAGCGGGAAAGAGAGGCAGGAAGCCGATGCGTGGTGTCAATGAGCGGCAACGCCATCACGATACAGGACCCGCGCAACCCACACACGCGCCGCACCTTCACCTTCGACTACGCTTTCTGGTCGCACAGCGGCTTCATCAGGAACAGAGACGGACTGTTTGTCGCAGAGGAGCCAGGTGGGCGCTACGCAGACCAGGTAATGAGGCATCACCTCAAGTCAGTCATTTGCGTCCGGTTTTGACACCTGTCCTGTCCCTGATTGTCTCAGTTTTTAATGTTCTCAAGGGGACACTGACACCCGGGTTGCTGCTTATAGGCAAAAGGGCTGATTGGGTTGCTGAAATGTCCCGATTTTTTGTCAGACATAGGTGGCAACCCTACCCCCAACTGATTCCCCCTGTTTCTGCACATCAGGGTCACAGAATGCAATGAACAGCAAATAATGTCGGAAAGCTAAGGGAGCATTTCTCATTGAATTGAATACACAGGGGAGTGTATTCAATGATCTAGGGCAGGGTATCCTGGAGAACGCCCTGCAGGGCTACAACGCCACCCTGCTGGCGTACGGACAGACGGGCTCCGGGAAGAGCTACTCCATGGTGGGGTACGGCCCCAACAAGGGCCTGGTGCCCACCCTCTGCGAGAGGCTCTTTCGGGCTGTCAAGGCCAACCAGGAGTCCTGCCAGTGTCAGGTGGGTCACCAGTAGAGAAAAGTCACTTCATAACTCTTTGAATAAATATATAAAAATTGACTGTGCTTTACTTACTTAGGTGTCATTTTATTTATATTTACCTGTACTTGTAGATGTTGTTCAGCATGCTGGAAATTTATAACGAGCAGGTAAGGAGCCATCTTTATTTCTTTTATTGTGAAAGTGCAGGAAATCAACTGCCTTCATGCACTGTCTGTTCAATTTGTGTGTGTGTGTGTGTTATAGACTGAAATTGACACCAGCCACAAGCCAAATGCTGGTAAAATATGAAAGTGGCAGAAATAATGACACAATATAATAATTTACTGTTGAGTGGAGTTTAACCATTTATTTGTCAGTAGCTGGTAATTGTTCCTATTTTCTAACGTTAACGAGGAATCTCAGTTTTGAGAGATTTTGTTCAAATGACCAATGGTTAGGGGCTAGTTGTTTTGCATGTTGGTTAGCAGGTCTCTTTCATTCAAAGTAGTCCTGCAGATTACTACATAGTGTATGCTTCATAGTGTAGTGCATGCTTCAGACCTTAACCACAGTTTTACAGTGGTCAGCTGTCGGGGTTGGGGGTTTTAGTCAGTTGTGGGAATGTGCAATACCCATAGTAGGAATTACAGGGGGTTCTGGGGGGTAGGCTACGGTACCCCTGATCAAGACCCAGTACCCCCCAAAGAGATGACAATAGCAGGGTTGGGGGGGTACCGACATATTAATGAAATTAGTGTAAAATGTGAAAGGTAACCTCCTGTAAAAGGTAGTACCCCCTAATCGAGGGGTAATTGTGGCAATACCCCATGCTTCAAGCAACAAAGGCTTCACCCCCACATCTGTATTTCATTGGTTCGGTAATATGCTGTAAAAACTATTTTTGCCACTGCATTATTTCCTTCGCGGTTCCAGGTGATCGACCTGCTGTCCAAGGGGGGCCGGTCGCCGGGGGGGCTACGGGTGCGCGAGGACCAGCAGAGGGGCTTCTACGTGGAGGGGCTACGCCGGGTGCCGTGTGACAGCGCCGAGCAGGTGGAGCAGCTGATGGAGCAGGGCACGCGCACGCGCACCACCGCCGCCACGCACATCAACGCCAACAGCAGCCGCTCCCACATGCTCATCAGCGCGCAGCTCAAGCAGGTCAGAGAGAACAGCACTAGCATCTATCATGTACTAGCATCTATGATGTACTAGCATCTATGATGTACTAGCATCTATCATGTACTATAAGCTATGATGTACAATAAGCTGTGATCAAGCAGGTCAGAGGGCACAGCACTACCATCTATTATGTACTATGATCTATTATGTACTATAATTTATGATGTACTATGATCTATTATGGCATCTATCGCAGCGTTACTCAAAGTGTGGAAAAATCCCAAATGGTCCATGAGCAGTTGTTAAAATATTTTAGCACAGTTCATGTGAAGCACTTTGAACTGTCCCTGTGTACATGAAATGTGCTGTGTAAGTAAAGCTTGCCTTGCTCTGCTTTGATCATCATCATCACCATCATCACCATCATCACCACCATCACCTTCTCATCATCACAGGTCTACCACTGGTCCTGCAACCAGTCTCTTTTCTCTCTTTCCCTCTCTTTCTCTTTCTCTTTCCCTCTCAGCTTCCTGCTCTCCCTCTCTCTCTGTCCGTCTGTCTCTCTCTTTACAATGTAAATGTCTCGATGTGGAAGCTGAGTTGGCTACAACCTGTTTTGTACTCGTGTGTGTGTGTGTGTACTTGTGCGTGTGCGTGTGTACTTGTGTTTGTGTGTGTGTACTTGTGCGTGTGTGTGTACTTGTGCGCACCCAGATCTTCACTGAGGAGAACATCACCAAGCAGTCCAACATCAACCTGGTGGACCTGGCGGGCAGTGAGAGGCAGCGGTGCTCGGGGCTGGAGGCCGACCGGCTGAAGGAGGGCACGGCCATCAACGTCAGCCTCACCACACTGGGCAACGTCATCAGGTGAGGACACACACACACACACACACACACACACACAGCTCGCTCCTCTACCTGAGGTGCCTTAGACAGCCTCACCACACTGGGCAACGTCATCAGGTGAGGACACACACACACACACACACACACAGCTCGCTCCTCTACCTGAGGTGCCTTAGACAGCCTCACCACACTGGGCAACGTCATCAGGTGAGGACACACACACACACACACACAGCTCGCTCCTCTACCTCAGGTGCCTTAGACAGCCTCATCACGCTGGGCAACGTCATCAGGTGAGGACACACATACACACGCACACACCTTGCTACTTGACCTCAGGTGCCTTAGGACAGGGGCACTCACCTTGACCTGGGAGCCCTCAGACAGGCTGTTAGATATTCTGTGGCAGCCTCACCACCCTGGGCAACGTCATCAGATAAGGGGACACACACACCTCTCTTCTCGACCTCAGGTGCCTTAGACAGCCTCACCACGCTGGGCAACGTCATCAGGTGAGGACACACACACACACACACACACACACACACACCTCTCTTCTCGACCTCAGGTGCCTTAGACAGCCTCACCACGCTGGGCAACATCATCAGGTGAGGACACACACACACACACACCCCTCTCCTCGACCACAAGGGCCTTAGACAGCCTCACCACGCTGAGGAACATGATCAGGTGAGGGGAGACACACACACACACACACACACACACACACACACACACACACCTCTCTTCTCGACCTCAGGTGCCTTAGACAGCCTCACCACGCTGGGCAACGTCATCAGGTGAGGGGAGACACACACACACACACACACACACACACACACCTCTCTCCTCGACCACAGGTGCCTTAGACAGCCTTAGACAGGCTCTGTTAGATATTCTGTGGTCTCACCATGCTGGGGAGCATCATCAGGTGCAGACACACACACAGACCTCACTCCTCGACCTCGGGCGCCTTAGACAGCCTCACCACCCTGGGCAACGTCATCAGGTGAGGACACACACACCTCGCTCCTCAACCTCAGGTGCCTTAGACAGCCTCACCACACTGGGGAATGTCATCAGGTGTGGGGCCCCATGTTGCTCCAGGGGGACTGTCCTTGTACCTAATTCACTGCAAGTCACTCTTGATAAGAGCACCAGCTAAATGCCATGTAATGTAATGTGAGGTGCCTTACAAACAAAAATACATTATATAAATACAGCACTCGTACATGATATTCCATATTGTTACACAGTTTGTCCTAATTAGGTAAATATATCGTCACACAGACACAGTAAAATTACATGTTACCCTGTGTGTGTGTTTGTGTGTGTGTGTGTGTGTGTTGCCTGTGGTGTGGGCCGCTGTAGCTCTTTGGCAGATGCTGCCCTGGGCAAGAAGGTGGTGCACATCCCGTACAGAGACTCCGTACTTACCAAACTACTGCAGTCTGCCCTCGGAGGCAACAGCCGCACTGTTATGGTAAGACGTTATAGTCTTTGTGTGTGTGTGTGTGTGTGTGTTTGTTTGTGCATGATGGTGAAAGTAACCACATTTGGATGCTGTTTATCCACATAACTTTTCCTGTAATTTTAGCTGACCTGTATTTGTAATTTTAGCTGACCTGTATTTGTAATTTTAGCTGATTTGTGTTTGTAATTTTGGCCGATCTTACTTGTAATTCTGGCAGCTGTATTTGCAATTTTGGCAGTTGTGCTTGGCATTTTGGCAGTTGTATTTTGCTTTGCAAACTCAATCTGACGTTGTTGTCCTTAATTTGAATGACGATCAGTGCAAAGTCAGCCTCAAGCATACTGTCTCTTGTCTAAATTAAGGCCATCACATCACATACAATAGACAGTAATTACTAGCCTATTATATGAATTAGGGCCCTCAATTTGTATGTATGTACTCATGGATATAATGATGGGCTTTCTCACCTGTTGTTCAGATTGCAACTCTGAGTCCCTCGGACATCTGCTACGAGGAGTCCCTCTCCACCCTTCGCTACGCAGAGAGGTCAGTCTATTTCCTGCCACTCATGGTGCTATGATTGGATAGGTCACATGGTAGGGAAAGCACTCACCTACAGGCGGGGCTTCAGTGATGTCACTACCTGTGGCTAATTGGTTAAGTGCACACCTGTCCTTTAGTCAGCACACACTGAGTGAAGGCCTGCTACTGGAGCAGCGCCTTGGTTCTCCCTCTTGGGTTTGCCATCTGTGTGTCGTGCCATTTGTATGACTGTTCTTCACCAGTCTTTGTTTGGATTACTACCTACAACAAAAACCTGAACATAAACCTAATACTGCTTCAGCTGGTCAAAGCCAACAGGAGGACACATACACACGTGCTGGTCGGGTGTTGGAGCTATTCCAAGCAGCAGAGGCGGACAAACTGGCTTGGAAAAAGTAAAAATTCTGTCATGTATTCCTTCTGCCTGTGCTCGTAACACAAGTGATTTTACTAACTAGCTCATCTACCTGGGTGAGGAGTTGGGCTAATTAGGATCAACTGGTTCAGTGAATTGGCTGAAACAAATATGTGGCAGGACTTTTGCTTTCTGAACCCGGAATGTCCACTTCTACCAGGCAGTGGGAGCCACAGGTAAGTGACCGCTCATTGAAGCTCTACCAAACAGACACACACACATTGCAACCACACACATTAGGTGTTACTTCCAGATCTTTACATCACGTAGGGCCAGTGTGTAGGTGTATGTGTGGGTTTTAAGCTTTCTGTTTTAAGTTACGTTGTGGCTAAGGTCCAGTTAACATTGCCTCTACACCACGTACATGCATTTGCATGCTGAGCACCAGCTGCACAATAGCTAAACCCTAGGTCTAAGGCCTCATTCACACCGCAGTCTGTGCGTCAAGAGGCAGAGGAGGCTAAGGCCTCATTCACACTGCAGTCTGTGCGTCACGGGGCAAAAGAGGGCTAAAGCCTCATTCACACTGCAGTCTGTGCGTCACGGGGCAGAGGAGGCTAAGGGCTCATTCACACTGCAGTCTGTGCGTCACGGGGCAGAGGAGGCTAAAGCCTCATTCACACTGCAGTCTGTGCGTCACGGGGCAGAGGAGGCTAAGGCAATCAAACAAGCATAGCTCACCTGCAGACAACAAGCACCAGAGATGCTCCTAAACTAGCATATCTCATCTACAGACAACAAGCAGCAGAGATGCTCTTAAACTAGCATAGCTCACCTAACAACAATAAGCACCAGAGATGCTCTTAAGCTAGCATAGCTCACCTACAGACAACAAGCAGCAGAGATGCTCTTAAACTAGCATAGCTCACCTAACAACAATAAGCACCAGAGATGCTCTTAAGCTAGCATAGCTCACCCACACACAACAAGCACCAGAGATGCTCTTAAGCTAGCATAGCTCACCTACAGGCAACAAGCACCAGAGATGCTCTTAAGCTAGCATAGCTCACCTACAGACGACAACAAGCACCAGAGATGCTCTTAAACTAG
>CM050205.1:5805000-5845000 GCA_027475355.1 Coilia nasus
TAACAGACAAGACACAGTTTATTTCAAAAGGTTTAGTTTATTAACTAACAACTACAGGTGTGAACTAATCCTACAGGTAGTGATGTATGTGTGTGCGTGTGTGTGTGTGTGTGTGTCTATGCAAGGCAATAAGGTGGTGTGTGTGTGTGTGAGTGAGAGAGGGGAGAGATAAGGAGGGGGTCACGGCTCCCCACCCCCCATTTGGTATGTGAGCTAGGCCTTTTGCCTGATCACAGGAGAGCGGGGGTGTGCACGTGGCAAATGATTAAATCGCTTTGAAACAATAGGCTAGGCTATTGTTAGCTAAACATTCCCCTTAACCAGATATCAATGCAGGGCATTAGATCAGGGTTAGTAAGAAGGGGGAGAGAGAGAGAGCATGCATGATCTGTCTATCAAAGTAGCAAATAAAAGAACATAACAAATGGTCAACTCAAAGTCTATATGAAAACAGTGTGCATGTTTACATCAGACATAAGTTTAAACATTCTTGCTGTGCTAAGCAATATTCTAACTATGCCCAAGTGCCTTACGCAAATGTTGCTTGAGCGTGTCCTTTGTCTCGGGTGGAGTTGCTCCAGTCCTCCCTTGGGTGCTGGAGGATCCGTGGCGAGGTCGTCGATCAGCGGTGATCCGAGTGAAGAAGAGTCCTTTTGACTGCCGTAGGAGAATTCTCTCTCAGCTTATAGCTGGGAACCGAGTGCTCGATTAAGAGGTTTCCTACTATGGTTCGTCGCGCATTAGACATTTACAGAAACTGTACTCCCTCAGCGTCATGCTGGGAATCCTGTGGATTATGAGTAGTTTGTTTCATCAAACTCAACAAATGTAGCCTAAAAGGGGAATCCGGTCGCCCTGTAATCGCGGCTATAGAACTGGGGAAAGGGAATCCGGTCGCCTTTCCAGTAAAACGTACTCGAGTTAAAGTACTTCTGACCTTCTGGTCCATTGTTGTCTACTTAGCTGCGCATGTTGACGAGTTCCTTTGTGGTCTGCTAGGCCCGATGGCCTGCAGTAGAGGGAGAGTGTCTCCCCAGGTCTGCTGCCATTTGCCTGGCCAGTGAGACAGAGAGAGAGGGTGCCTCTTTACGTCTGTGTGACCCAAAGATCTACCGACAGAGACAAGGAGCTGTAGCCCGCCAGGGGTTTTGAAGGAAGGGTGTGAAATGTGAGAAGGGCTTATCACCTGAGGTGTGGCCAGGGGAACCCTGGGTAGTGTAGTCTCTTTGTGATTGTACCTACACAACAGAGGGTCAGGAACAAGGTCAAAGTATCCCTTTGATGTTACAGTTAAAACACTTACTGTGTATTGCTTTGCACTTAGCGTTTGCGACATTTAAAATGTTTATGCTGACTGTGCTGTAGTGCGCTTAACATGTTTCTGCATGCTGTGTTTTAAGATGACATATTTGGACTTATATGAAAATACATTAAAAGTGGTGTGATAAAATGACTTGAATCTTTTATAGTATATTATATGGTATGATATGATAAAATATATCATATGATACATGAAATTGATATGCTATGATATATAGTGATTTGAATGCTTCATGCTTTGTGTCCGTGAAGGTGACTGGGACATCGGTCTCTCAGAGGGCACGAGCAGAACCATCACCATCAAGGGACTAGGGTGATTGCTGTACTTACAGCAAGGCTACACTTAATACACCTGATGTAACACTGAAAGTTGTTTGTTGACAGTGGAACAATACAAATGTTTTTATACAGGTTTTGAATAGCACAAATATTCTCCAGTATAATGGCAAGAGGTTTAAAAATATATAACACAGGTTTATATGTTATTCTATTTCTCGTCTTTTCTCTCTCTCTCTGTCTCTCTCTCTGTCTCTCTGTCTCAGTATTCAAGAGAGGCATGCTGTGTTCACCAATGAAGATCGTGGAGTGTCTATAACACCGGTCTCAGGGGCAAAGCTCATGGTGAACGGACTGCCCATCGCCTACCGCACTGAGCTTCAACACCTGGTGTGTGTTGGTGTTGTACGTGTGTGTGTGTGTCAGTCTTATGGGGGCCTCCTGTGTGTGCATGCCTGTGTGTACTTGTGTCTGCATCACACCCAATCTTTCATATTTAAGTTCTTAAAAGCACGCAACACTTAAGTTTATTTAGACATTGGCAAAATAAGCAAAATGTTCACATTGGAGGTAACACCATTTAACTTGTAGCATAACTACTGTTGTAAAATGTTAGTATGTGGATGTTACTGTGTGAAGTTGTCGTGATGTTATTATGTGGGTTGCGGATACTACTGCGTAGGACTGAATCATCCTGGTTATATTTGTCATTAGTAATAATGTTATGTGGGTGTATTGTTGCTAGTAATGTTGTTATAATGTTATGTGGGTGTATTGTTAGCAATGTTAATAGTTGTGTGTTATGTTGTTGTTATAAAGTGGTTGTGTATTGTGTGTGTTGTTAGTAATGTTAATAGCTGTGTGTGTTGTTATAAAATGGTTGTGTGTTGTTCGTGATGTTAATAGTTGTGTGTTATGTGTGTGGTTATAAACTGGTTGTGTATTGTGTGTGTTAGTGATGTTAATAGTTTTGTGTTACGTGTGTTATAAAGTGATTGTGTGTGTTAGTAGTGTTAATAGTTGTGTGTTATGTGTGTGGTCTCAGGACCGGCTGATCCTGAGCTCCAGCAGCACCTACCTGTTTGTGTTATGTGTGTGTTGTTAGTGATGTTAATAGTTGTGTGTTATGTGTGTGGTTATAAAGTGGTTGTGTATTGTGTGTGTGTGTGTGTGTGTTAGTAGTGTTAATAGCTGTGTTATGTGTGTGGTGTCTCAGGACCGGCTGATTCTGGGCTCTAGCAGCACCTACCTGTTTTTTTATGTTATGTGTATGGTTATAAATGGGGCAGTGGTGGCCTAGCGGCTAAGGCATCGGACCTGTGACCGCAAGGATCGCAGGTTCGAATCCCAAGTCGCCAGTAGTGCCACTGAGGTACCCTGAGCATGGTACCGTCCCCACTCACTGCTCCCCGGGCGCCGTTGTCATGGCTGCCCCCTGCTCACATGTGTGATGGGTTAAATGCAGAGGTTAAATTTCGTTGTGTGCACTGTGTGCTGTGCTGTGCCGTGTGATCACAATGACAGAAATGGGAGACTAAAGTGGTTGTGTGTGTGTGTGTGTTAGTAGTGTTAATAGCTGTGTTTAATGTGTGTGGTCTCAGGACCGGCTGATCCTGGGCTCCAGCAGCACCTACCTGTTTGTGTTATGTGTGTGTTGTTAGTGATGTTAACAGTTGTGTGTTATGTGTGTGGTTATAAAGTGGTTGTGTATTGTGTGTGTGTGTGTGTGTGTTAGTAGTGTTAATAGCTGTGTTATGTGTGTGGTGTCTCAGGACCGGCTGATTCTGGGCTCTAGCAGCACCTACCTGTTTTTTTATGTTATGTGTATGGTTATAAAGTGGTTGTGTGTGTGTGTGTTAGTAGTGTTAATAGCTGTGTTTAATGTGTGTGGTCTCAGGACCGGCTGATCCTGGGCTCCAGCAGCACCTACCTGTTTGTGTTATGTGTGTGTTGTTCGTGATGTTAACAGTTGTGTGTTATGTGTGTGGTTATAAAGTGGTTGTGTATTGTGTGTAGTGATGTTAATAGTTGTGTGTTATGTGTGTGGTGTCTCAGGACCGTCTGATCCTGGGCTCCAGCAGCACCTACCTGTTTGTGTTATGTGTGTGTTGTTAGTGATGTTAACAGTTGTGTGTTATGTGTGTGGTTATAAAGTGGTTGTGTATTGTGTGTGTGTGTGTGTGTGTTAGCAGTGTTAATAGCTGTGTTATGTGTGTGGTGTCTCAGGACCGGCTGATCCTGGGCTCCAGCAGCACCTACCTGTTTGTGGGCTTCCCCTGTGAGCGCGGCGCTGAAGACTGGAGTCGCTATGACTACGACTACTTCCAGTCCGAGCTGGCAGCTGCTGCAGGCATCCACATCCCCACACTGTGTGAGGAACAGAGCCCAGGTGTGTGTGTGTGTGTGTCAGTCACTAACA
The DNA here is from genome assembly GCA_027475355.1 of Coilia nasus. Classification (NCBI taxonomy): domain Eukaryota; kingdom Metazoa; phylum Chordata; class Actinopteri; order Clupeiformes; family Engraulidae; genus Coilia; species Coilia nasus. Next base: position 5,809,016 of record CM050205.1, read on the forward strand.
CTGCCACTGCCATCAATCATTGCTGCCTATGTCATCAGCAGGGGAGCCCAGTCTGTGTCTGTGTGACAGTGTGTGTGTGTGTGCCGCTGCCATGAATCAGTGTTCCCTGTGTCCTCAGCAGGGGAGCACAGCGTGTGTGTGTGTGTGTGTGTGTGTGTGTGTGTGTGTGTGTGTGTGTGTGTGTGCGCACCGCTGCCATGAATCAGTGTTCCTTGTGTCCTCAGCAGGGGAGCCCAGCGTGGGCCTGGCGCAGACAGACCCCAGCCTGCTGGCCGTGTTTTACGACTACATCAAACTCATCCCCATGGTGACCGAAGCCAACCAGATGAGCCAGGAGCTCAATAAGGTATGTTGAGGGAGAATATGTTTTCGTTGTTTGTTTTGTTGTTTTTTATTTTTGTTTGTCTGTATAGGCTGCATGTAGACCTTAAATACGACAGATGTTCTGTAGTGTCTTTTAGGAGAATATAATTTTTGCAGAGACAAAACAGTTTTGTTCTCTACTCAGTGCCTCTGAGTATATTAATATTAAATTTGGGAGACACTACACACACACACACACGCGCACACACACACACCAGAAACTAATAAGGATTCCCCCACACTGCTGCCAGCAGGACCATGGCCATCACCTCTGAAAACATCTCCTTTGGATTTTGGTAGAAACGGTCTATGGTTTCTCTCCTGTTATCAGGGCGTGGAGTTTAAGCTGGAGATTAAGAACCTGGCCATGTCCGACTGCCGGGGTCGCGACCTGGAGAAGGACATCGCTGTGCGGGTCACGTCTCTGGAAAACAAACAGGTGAGGCGGATTTCCGCAGCGGCTATTCTGAGCCACCATATGACAGTGGGTGTGGATGGGGGGGATTTTCTGACAGGCACGGGCCAGGGCAGCCTCTAATGAGAAGAGAGGACCTTTGCCAAAATCACCAACAGCTGTAGCCGTGGGTATGACAGGAAACATACATACAACCGGATCAGCAGTCAGGCATAGTGTAGCATTTCAAAGGAGATGCGTCTGTAGCCCCTGATAAACAGCAGTTTATAGGAGAAGAGGCTTAATTAAAATTAAATCACACAGTAGATGTCTCTGAGAGCATGAGGGAGAGTTAATAGTAACAGTATAATATGGTTATGCTGTAATGCAATTATATGTTTGCTCCACTGCCCATAAGGGTTGCTATGGTAATGACCAAGGCCCTCTATCGCCTTCTGGGCACACGTCTGCCATCAGACCCCTGTGGAAAGTTCAGCTGATTTACATAGCTACGCGGTTGTAGAGTTAAGTTAGTTATATATAAAACTACTGAATCATTTAAAGTCTTTTTAACAGTTGTTAGAGGTTAGCTAATATGTTGATCACCCATCCAGTCTCTTTTAATGATGGAGAAATGTTGCTTTTTTTTCACACTTTTTTTGGATTGTCCTTCCACAGAGACATTAAAGATTGTTGAAATTTATTTTTTACTCACTTTTTTACTCACTTACTCATTCACTTATCACCTTAATCGAACCCAAGCCCATGACATGACAGAGTTTCAACAGATGGTTTACAAATAGTCTCAGCAGCTGTAGGCAGTATATTGTATAAATAGTCTCAGCTTTAGGCAGTAATGTTGGACCATTTGTAGGGCCACCCAAATAACCTGTGAGGTTTAATTGTAGCATTGTTTGGCCAGCACAGACTGACTCATATTAACCACTCCATGTGCATTTCCTCCTACTGCCACAAGCTATATGTGTGTATATAAGGCTTTGTGTATATATGGATGTTAGTGTATATGTAAAAAAAAATGTATTGTACTGTTTGTTTAGAGCAGCAAGGGCTGTCCAAAGTGCAACAGGGAAATGCCATTTCAGTGTATTGCTTGTAATATGGATGTTATTATTGACAAGCATTCTTGAGTCTAACTGTCTACTGTCTCCACATGTTGCAGGTGTGGGTTTTAGTGTATGTAGTATACAAAGTACTGTACTGTTTGGTTACTTAGTTTGTTTAGAGCACCAAGGACTGTCCGAAGTGCACCAGGGAAACGCTATTTCAGTGCACTGCATCACTTGTAATATGGTATACTGACGAATAAACACTCTTAAGTCTTGAGTGCTGAGTCTGTCTGCTCTCTCCACATGTTGCAGGTGTGAATATGGTCGAAGGTGAAGTTTTATGTTATATTGATAAATAAATACTCTCGAGTGGAACTGTCTGCTCTTTCCACATGTCACAGGTGTGGATGTGGTCGAAGGTGAAGTTCGTCAACCGCAAGTTCCTGATGGAGGAGGTGTACCAGCAGCAGGTGGGGAGCGGAGGGGGGCAGGGGGCGGAGCGGCAGCCCCTGCCCAGGGACCGAGACCCCTTCTGGGACCCGCTGGAGCCGCTGCACCTGGGCAGCGCACACCTGTGGCTGCAGTCGCTGGCCTTCCGCATCCCGCTCGAGGAGCAGGTGGAGGTGCTCGGCCCCGAGGGCACCGAGGAGGCCATCCTGCAGGCGCAGCTGCTGCCCTGCAGCCCCATGGGATTGTGGGTAACACAGGACCACGGGGCACTCTAGTGGTAGATAAGGTTTAGGTGTGCCAGGGTTCAGCCCTGTGGGTCAGGTGCTACTATATACAGTCAATGGTCAGGTGTGGCAGGGTTCTTACCTGTGGGTCAGGTGCTCTTATATACAGTCTATGGTCAGGTGTGGCAGGGGTCAGACCTGTTGGTCAGGTGCTCTTATATACAGTATGTATAGTGGCAGGGTTTAGACCTGTGGTTGGATAGAGGCGGGAAAGGATGGGTACTTTGCGGGTGCTTCTATGCCAAGATAAGAGATTCCTTTATTAGTCCCTTAATGGGGAAATATACAGTGTTACAGCAGTAAGGACAGTTAATGTAATGTAATGAAAACAACATAAATGTGAACTCCTTGAACAAACAAGGTCCTTAGCAATTGGCTTCTTCTTTTCGCTGTGTGTGTGTGTGTTTGTATGTACATGTTTGTGTTTGTGTGTTTCAAGGCCTCTTGGAGAGGAGGATATCCTAATTGACCCCACTGAGCTTCTTGGCAAGAGGCTGGACTTTCAGCTCTTCTTGGAGCAGTGCTGTGGTCTACGGTGGCTCAAAGAGGCCAAAAATAGAGGAGTCCAGATTGGGTGAGGAACAGAGCACTAAAAAAATGTTGAGAAACATGAACAACAAAGTGTCAGTGGGCATACTGAAGCAAACTCCTTGCAACTTGCACAAGTTGCATGGCAATAAAGTATTGAATCTTCTGAATGTTCTCTGCCATCAGTAAAACCAAGCAAGAAGGAAGTGTTACATTCCTGTGCTGTTTGTTTTTTAAGGTGTTCATTGGCTGATTGTGTGGGCGTGGTCATAGTTGAAGAGAGATTAGGAATGTTATGTTGATTTCTGAAGACTCATGACAACTCTTGCAAAACTCTTGGGTGTGTCTAGTTTTTTTCTTTTTTTTTTCTCTCTCTCTCTCTCTCTCTCTCTTTCTCTGGAGAGGAGCAAAGCATACTTGTGTGCCATCTGGCCAAACGTGGGGCTAAAATAGACATGACAGAAAGAGCTCTTTGTTCACCCAAACTGACCTGAGACCAGCTAACCCTGTCTGTTTGTGTGCAAGAGAATGACCAGTTCTGTGTGCACATATCTGCTCTCTATCCTGCGGTCCCTGCCTGAGAAATAGAATTAGCCACATTCAGTCACAATAAAAATAGAGTTAGTACACAGTCACATTGTCTGCTTCTCTTCCTTAGAAATCTACATGATCCAAAACGGAATGCCACATAGCTACTGGTGTAGCTAGCTAACATCAAAGAAACATTCTTACCCTTAATTTGCTTATTTACTGGAATCTCCATTTAACTCATTTGGATTGATTTAATTCTTTACACAATGCTGTTTTATCCTCCTCTTAGCTTGAATTGTAAACAAGAGGCATAGTTAGAGGTACTAAGAGCATTCAGAGTGTCCGGCTACTGCAGACATTAGGTTCAAGAGTAAAGCTTTCCAGATGAGACAGTCAGAGGCAGAAGGAGAGGAGTGGAGAGGATGTTCATCGCTGCCATGGAGTTCAGTACGTAAGATCAACATTAGGATGAGCACCACAGTACTCCTAAACTAGCTCTACTCAACCTGGCACATTGAAGTTGAGACTGAATGAAATAACTGAAATTGTTAAATTCATATGGCACCGTAGCATATACATATATCTAAGGGCAGAGTGTGAGTTAGCCCTCCATAATTGTTGATACCCCCCAACCTTGCTATTTGGGGTTGGTACCACTCAACCCTGGTAGGTGTTGATTGGGGGTGCTGGGGGTACGATTGATTGATTGATGTATTGATGTGTATCTACACGCAGGTTCCGTGTGTATGACTGGTGGAGGTATATAGTGATGTATTGATGGTTTGTGGTGTTTGTGCGTGCAGGTTCCGTGTGTATGACTGTCCGCAGACGTTCTACACGCCGGCCGTGTGGCACAACGTGAACCCCCTACTGGAGCACCGCCTCCACTTCTCCGCCATGCGCACCTCACAGGACCTGCTCAACTACCTGCAGAGTAGCGCACTGGTGCTGGAGCTATGGGGACTACAGGGTAACACACACACACACACACACACACACACACACACACACACACACACACACCTCACAGGACCTGCTCAACTACCTGCAGAGCAGCGCACTGGTGCTGGAGCTATGGGGACTACAGGGTAACACACACACACACACACACACACACACACACACACACACCTCACAGGACCTGCTCAACTACCTGCAGAGCAGCGCACTGGTGCTGGAGCTCTGGGGACTACAGGGTAACACACACACACACACACACTCGCACACACCTCTATGGATCTGTTAACCTGTGTATAAAGAAGAGTGCTGATGCTGGTACTGTTGGGTTCCACACCTTGTAAGATGGTGGCAAAATGCAGAAACTGAGAAAATGTAATTTAGAAGTTGATTTTTCATTTGATGAGTGAGTAAATGCTTCTAGCTCAGGATTATGCCCGTTTATTGACAGGACATTACTTTTGAAACAGCTGGGGAGTCTGTTCAAGTCACTGCCTCTATCAGTAGTTGCATATTTTCATTTTGTGACTATGCTGTTTTTCCTGTGGAATCCTCATATGCGATCCATGGAGGGCTAAGCTGACACACAGTTCCAGTAAAGATATGGGGCGCTCTGTGTGTGTGTGTGTGTGTGTGTGTATGTGTGTGTGTATGTGTGTGTGTGTGTGTGTCTCCCAGAGGGCTGTGCTGATATGGTGTCCTCCATGGAGGGACTGAGGATGACTCCAGAGGGCAGCTTCATTATCGACAAGGCCAGCACACCGGACCCTTCTGTGAGTCTACACATGCGTGCACAGACACACACACACACACACATACTAAAACACACACACACTCACACTCTCTCTCTCTCACACACATACTCAAACACACACACACTCACACTCTCTCTCTCTCACACACACACACACACTCAAACACACACACATTCAGACCAACAAACACACTTATTACTACTCACTTATGGTCTATGCAAAAGACTAGTCTGGTAGTTTACACATCTGCCTATTTTCACTGATGTTTGATAATATACCACGTGTGTGTGTGTGTGTGTGTGTGTGTGTGTGTGTGTGTGTGTAGGTGCTGGAGAGCCCTGGCTGTGTGTCAGACCTGAGGTCATCTATGAGGGCCCTACACCACTGATGTTTGATAATCTACCACGTGTGTGTGTGTGTGTGTGTGTGTGTGTGTGTGTGTGTGTAGGTGCTGGAGAGCCCTGGCTGTGTGTCAGACCTGAGGTCATCTATGAGGGCCCTACACCACTGATGTTTGATAATCTACCGTGTGTGTGTGTGTGTGTGTGTGTGTGTGTGTGTGTGTGTGTGTAGGTGCTGGAGAGCCCTGGCTGTGTGTCAGACCTGAGGTCCTCTATGAGGGCCCTACACCAGGACCTGGAGCAGCTGAGGAGTGCTAACGCCACTCTGAGGAAGGAGAACAACACTCTCAGAGAGCAGCTCAACAGAGGTAACACACACACACACACACACACACACACACAGTCACATGCATGCATACACACACACACACACACATGCGTGCAAAAGGTGCACCAAAGATAAGACAAGCACTCGCTGATGGTGCATCTCAACACTCACACACACACACACACACACTCACTCACTCACTCACTCACTCACACAGACACACACACACATGCATGCATACACACATGGACACATTCAGACATGCACAAAAGGTGCACCAAAGATAAGACAAGCACTCGCTGATGGTGCATCTCAACATTGGAACACACACACACACAGTAGCACAAAGCTAGTACTTAAACGTTGCACCCTGTGTGTGTCCCAGGGTCGGAGAGTGCGGGGCGCGGGCGTCCGGAGAGGCGGGGCAGTCTGCGTCCGAGCTGCGATGCTGAGCTGGCCCGCGCCCTCAAGGTCTTCTACCACAGCATGACCTCCGTCAGGGCCCAGCTGCAGAGACTGCGCCGACACAGACCCAGCGTGAGTCTCACACCAACACTGTAGGGGGCCCAGCGTTAGTGTATAGGCTAGGCCCAGCATTAGTCACACCACACACCAACACTATAGGGGGCCCAGCGTTAGTGTATAGGCTAGGCCCAGCATTACTCAGTGTATTAGTCACACACCAACACTATAGGCTAGGCCCAGCATTAGTCACACCACACACCAATACTATGGGGGGCCCAGCGTTAGTGTATAGGCTAGGCCCAGCATTACTCACACACCAACACTATAGGGGCCCAGCGTTAGTGTATAGGCTAGGCCCAGCATTAGTCACACCACACACCAACACTTTAGGGGGCCCAGCGTTAGTGTATAGGCTAGGCCCAGCATTAGTCACACACCAACACTATAGGGGCCCAGCGTTAGTGTATAGGTTAGGCCCAGCATTAGTCACACCACACACCAACACTTTAGGGGGCCCAGCGTTAGTGTATAGGCTAGGCCCAGCATTAGTCACACCACACACCAACACTTTAGGGGGCCCAGCGTTAGTGTATAGGCTAGGCCCAGCATTACTCACACACCAACACTATAGGGGCCCAGCGTTAGTGTATAGGCTAGGCCCAGCATTAGTCACACCACACACCAATACTATGGGGGGCCCAGCGTTAGTGTATAGGCTAGGCCCAGCATTAGTCACACCACACACCAACACTTTAGGCTAGGCCCAGCATTAGTCACACACCAACACTATGGGGGGCCCAGCGTTAGTGTATAGGCTAGGCCCAGCATTAGTCACACCACACACCAATACTATGGGGGGCCCAGCGTTAGTGTATAGGCTAGGCCCAGCATTAGTCACACACCAACACTATAGGGGCCCAGCGTTAGTGTATAGGTTAGGCCCAGCATTAGTCACACCACACACCAACACTATGGGGGGCCCAGCGTTAGTGTATAGGCTAGGCCCAGCATTAGTCACACCACACACCAATACTATGGGGGGCCCAGCGTTAGTGTATAGGCTAGGCCCAGCATTAGTCACACCACACACCAACACTTTAGGGGGCCCAGCGTTAGTGTATAGGCTAGGCCCAGCATTAGTCACACACCAACACTATAGGGGCCCAGCGTTGGTGTATAGGCTAGGCCCAGCATTAGTCACACACCAACACTATAGGGGCCCAGCGTTAGTGTATAGGTTAGGCCCAGCATTAGTCACACCACACACCAACACTATGGGGGGCCCAGCGTTAGTGTATAGGCTAGGCCCAGCGTGAGTGTAGGCTAGGCCCAGTGTGAGTGTATAGGCCCAGCGTGAGTGTGTAGGGCTAGGCCCAGTGTGATTGTATAGGCGGCCCAGCGTGAGTGTATAGGCCCAGCCCGAGTGTATAGGCCCAGTGTGAGTGTATAGGGCTAGTCCCAGCGTATGCATAGGCTAGGCCCAGTGTGAGTGTATAGGCCCAGTATGAGTGTAGGCTAGGCCCAGTGTGAGTGTGTAGGCTAGGCCCAGCCTGAGTGTGTAGGTTAGGTCCAGCGTGAGTGTGTAGGCCCAGTGTGTGTATAGGCCCAGCTTGAGTCACACATGAACACTGTGGGTGGGTTGACATAAGCCCAGCAGGAGTTAACGCTATAGGAGGGAGCATTGAGCTATGTGTGAGGATCTGTGAGTTTGTGTGACATTGCGTGTGTGTGTGTGTGTACATATACGTTTACATGTAGGTGCAGGTTTTAGGGTGTATGGGCTAGTGCTGGTGTACTGTAAGTTTTTCAGATCTGGTAGATCTGTTGGCATATGAACACACACACAGCTGTAAGGTCCTTTTGTATGTACCATGTTTGATATTTTTCATGCCTGTTTCTGTGTGTGTGTGTGTGTGTGAGAGAGCAGGAGGAGGCGGATCTGCTGGGCCTCAGGCTCTTCGTGGACGAACAGTCGCGCCTGCTCAGGGACTTTGGCGAGCAGCTGGAGGAAAGCGTCACAGCGCTCAAACAGGACGTGGCCGCCATCGTACGGCGCAAGAGGGAGCGCTCCGGCATCTGGTCCTAACGGACCTCCGGCATCTGGTCCTAACGGACCTCCCTCTATTCTGGGAGGAACCAGCAACGCAGCTAATGTAGATCACTGTACTAACCTACAAAGGCAAAGTGCAGTAACTACACAAACAGACACTGAGATATATGCCTTTAATGTTGTCCTACTGCCCACTCAAACATGTTGTTAGTATAATGGTGGTGATGCTTTTATGTATTTTCTTAACAGCAAGAAGCATGAAATTTAGTCACAAGACTATGGTGGTGTTATAAAGTCAATTTCCAGTCTAAACTCAATTTCACAAAATATGTAGTTACTGCCTTTGTAAATATGAAATGTATCATACTGTCTGAAGGTAAACATCCCCACGTTAACCTCACGGAACAAGATCTCCATTCCCAAATGTGTGAAACTCCAGTGACTCCATACGTACAAGATCACGAGACGAGGAACCGCAGGTCTGTAGTGCAATTTCCATTCTTTTATTATTTGGCTGAAGTCCAAGCCACAGCAACAGCAGGCAAACAGGAAGAGAAGCACATTCGGTCAACCAGTACAGAGGACTTCAGGGGTCAGCAAGCTGGCCACTACCATTGACAGCTAACTACTCCCAAAAATATAACTCATTACTGTCTACTACGTGCTCGCTCTCCATATTATTTCATCTGAAAGTCATGTTTGCTCAGCTAAATTCCAACAACAACAAAAAACAACATTGACCATTTTGGTCACCAAAAGTAAAAGTAAATAAAAGTAAATAAATGTTACAGTTTTATCAAAATTTTTTTTAACACGTTCCTTTTTTTACACCTAGGTTTAGTAAGGTGAACTTAAACTTAAATTTGTTTTTTCCTTTCCTCGTAACGGATTTGCAAAATAAGTGACATGTTGACTTGTCGTCTGGACGTACATTGGTTTTTCAAACTGAAATACGAAGTGTGAAAATGACTGCATTTACAGTAAGGAGCTCATGGGAGGATTAAAGGGACCCGGAGGCAATAGGTGCTGAACACACACCCACACACACCCACACACAGACAGACAGACACACAGAGGGGGATTTAAAGAGACACCCATCTACTGAGCTCCCAGGAGCCTGGAAGACAAACCAAAAAAAAAAAGATAGAAGAAAGGTTAAGTGCCTTGAAGATTTGTCTTTTTCAGATGAAGCCGCTGAAAAGGAGAGTTAGGGGGCGGGGCATCTTTCAGATGTGCCGCTGGGTTGATGGATGTGAGCAGAAGCGAGCGAGAGGCTCAGACTACGGAGAACTTGATGCCGTGCTTGTCCAGACGCTCCACAAGGCTGGTCTTGGCAAAGGCCGCACCAGGAGAGTACACTCCCCCCCTGCAACACACAGCAACCAGGGCACTGTTAACACAAGCTGTGGATAGCTGCCACTGTTACCTGTAGCCTAAAGCATTAACACTGTTACCAGTAGACAGCTCAACTTCACATCAAACACCAATATCTGTCGTCAATATCACTATCCATCACTTCTTTGGGAGGGAATCAGGCTCATTGGATGGTTAAGTGTGTGCAGTGTGTCTAAGGAGGCATGCACCTTCCTACAATGGCTGTGTTGGGTGAGACAAATGGTTGTGTGTGTGCAGTGTGTCTCTAGGGATGGTTGTGTGTGTGCAGTGTGTCTCTAGGGATGGTTGTGTGTGTGCAGTGTGTCCAAGGATGGTTGTGTGTGTGCAGTGTGTCCAAGGATGGTTGTGTGTGTGCAGTGTGTCTAATGATGGTTGTGTGTGTGCAGTGTGTCTAATGATGGTTGTGTGTGTGCAGTGTGTCCAAGGACCGTTGTGTGTGTGTGCAGTGTGTCTAAGGATGGTTGTGTGTGTACAGTGTGTCTAAGGATGGTTATGTGTGTGTACAGTGTGTCCAAGGATGGGTGTGTGTGTGCAGTGTGTCTAATGGACGGTTAAGGTGTGTGTGCAGTGTGTCTAATGGACAGCTAAGGTGTGTGTGCAGTGTGTGAGGTAGCATACACTCACTTCTTCGGGAGGGAGTCGGGCTCCTTCAGGATGGTGATGGCTGCCTGGACCATAGCGATGGGGGTGGCCACATAGCCCGGCTCTGCAGATATGGAGAGGGAGGCATTATTTACTGCCTAAGACGCGTTCATTTTATCACACACAAAAAATAGAAAAGCACTCACAGAGTGAAGACCTCTGCTAGGGCCGCTCAGATCACCACCAAAATCTAAGCACTTTTAGGTTAGCCCACTTTTGACCTACCCTGAAAACGCCAATGATTACATAATCTCTGCTGATGGGGGTAACAAAAAAGATAGTCAAATTTCTATAGGTTTTCATATGACATTATAAAAGTAAAATTAAGGATTCTGGAGCAATATTGACACCTATGCCTGAGCCTTCTACATTAGGAAGGCCTGGGCCTATGGCTGGCTGGCTGTGTACTGTACAGCAGTTGTGAGTTAGAAGGATGATCTGACAAGATGATCTGGACACACAAAAACATTCATGAAACATTCCCAATCATGTTGATAAGCTCTCTAACTCTGAAGCTCTGATCTCTGAGCCCATGCCTGCTCCCTGCAACACAGATCCACTATGGGTGACTGAAACAGACAGCAACTTGAAATGCTGATAATAGGCTAAACGCTGAAACGTCTGTTTCCTATTTTTCTGCACGTTCTGTATTTTTTTTTTCAGCTTATTCATCCAATAAAGAGTTATGAAATCATTCAGCCTCTGTGTACGTTCTCTACCCTCCTCGTAATTGTGTGAAACAGACCTCATACCTGCTCCCTGCACCACTTACTCTGGTGGGTGTATGAAACATACCCCAGCTGCTACCGGATGTACGAAGAGAGAGTCTATACCTGCCCCCGGCACCACTGATATTCTCTAGTGAGGGAGGAAAAGGCAGACTCCATACCTGGTTACTACATCAGTAATATGCTCTACATGTGTGTGAGAAAGACACCATACCTTCTCCCTACTATTCTATTCCCTAAGGAGGAACTCAGACACCTTCCCTCCACCAGCCCCGCAAACACGCTTCCTTGGGCACACTGATGGAGCTCTCCACAGCACCCTGACTGGGTTCTCTGGCGCTACTGGACTTTAACAAAGCTTGCCATGTGTATCTCTGCCCTGTGTTCCTTTGCCAAACTAAGAAGCACACTGAGCTACATCCTTTGTATGAAGTGTGCTATACAAATGCAGATTATTAAAGAAGCAGACCCCATACCTGGTCCCTGCACCACCGTGCGTATCTTGGCGTTGGGTTTGCCCTGGCTGGGGTCCTGGCCCTCAGTGTAGCCCTCGCCGTAGAAGGCAAAGCTGAACGAAGCCCCCTCCATCTGCAGAAGCACAGCAAACAACATGGTGGAACACAGGCGGCCATTTTAATTTAGGCCTCAACAGTTCAGCTGAAAGACTTCCTGCTGGAATTTTAACATTTAGGATCATTTATCCATCTTCACATGGAAATTTAACATTCGAAAAGTAAAACACATAATGCTATTTCTGGGTTTAGGACCAAATCTGATTAACCTCTACATCTCAGTAAACTGGCTGGCATGTGGTATTATGTTGGTAAAAACAAATGAGATTTATATAATGAGTAGAAGTTATACCTGTTTTCTGGTTGGGCCAGCCTTGGTGAAGAGTCCAAAACTGAAGAATTCTGGAAACTGCAACAAAAAAATGTGGGGGAAAAAAAAAAGTCAGTGTACTGATTATGTCGATAATGTCTGCATAGGTGTGAACCTCACAAAAGGAACCCTCACCTTAATCAGAAGGTTCCTTCCAAAGCTGAACTTAACCAGGAACCAGAACATCAGGCCGGCAAAGAGAAGCTTCACAATGGAGGAGACTCCACCGATGCCTGCGTACGCACCATACTGGACCTGAGAGAGGAGGAGACGCAAAGACACAGCTAGAGCCACTAGAACTACAGCGCAGTCATCACAGGATGTTCATGATTAACACTGACAAGATTACATTTATAAGATGACTTTGAATTTCACAGACACTATTATCCAGTGATATTACATAACATTTGATATGTGACATTTGGGATTGCTTTTATCCACTATCAGAGACCTGCAAAGTTCACAAATCAAATGTGAGCCAATTGTGTACTAAACGGTGATGATGGCCCTATTCCTAAGCTCCACCATCAGCAGTGACCGATGGTGACGAGACGCCCTTGTTAGACAGAGAGGGCCTGACAATTACACGGGTCCCCTTTATTGGGTTGGAAGGGCCTGATGAGGAAGCCTAGTTGGGTTGGAAGGGCCTGATGAAGCCTAGTTAGGTTGGAAGGGCCTGATGAAGAAGTCTAGTTAGGTTGGAAGGGTTTGATGAGGAAGCCTAGTTAGGTTGGAAGGGCCTGATGAAGAAGCCTAGTTATGTTGGAAGGGTTTGATGAGGAAGCCTTGTAAGGTTGGAAGTGTTTTATGATGAAGCCTAGTTAGGTTGGAAGGGTTTGATGAGGAAGCCTAGTTAGGATGGAAGGGTTTGATGAGAAAGCCTTGTAAGGTTGGAAGGGTTTGATGAGGACGCCTTGTAAGGTTGGAAGGGTTTGATGAGGAAGCCTTGTTAGGTGGGAAGAGTTTGATGATGAAGCCTAGTTAGGTTTGGAGGGGCTGGTGAGAGACTCACAGGGCTCTCCTTATGTTCCTCCACCAGGAAGCGCTGGGTCCTCTTCACCACCGACACATCTGCCCCCATGAAGGGCACTGCGTACTGCTGCACCTCGTTACTGAAAAACAGCGCACTCCTGTGGTGGGACAAAGAAACACAGGTTCATCCAGGTAAAAAAAAAAAAAAAAAAAACCCTGAAAAGATTAATCTCAATCAGCAGAGCCTGCAGACTTTCCCCACCGCTTCATCCACGAGTGCATTCCTAGCTAAGTACTTCTAATTTAGTACAAATCACATGATTAACCCATCTCACCCCACCCCACCCACATGCTCCCCTACCACCCAACCCATGTGCCCAACTACTCTTCAGTAGCAGATGGTCAGTGCTGGCATACTGCACGATTATGACCAGAGCACCCACCACACACCCACCCTGCCCAAACCAACACTGTCCCCACCTCCTTTTGCTATTGGTGCCCACCATGGGCAGGGGCTCCCCCACCAACCCTGCCCACAACCACCCTACCCAAACCAGCACAGCCCCCACCTCCTCTTGATCTTGGCGCCCACCACGGGCAGCGGCTGGTAGCCGAACTTCCGCCGCAGGCTGCGCAGCTTCTGGCCGTCTGCGAAGCCGTAGATGGCCGACTGCCAGGTGCCGTCGTGGATGCAGCCGCCCTGGACACACACACAGGAAATTGTGAGGAAGGGGAGAGGGAGAGAGAGAGAGAGAGAGAGAGAGAGAGAGGCAGAAAGAGAGAAGGTCAGCCAACAGTGGTCACAAGGTCGACCAACAAGTTGAGAAAGTGTGTGTGTGAATGAGAGACAAACAGAGAGAGAGAGACAGACAGAGAGAGACAGACAGAGAGCACTCACCTCTGGTCCTGTGCCGACAGTCAGAAAGCTCTCCACTGCTGTGAGGGTGCCTGAGGGTAATAAGCGCAGGAGTCATGTGTTACACCATTGCCACTGCAAAACTGCACACAGACAGGTTAGTTTTTACAGGGTATTTACTAAATAATATGTTTTTATTAAAGAACTTAAAAGCACTTGACTTAAACAGAACAAAGCTCTGTTGGCTCTGAGTGTCACAACTCACTACATTACAAATCAGACGCAGGCAAACAACACTAACGTTTCTCCAAAAGCAAACGTCAAAAAAAGTAACAGACTACATACTATGTACGGGTTAAGCTCCATGCCTTTGAACTAGTCTCCATATTTGCATAGATACGTACATATACAGACTCTGCTCCATATCTCTGAACTGGTCTCTATATGGGTATACATATGTAATATACAGGCTCTGCGCCATACCTTTGAACTGGTCTCTATATGGGTATACATACATACATACATATACGGGCTATGCTCCATAAGGGTATACATACATACTTATACAGGCTAAGCTCCATACCTTTGAACTGGTCTCTATATGGGTATACATACATACATATACGGGCTATGCTCCATAAGGGTATACATACATACTTATACAGGCTAAGCTCCATACCTTTGAACTGGTCCCTGGTGTAGAGAACGCCCATGTCTGCAGGAATGGAGTCAAATCCACAGCTGCCGATTATGTACACCCCATTCTTAGAGGCCTGGCTGTGGTAGTTCAGCTGCATACCTTCTAAGAACTACACACACACACAGTTGTTTTGGTCAGCAGAATTCAGTTACTGACACAAGTATGTTAACCAAATGATCACCTCACCTCACCTATCAACCGAAATACACTGATGTGTGTGCATGGAGTAAGAGCATCAAAGGCGCATGTTTAGTCTGCAATTAATGTCTGTACACACGTGGGATGTAGGCCATTTATTAATGGATCATATAGCAGGTAATGCAAAGGAAGTGCTTTAAAGCAGCACCAAGTAGTTTTTTCAACCTCAAAATAATTTGTCCAAAATTGTTTTAGTGGTTCATCAACTTGTAACAGGGTGAAAGGCACTTCTGAATTCGCTTTGCTACCCTGCATGGGCTGTAACCACACTAAGCAAGTTTGGAGGAGCGGGCCGTCTCTCTGTAGTTCTCTATGAGGGACAATTCCGCTTCCAACCTGTAGGGTGACCGAAGATGAAAACTACTTAGTGTTGCTTTAAAAGGTAAATACTAGTGAGTACGTTTTACCTGCGGCTCTCCACAGATGTCGATACAGTGAGCTCCATTCTCCACACAGGCCTTGACTACAGGCTCGCCATAAAACCTGTACTGTTGAACAACACAAGGACAGAGAGATCACCAACATGTAACCACATCCTCAAATGACCATAATGGATGCACAACAACTTCTAAAACGTTTATAACTTAAATGTCCAAGTCTATGCTGTCTTCACAGCCATTGGTTTCATCTGCAACATTCTGCTAGTTTTATTTCATATGATGGTGGAAGAAGTGTGCCAATTTGTGCAACTCAAAGGTCTTGAATATGTCAACAAATGGCCTCTTGTACAAAGTCCAAATGTGATTGCCATCAAGACTAATGATGGCTATTGCATCACCTTGTGATTGTGCAGTGATGTGCATAAGCTTTGCGTTCCAGTTATGCCGTGTGTGGACATAATTCATGTGGTCCGTCACTGACTTTTTGCCTTGTCAAAGGATTCATATGCACTTTTTATTCTGAGTCAGTCTGTGTGCTCTGAGATAAATGGCCCTCAGAGACCAATAGTCAGGCCATACTGTTAACCAAAAATGGTGGGGGTCATCAGAGCCCAAACAATCAAACACTTTGTGCTGTGGACTTACAGGCCCCACACAGTTGAGAACAATCACCCCCTGTTTACACATCCCTGCCAACGTGTCCGGCTCCCCAACATCAGCCACGATAACGTCCACCTCCGACTTCAGCTCTGGCTTACCTGAACAGGCACAGGGACATAACAGTTACAGGACAGTCTCTTTCACACAGCCATGCAAATTCTACTGTTATGACCAGTGGTATCAACTGAATTCATATTCCCTTTACCATAAAATGAGCACTACACACAGGCACACTATTGATTAAAAGAGTAAAGGACGTGAGCAAATAAGATATCTTCACAGGAATCATTTGTTCAACCGTTTGCTGTCATAAATGGCAAGACATAACGACATTGTTAACAAAGCATAAACAGTCATTCCAGCGAGCTTGACAGATGGTGTATCCGAAACGGTCACAGACAGTAAGGTAATATGCCGAGTATGGGTGGCAGTAATCGTGTCGGATCATTGTTTTTCCAGCAGCTGCCGTTCAGCATTAGCCTGGCCATCCCTAGAGATGGCTTCTCTGTGGCCAAAGACCAAGCCTTTGCCGACTTCAAAGTCTGCATTCGGTTGAAACCCATCCAGGCAGCATTAGCTTTGGTCTAACACTGGCATAACGGACTGAGTCAAAAATGTTGCTCGGTGGCTTTTAGTCCTGTTTCAATGCGCTTCCATCGGAGACGTTACCCAGCTGTCTTACTTAAGTGAATCTGTGTATTTTGATCGCTATGTTAACAAAAGGCTTGTTGTCCATGGAATTAAGGTCGTGCCTTAATTCATGACAACACACCCACTCATTGATCTGGAAGGGACAGAACGTCGAATCCTGTTTGAACAGTGGGTCTGAGTGGGTATCTCTCATAAGCAACTATCTTTAATGCAAAACAAGGTTTATTTCAATTCAAAACTATTATGTTGCTCCTGGAGCAGTTGTGGACTAGCGTGAATTCAAAAGTGCTAGCTTGGAGTCAAAGTGACCCGTTAGGTTAGCTTTCTGTCACCACTGACGTTGCGCAAATCTATCGTCGACTAGCTATCTACTGAACAAGACATGTTAGCAAGCTAACTATGCTATGCCCCCCTAGCAACGAACACATCTGACGTCCTTGCAAACTCTGCCCTATTAATGACAATATTCAACAACGTGATATGATTCAAACACAGCATTCATGTAACTGTTTACAATGCAATACATACTGAGCGCTTCCGCGGCCTGTTCCAGAACTTTTTCCAGCTTTTGCTTACTCCTCCCGGCGACAGCCCATTTCAAGGTTCCCTTTGGACCTTCCGATGATGTTCGTGCAACTTCTTCAATAACGAACTGCCCTGTAAAGCCAGAGGCTCCGAATATGATGATATGATAGGGTCTAGAAGAAGACGTGCTGACCATAGCCATGTTTGCAGGTTAAACTCTGACAAGGTTCAGCGTGCAGATACAAGGTAGTCAACTTGACTGCGCCTGTACTTCCGTAGCAGCACAGACGAGACTTGGGCAATAATCTGCTTGACCACACACATTGGATGATTGGCGCAGGCAAATAACTATTTGTCGTCTGATTGGTTCATTACAGGCGTTCCTTGCTGCAGTTGGCCAGTGGAGTGGCTCAGGTCAGGAACGCACGCCCACAAAGTAACACGCCTTTATTGTCTACGTTTTCAAAACAATACAAGTCTGTATTCACTTAAAATACCTGCATTTGTTTTATTCATTCATTATTTACAGCGTCATAATGAGACTCTGTCTTTGTTAAATTGGTCTTAGCCTACAAATGCAAATAAGCAATATACTGGCAACCTAGTTTTATTTTTAATTGCTTAATACTGACTTTATATTTCATGGACATAGCAAAGTGACATAGCAAAGTCAGCTACAGAGAATCTATTACCCATAGAATACAACCGCAGCCCAAAAAAGTGGTCAGACCAATACAGTATTAGACAGATCACTTACTGTACTTCTGCCAAAGGCATAAAGTGTAGACTAGGCCTATGTGTTTATTACAAGCTTTAGCTAACAATGGGCCTTTGCTTTTTACACCATGAGAAATACAATTTGTGTCCTTTCCCATTCACTTACTGGTATGCATGCATGTGCATACTGCTAGAAGTGTTTATTTGGTTCCTATTCAAAATCACACAGGCAAAAAAGGACAAGACTAAAGGAGAAAGTTAAGTCCCAACAAGATTTATTTACCTGGGAAAAAGGTATTAGCAATCCCATATTATGACCTTCACATTGCTTTTAACCCAACACCTTAAAGAATAAAAACAAACCAAAGGCAGGTAAGGACCTTAAAAACTTGTAATATCTGTATAGGATTTACAGTTTATAAAACTAATATGTGATAAACCCTTAAGAAAATAAAAACATCCCATGACAGTCCCCTGATAGACATTTTAAAGAGGCCTCACACCTGGACAGGTGCACACCTTGCAGAAGAAGGGGAAAAAACAGAACGAGCGACAGAAAGGTAATACCCACATCACATACAGGTGGTGGAGAAAAGGACATGCATGTTCAGAAGTTCTTTTTTTACATCATGTTTTCTTCCTTCACAAAGCTTTCTACTGTTTCTTAAATAAATACGTCATTAAATGCACACTCTGATTAAGACTGTCACCTGATCCAGCCAGGCGACTCGTGCAAATGAAGAGAGAACCGACACACACGTTGGCCAACCCGTCTAGCCCGCACACAATAATGCAGAGCTGATGTATGCCCTGTCCCAGATACGGAGGCCCTAGTGGGCCATAACCTGCTTCCCATCCACCCTCTCCTCGCTCTCTGCATACACTTCCTCTACTGGGCCTAATCTCCTCCTCCAACTGGCTTACGTGCCCGCATTGTCACACGATTCAGTTTGACTGAGACCAAAGACGATAAAAACTCAAGTGCACGTCTGTGCGTTTTTCACCTAGAGGTACGTTTACAAGGAGAGAAACGAAGGACCAGGAGACAAATAAAACAGATCCTAAATCTGAGAGAAAGATAAAACAATAAAAGTCAACTGATAAACTCATAATTTTCTTCTTCCGTCCCAGTGGCGTAAATAGACATTACAGGAGATTATGAAGATTATGCATTCTTCTTACTGACACCATTAAGACTAACATCAATAGTAAGCGTTAACGCTATGGACACAGGCAGGAACCCGTGGTTCTCACCACCTCTCTACACACACACACACTCCCCCTCTGCAGTACCAGACTGAGATTCAAAACATAGCGTCTTAGACATTCCTCCAAAAACACACATATTGCTTTCCGCGTCCCTGCTGCAGACCGAGGTAAAAGAGTGGACATTGCTACCGTCAAGCTCTGCACTCTTCGTTACTCAATGCCACCAAGTCTTTCATTAAAAAACTGGACTGAGGTCTTAAAAACAAAAACTAAACCTAAACTGTAGGAAAAAAGAAGAAAGAAAGGAAACAAACAAAAAGAAATAAACAAACAGTACATCGGAGCAGATCAGAATGTTCATTTCAAGGTTTGAGGTGGCAGTAAACATTTAGCTGTGTCATTCTGAGACTGGCCAATCGGCTTGTGTGTTGGTCAGCGTTGCCGCGGTTGCATGTGGAATCTCCTCAGAGAGAGCTGACGGCCTCGTGACGATGAGGTGCGTTGTGCTCAGCAAGCAGCCCGTGGTCCATCCTCCGAGTCGCCTGCTCCCCACTCAAGCACTTCTGCACTTCTGTGAGGGGGTGGCTGCTCATGCCTTACCACAGATCAAACAGCAGGGGGCACTCACGAGCTGGAGCAGGCGTCAGCCTGCAGGTTTCCATGACGGCGCTCAAGATGCTTCCTCTGCGTGTTTGCTACGAGTCAGCCCAGACATGCTCACCCTGAGGCACACCGCAAACAGGGCAGTTCAGTGTCTTTAAAAACGTGGACAAGAAAAGGGCCTCAGCTGGCCCACATACACACGCACAAACACACACACACACACACACGTCTCTGAAAGGTCCGTCTGCTGCGTCCCCCGTGCTATGAGGAGCTGGGCGAGAACCAGTGTTGGAGCTCGGCCACCCCGCGCTGCAGCTGGCCGATGTAGAAGTCCATGTTGTGGGAGAAGTCCGTGCAGACGCTGGACTGGGCGTCGCCCACCGTGCAGTAGAGGGCCGTCCCGCCCACGCTGATCACCACGGTAGCCAGACACAGGAGGAGGAGGAGCAACCATGAGTCTCCGCCCACCTCATCTGCAGGGGGAAGGCAGACATTTACACATGAGGAAATGAGAAAACTGTAATTTACTATATAATAAAGTAGGGATGCCCCAGGGTCTTTTTCTCTCAAGTCCGAGTCCTTTGAGTCCAGATCCGATACTTCTATAATAATTAAAAAAGAATAAAGAAAAGCGAAGAAAAAGATCCAGAATGTTCCTTTTTTATTATTTAATTAACCTTCTTTTAACATTCTACAACTCTGTTAACAAACCAAACACCTCTGTGAGGTAGCTTGAACAATCAAGTAATAAATAACATAAATGTTTCCCTTTTGTACTTTAGTGCAACTGTAAATATAAAAAAAGTCTAATATCCGAGTCCTGATCGGGAGTCCTGATCGATTGAGTCTGAAACCACGTAATCGGGTCCGATTTCCGATCACGTGATCAGATCTGGACATCCCCTTAATAAACTATATATAACTATAACTACATAATTAACTATATATAATTAACACAATTATTTTCGTAAACATCAACACTTTATTATGCCCACCAGGTCTAACTTTTCTCTCAGGGTGTTTTCACACTTGGCCCCTTTCAGGCTTTAAAGTGAACTCAGATCACTAACTGAGCATTTTTGGCCCCTCAGACCCCTTTAAAGTGAACCGAACCGAGTCTACCTG
The DNA here is from genome assembly GCA_027475355.1 of Coilia nasus. Classification (NCBI taxonomy): domain Eukaryota; kingdom Metazoa; phylum Chordata; class Actinopteri; order Clupeiformes; family Engraulidae; genus Coilia; species Coilia nasus. The sequence continues at coordinate 5,829,772 of CM050205.1, forward strand.
CACAGTGTGAACACGAAGTTACCTGGGTTCATTTAGCCTTTTGGCACTGTTTTATAATGTTCTACCTTCATTTGCACATGAAACAGTGGTGGAAGTCATTCTATTCCCAACATCGTGCTTAATAGAAGCCATTTCTGTTACTGTTCCACTTAAAAAAATAAGTTATTCCCATGAAAACAGACACATTATAGCTTCCATAAACCTTTGGTTTGAGTAAGTGAACTTATGGTGAATTTATGTTGAACATGTTTATTTTCAAAATCAGTGTCTCTCACCACCTAGCCAATAAAAGACTTACGTAAACTATATAATTAACACTATTTTTGTAAACATCAAAACTTCATTATGTCTGGCAGGCCTAACTTTTACCAGAAATACTACATTATCAGGAAACTTCCATTCCCCACAAAACACCTTTTTGACACCTGCTTGCTCAACTTGACTAAACTTCTCACTGGAGCACAAGTGCCTTCTCGAAAAAGGGCCGGAAAATCCAGGCTGTTGATTGGTGGATTAATCCATCATTCATTACAAGTAACCACAACCCAGGTAGTAGCTCATTCTGATCTGACCTGAGCACACTGGGTGTTGTCTAGAAATCAAACTGCCAGAGTCAAAGTCAAGACAATACATCTTCAGTCCCTCTGGCTGTCAGACAGACAACAGGAAGCATCTATAAAGTGAGAGAGACTGCTCACCTTGGTCGAATGCGTCATCGGGCTCCCTGAAGCGGACCTTGCGCTTGGTGGGGGCTTTGAGTTTGGGGATGGGGCGCGCCGCACTGGAGCCCTCTAGGGACGAGCGCCTCTTTAGGATAGACACCAGACCAGAGGCAGGCGTGATCTGATGATGGGGACACAGAGAGAGAGAGAGAGAGAGAAAGAGAGAGAGAGAGAGAGAGAGAGCAAAGCGGGAGTTACTGAATCACAGTTCGAAAAGAGGCATAGCCCTTGGGCTGGGGATCCTCACTATGGCTAACCAATCAGCACGTGACATGAAGACTGTAAGGTGTGTTGTAAAGAGACAGAGCAGTCACTCCATGGCCTCTAAGCACAGCCTACGGAGTAGCACAGCTGCCCTCTCACTGCAAAGCCAAAGAACTACGGGGTGCTAATGTGATAGAAAATGAACAAAATAAACTCTAGCAACAGACGTCTGCAGCAAATATTGTATGCAATAATGTGAAAAAAAGCCTTGCTATAAAAGCAGTTTGATATGAAAAACAAAAGACCAAGCAGCAAGATGCCACTCAGAAGGTGTTCTGACCCCATTTGCCCACTAGGGGGCAGTGTGTCATAAATGTAGCACTGTGTAGTAAAGTTTATCACCAAACATCACAGCCTCCAAGCACCTGATTGAGACCTACATTATGTTTAACAACTGCAACTACTACTGGACCAGCAAAGACACACACACACACACACACACACACACACACACACACACACACTATAAGCTGAGCTGGTATCTTAAAAAGCACTATGTGCTGTTCCCTACATGGTTTCTTTGCTCACCATTTTCAGCACGAACCTACTGAAAGTGGATGCTGCCACACAAAAGCAACTTTTGTTCCATAGTCAGTGGCATGGCACCACTCAACGGGGTGAGGCGGCTCATTTCTTAAGTGGTATTTGGGGCCGTGCCGTGCTGCGTCTCACCAACGGACTGCGTCAGTCAGCGGAGAAGCTTTCCATTTTGCCAAGTAATTCCAGACCGTCTCAGAGACAATCAGCGTCAACAGCGAACAGACGCCACGTCTCCTGCTTGGTTCGCTCAAGGGAAATCTTTCCTCTCCTATCAATAATGCAGCAAGGAAACAGGCCACACACACACATACACACACACACACAGGTGGGAAGGCAGGGTCACCGTTACGTCACCAGGCAACCGACCTGGCCCTGCAATGGAAAAGGTCACAGGAAGGTCGCACCCGTATTTGCATCTGTGCGTCACTCTTGGGCCAGGCTGGGCCGGGCCAGGCCAGGCCGAAACCTGAGGAATGCTGACCGGGTCCGACGCTGACCGAGGAGAGAGTCGGCTATGACAAACTAACCAGGTCCAAACACAAACATGAACCCCAGGCAGGATGAAGATCTTGGATGTTGTTGTTGGTGTATAAATGTAATTGGGTTCAGTAAAGCACTTTGAAAGATTTTTACTGTGCTGCAGAAAAAAAAACAACCAAAGTGAAATTGCAAATGTATTTTATGTCCTAGTAATCAGGCAGGCTAACCTTTCACTCTGACTACCGCAGTGTGGCAAAGAATTTGGTTGACGTAGAAATATTTGTTAAGTATGAAAGCTAATGTCCATTTTATTTTAATGCAGCAATACTGACAGGCTTGGTCTGACTGTTGCAGACATGAAACCTTGTAGTGTGCACAGCCAACACATAACATTGTTAAGTTGAGCACTGACAAGCTATACAGAGATAGATGTAAACGTCAGCATCAAACTGGCATGACGGGCGAACAAATTCATGTCAGACAGGACCAGGAATGGAAATTGGCACCAGCCACCAGCCACATGCTGGTAAAATATACAAGTGGCAGACTGTGGACACAAAATGATGATTTACCAAATTAATGTCGGACAAAGCCCCAGCATCCAAAGGCCCATAATATCTATACTGCTGCTCTACAAAGGCAAAGACCTTAACTCACTAGTGTGTGAAACTGAGAAAAATGACTTTAAAAAGCCTCTGCCTGCATATGTTTGCAGAGCAATAGCAAAGACATCTCATCACCGCCCAAAAAAAAAAAAAAAAAAAAAAAAAAAAACGACGACATATTTGGCCACGTGATAAAACTTTTTTCCGCCCCAAACTGAACTTACGGCCTTTTGCCTTTGTAGGGTTCTACCTCTGCAGTACTGCGTTGAACAGCTCCGTCAGCAGGGAACAGGTTAAAGTAACACCTGGTGGCAGAGACGCTGCACAGTACAGTCAGACGGGAATGATTTTATGAGCACTGTTGATTCTGCAAAGCTTATACAGGCCTGCAACTCATCTAACTGATTTATGGGATAGGAGAGAGAGAGAAAGAGAGAGAGAGAGAGAGAGAGAGAGAGAGAGAGAGAGAGAGAGAGAGAGAGAGAGAGAGAATAACGCGAGAGTGGGGGGAATATAGCACATTTACTGATACAGCAGGCATCTGCTGTGCCTAGCCTTCTCCCCCGACCCTGACACCCACCCACACACACACACGTGCACACACATACATACATACACATACACACACACGCACACACACAAAGTTCTATAGGAGCAGTAAATGCTGTAATAATTGGGCGATGAAAACGGGCGATGAAAAGCCGGCCAGTCGGAAGGAGAGTGACATTTGAGCAGCAGCCCTGTGTCCCACTATGAAGAATGGAGCCGTCAGCACTTTTAACAGGCCGCTGCTGAGGGACGCATTGCCCAACGCCGCGTTATCAGGTCAGACAGTGGACTACGCCGCGCGGCAGAGTCCACTGCCCCAGCTGATAAAGCGCCGCACAGCGGAGTCCACTGCCTTGATCAGGTACGCCGCTTTATCAGGTGGGGTGGTGGACTCTGTCGCAGTCCGCACCTCCTCTGATAGGATTAGTTCCACCTGGACATGCACTCTACACGACCCAAGAATGTGTTCCCAGCCAAAGGAAAATCCTAGGGGTGAAAAAAGCAATAGGCCTGTAACCCTCTTAGTGGCACATTTCAGCCGTTTCACACATTTCTCTCATAAAGGGCCTGCCTTGGCCGGTCTAACTGAAAGCAAGTGCTGACTTCTTAATGTCCTGGCACCTCTTTCATATCTAGTACCACAATGGCTCTGACTAAGTGTGTGCTCCCTGGACTTCTCCAGACCCCCAAAAAAAGAGTTCCGTTGCTATTAAACGCTGCTGACAGACGGTTTGTGATGGATAGGACACAGGAAGGAAGTGGCCGGGCCATAATCTTGTCATGACAACAGCCAGAGACATGCCCGAAAGGAGCATGTGAGTTACGGGAGGCAGACGAAACCGCTATCTGAGCCGGAGTTACGCTCGTGTTTGGAAAGGTCCTGACTAACTGGCGGGGCAAAGCGATTACTTCAGTGGCACAAAGCTTCTCTTCTGGGCCACGCTGAGCCATCAGGAAAACCCACAGGCCTCTCAGTCAAATAAACATCTGAGCCGAGAGCGAGGACTAGATAATCTAAATGTCATGCTTAATTTCCCGCTCCCTCTTGCTCGATTTTCCACATAAAAGATAAGTGTCTATATAAATACATCCTCACGCCGAATAACCCAAGCATGAACCATCATGCACCTCTCACAAATCTTCACCTGGGACTCACAGGCCATGCTCAGCTTTGGGGAGGACTATCTCTCTTTCCCTCTTTCTTTTTTTCTTTCTTTCTTTCTTTCTTGATCCTTCTCTCTCTCTTCCTGTAAAAGGTTGCTTGTGCAGAGCCACCCTGGAGCTCGACCACAGCCTGTTCCATAAATCTCTTCCCCCAGCGAGACACTACAGCAGAGAGTCTGCATGTCTGTAAAACCTCAGAGCCCACCACAAAGGGCCGAATGGGTTAGCCTCTGTGTTATGCTTTGGTTAGCCTCTGCGCCACGCTTTGGTTAGCCTATCCTATCCTATCCTAGCTTATGCTATCCAATCCCAGCTTATGCTACCCTATCCTATCCCATCCCATCCTAGCCTATCCTATCCCATCCTATCCTATCCTACCCTACACTGTCCTATCCCATACTATCCTATTCTGTCCTGTCCTAGCCTATGCTATCCTATCCTATCCTACAGTATGCTATCCTATCCTATCCTGTCCTAGCCTATGCTATCCTACCCTACCCTACCCTATCCTATCCTACCCCATCCCATCCCATCCTATCCTACAGTTATGCTATGCTATACTATTCTATTCTGTCCTGTCCTATCCTACTATCCTTTCCTATCCTTGTCTACCTTATCCTATCCTACCCCATCCTATCCTATCCTATCCTATCCTAGCCTATCTTAGCCTATACTAGCCTATCGTAGCCTATACTATCCTATCCTATCATGTCCTGTCTAAGCCTATCCTAGCCCATGCCATCTTATCCTACCCTAGCCTGTCCTACAGTATGTTATGCCCTGGATGAGACGTGATATTTTAATTATTGTCTTCAGGTAAGCAGGGCGGACCCCATAGTTACTTTGTAGGCCATCTATGCTGACAGCACAGTAGGAGACAGTGACCCGTGAGAGATCCAGTTAACGGATAATGCACAGCGCAGACAACAGGAAAAAAGTAGCTCAGTCATCAGCACTGTCTATCAACACTGTACATCAAAATTCCTTTTGATTTTTCCCTGAGCTGGTCCACTTAAGTATTCGACATCGGTCCCCGAATGACAGTACTGCCCATCTGAATGGCCGTTGGCACCACTCCGTTCCGGTAAAGGACTATAACAACCCCATTTCCAGCAGCCCTGTAAAGTCAGGTTCCATTACGGCCTGGGCCAGGGAGGGATGAGCCCGCATTTAGGCCCATTACCGTCCATTTAAGGAGGGGCATTGGGCAAGACAGCCCAGGGAAGCACTGTCCCGAAAGGCACTGACATTACACACGCACACACACACACACACAGGAAGACAGCACAGGCATGATAGAGGTGATGGATGCCTCATTACCTTTGGGAGTCCTGGGGTTTCTCCCAGTGCGCGAGATGAGGGACTCTCACAAATGCTCATGATGCCTGCCGCTGGTTTGACAAAAGGAACCTTAAAGTGGCTGGAAAAACATCTCCATTAGACACACACTCTGTCTCTCTCTCTCTTTCCGTGTGTGTCTCTATCTGCGCAGATAAGCGGTCTGACATTGCCGACACTAGCCACGGGCTATGCTGCTAGACTGCTAGACACAGCACTGTGCTTGCTCAGCTGACCATTACTCATAGACACCAAACTTCTTCTCCACATAACAACCTAGCTAGAATAATATTACAACCTCCACCGTGTCTGTAGCTCTGGTCGAACATTCTGACCTCCTATATGACTCTGAAGGAAGGTTTTTGTTCCAAACTTCTACCAGCTACACACTTCTCATGTTCCACACATCATCCACTACCTGTGCTGCGTGTCTCGTTCTGTCAGACTCGCTCTTAGTTCCCTGTGCTGCGTGTCTCGTTCTGTCAGACTCACTCTTATACTGCAGACACACAGTATATAGGAGGGCACAGCCTTCCTCTGTGGTAAAGTGTTGCTGCTGTACTCTGAGGAAACACATTTCGCCTGCACACACTCTCTCTGAGGTAACACTTTGCCTGCACACACTCTCTCTGAGGTAACACTTTGCCTGCACACACTCTCTCTGAGGTAACACTTTGCCTGCACACACTCTCTCTGAGGTAACACTTTGCCTGCACACACTCTCTCTGAGGTAACACTTTGCCTGCACACTCTCTCCACTGTCTCTCTGAGGTAACAGACTTCACCTGTACACATACACTCTCTCTGAGGTAACACTTTTTCTGGACACGCTCTCTCCACTCTCTCTCTGAGGTAACACATTTTGGCTGCACACACACTCTCTCTCTGTGGTAACACATTTTGGCTGCACACACTCTCTCTGGAGTAAACCACTCTGCCACCAATGTTTCAGGTCACGTACGTCACGTGCTTCTGTGTACTTCTCTCCAGGGGGAGAATTAGCACGCTACATCACTACATTATTCACACACACACACACACACACACACACACACACACACACACACACACACACTGACACTAAGCAGAGTCATGCATGGTCTCATGAGAATCACATGCCAGGCCTTCTCACACTCTGCTATAGGCAGAAGACTGTAAGAGTGTACGCATGACTGAACTTGTGTGTCTCTCCGACTATATATGTGTGTGTGTGTGTGTTTGTGTGTGTCTGTGTCTGTGTGTTTTCTCTTTCCTCTGTTCTTATGTTTATGTTTTTTATGCTCTGTTATCTCCTCTTTTCTCCCTCTCTCTATCCCTCTCTCTCTCTTTCTGTGTGTGTGTGTGTGTGTGTGTTCTTTTCTGTGTCAGTGCAAGCCCATGCATGTGTGTGCTTTCACATGGTCACATGTACCCCTCCGTTTGCCACATCTGAGAGCAGGGGAGTTTATCAGGGGGGAGTTACTGGTACACTGGGGGTAGGCTGGTGTGTCTGAGAGCAGGGGAGTTTATCAGGGGGGAGTTACTGGTACTCGGGGGTAGGCTGGTGTGTCTGAGAGCAGGGGAGTTTATCAGGGGGGAGTTACTGGTACTCGGGGGTAGGCTGGTGTGTCTGAGAGCAGGGGAGTTTATCAGGGGGGAGTTACTGGTACTCTGGGGGTAGGCTGGTGTGTCTGAGAGCAGGGGAGTTTATCAGGGGGGAGTTACTGGTACTCGGGGGTAGGCTGGTGTGTCTGAGAGCAGGGGAGTTTATCAGGGGGGAGTTACTGGTACTCGGGGGTAGGCTGGTGTGTCTGAGAGCAGGGGAGTTTATCAGGGGGGAGTTACTGGTACTCTGGGGGTAGGCTGGTGTGTCTGAGAGCAGGGGAGTTTATCAGGGGGGAGTTACTGGTACTCGGGGGTAGGCTGGTGTGTCTGAGAGCAGGGGAGTTTATCAGGGGGGAGTTACTGGTACTCGGGGGTAGGCTGGTGTGTCTGAGAGCAGGGGAGTTTATCAGGGGGGAGTTACTGGTACTCGGGGGTAGGCTGGTGTGTCTGAGAGCAGGGGAGTTTATCAGGGGGGAGTTACTGGTACTCGGGGGGGGGGGTAGGCTGGTGTGCAGAGCACAGGAACAGAGGTAAAAGTCCATAAGCATCCTGATAAAACACACACACACACACACACACACACACACACATGAAGGGTTGCTGCCATTGAAGAGCTCACATGCACGGCGTGTTCTGTGTACCTGACTACGAAATGAAAAGCCAGAGGGGTTGGCAAAATCAGACACACACACACACACACACACACACACACACACAGACAATGTCTGAATCATGGCGCCATATATCTGTATGATGTGTGCAGGAAATGACAGCTGTGGCTCCATATGTTTTCCATGCGGTGTGTAGATGCGGTTGCTGGGTGACCGAGAGGAATGAGGAAGCTGTTGAGTCAGGCAGCAGATTCCAGAATAGATGTGAGCTTGTGTTCTACAAGTCATGGGTCACATGCTCAGAATCATACACACCGCTGCCTGGCCAGGACATATTCTCTCGCTCCAACCCTCAAAGCCCTGATTGTTACATTTCATCTGGCACAGATGAGCTCTGTGTGTGTGTCAGAGTGTGTGTGTGTGTGTGTGTGTATGTCTGTGTGTTTGAGAGAGAGAGAGAGAGAGAGAGAGAGAGAGAGAGAGAGAGAATGTGAGTGCTTTTACGGCTTTGCTGCTTTGTTTTATTGAGGGAAAAACGGTGTAATCATGACATCAGTCACTGCACAGTGGCTGACAGGCGCATTTCTGGGAGGGCAAGAAGGGAATAAACCCCTTACTGATTAATCCCCTCACTCACGGACATGTGACCAGACCAGAGACACCCCACAGTCACCCCAGACACAGCATGTGTGCTAGCAGCCACAGGGCAGGCTAATGGTGCTACCCCTCCTTAAGCATCACTATACGTTTCACATTACCCTACATTACTCTAAATTACATATAGCAGTCTGAACTGGCAGCGTAAGAGGAAACAACTCTTATTCATGAAACAAATCACTAACAGCAAACATCACAGCCTACCTGTGTTCATGCAAGAGTCAGTCTGCTACTGTATTTATCTGCTCCGGCACCGCTGAACCGCAAGAAATGTTGTCTTGTAACAACCCTGCTAAACTGTAAAGCACTTTGAGCTGCATCTTGCATGTATGAACTGTGCTATACAGGTTTATTATTATTATTATTATTATTATTATTATTATTATTATTATTATTATTATCACTAAACATGGGTGTCACAGAAATGATGCCATCATAGTAACTATTACTGCTTTTGTAACAGAAATGATGCCGTCATAGTAACTATTACCGCTTTTGTCATAGAAATGATGCCATCATAGTAACTATTACTGCTTTTGTAACAGAATGATGCCATCATAGTAACTATTACCGCTTTTGTAACAGAATGATGCCATCATAGTAACTATTACTGCTTTTGTAACAGAATGATGCCATCATAGTAACTATTACTGCTTTTGTAACAGAAATGATGGCATCATAGTAACTATTACTGCTTTTGTAACAGAATGATGCCATCATAGTAACTATTACTGCTTTTGTAACAGAAATGATGCCATCATAGTAACTATTACTGCTTTTGTAACAGAAATGATGCCATCATAGTAACTATTACTGCTTTTGTAACAGAATGATGCCATCATAGTAACTATTACTGCTTTTGTAACAGAATGATGCCATCATAGTAACTATTACTGCTTTTGTAACAGAATGATGCCATCATAGTAACTATTACTGCTTTTGTAACAGAAATGATGCCATCATAATAACTATTACCGCTTTTGTAACAGAAATGATGCCATCATAGTAACTATTACTGCTTTTGTAACAGAAATGATGCCATCATAATAACTATTACCGCTTTTGTAACAGAAATGATGCCATCATAGTAACTATTACTGCTTTTGTAACAGAAATGATGCCATCATAGTAACTATTACTGCTTTTGTAACAGAAATGATGCCATCATAGTAACTATTACTGCTTTTGTAACAGAATGATGCCATCATAGTAACTATTACTGCTTTTGTAACAGAAATGATGGCATCATAGTAACTATTACTGCTTTTGTAACAGAATGATGCCATCATAGTAACTATTACTGCTTTTGTAACAGAAATGATGCCATCATAGTAACTATTACTGCTTTTGTAACAGAAATGATGCCATCATAGTAACTATTACTGCTTTTGTAACAGAATGATGCCATCATAGTAACTATTACTGCTTTTGTAACAGAATGATGCCATCATAGTAACTATTACTGCTTTTGTAACAGAATGATGCCATCATAGTAACTATTACTGCTTTTGTAACAGAAATGATGCCATCATAATAACTATTACCGCTTTTGTAACAGAAATGATGCCATCATAGTAACTATTACTGCTTTTGTAACAGAAATGATGCCATCATAATAACTATTACCGCTTTTGTAACAGAAATGATGCCATCATAGTAACTATTACTGCTTTTGTAACAGAAATGATGGCATCATAGTAACTATTACTGCTTTTGTAACAGAAATGATGCCATCATAGTAACTATTACTGCTTTTGTAACAGAATGATGCCATCATAGTAACTATTACTGCTTTTCCACTACTCACTACTACTGCTGCTGCTGTTGCTCATGATGATGTCAGAGCGAGCATCAGTACAGGACAGCAATGAGGGATGCCTACACTCTTATGTCAGCACAACAACACTGACTGCTAAGCCATTTCAGCATAGGAAAAACATCCTCCTGGTGGCCTTACAGCTCAGTGCAAGTTTCCAAATCTAAGGATCTAACGCCGTCAGATTTACAGGCACACACCTTGCCAAGACTCATCAGTCTACAGGACAAAATCTTGCTTAATGCTCAGCAATAAATCTAAACATTACACCCAAAGTACTCCACTGTAGCTGTAGAAGAAGTGCTCCAAATCATCCCATCAGACCCAATGCTGCTCTGTGAAGACTACAGAGTAGAGTAGAGTAGAGAAGACTATAGTATTGGAGTAGTACTCCACAGTCAGTGTAAAGGTATAATGTATACATCAGTCACAATGTTGGTACATGACAGAGTAAAGCACTGGTAATTATAGTGAAAGTAGGTGTTACATAGCTTATCACTGGGATAGTAACTTACAGTTAGTACACAGGCTTAATGTATATCATTGGAATATTAATGTAGAGGTAGTTTATAGCTAAAATATATAGCACTGTTCTGCCCTACAAAGGCAAAAGACTTTAACTAAGTCTTTAAGACTTAAATGGTGTGAAACCGAGAAAATCTTACGCTTACATGTGTTTTCAGACTTACGGCACAGCAACACCTTGTGGGGACCCCCCCCAAACAAAACTGACCCAAGCTATTTGGCCGCATGACAACTGATGCATATTGTTTCAAAACCAGAAACAATACCAGAACTCAGTTTCACCCCGGAAATCAAAGTAACATTGTTTTGCCTTTACATGGCAGTGTGGTGATGTACATGTATGGGTATAACGCCCAGGTAGGGGTAATGTGTATGGATATATGGGTATAACGCCCAGGTAGGGGTGATGTGTATATATGTGTATGGATATATGGGTATAATGCCCAGGTAGGGGTAATGTGTATATATGTGTATGGATATATGGGTATAACGCCCAGGTAGGGGTGATGTGTATATATGTGTATGGATATATGGGTATAACGCCCAGGTAGGGGTAATGTGTATATATGTGTATGGATATATGGGTATAACGCCCAGGTAGGGGTAATGTGTATATATGTGTATGGATATATGGGTATAACGCCCAGGTAGGGGTAATGTGTATATATGTGTATGGATATATGAACAGCATAGTACTGGAAATTGTAGTTAAAATAGATATAAAGTATATCACTGGAATAGTAATGTGCAGTTAGTGTACAGCTACATAATATAGCACTGTGGTAATGTACATAGGTGGGTATAGTGCCCAGGTATGGGTAGTGTACATGTATTGGTATAATTGTCAGTGTATAGTTAAAATATATAACACTGTAGTAATGTACACATGTGGGTATAACGCCCAGTGTATAGTTAAAATATATAACACTGTAGTAATGTACATGTGGGTATAACACCCAGTGTATAGTTAAAATATATAACACTGTAGTAATGTACATGTGGGTATAACACCCAGTGTATAGTTAAAATATATAGCAGTGTGGTAATGTACACATGTGGGTATAACGCCCAGTGTATAGTTAAAATATATAACACTGTAGTAATGTACACATGTGGGTATAACGCCCAGTGTATAGTTAAAATGTATAGCAGTGTGGTAATGTGTATGTGTGGGTATAACGCCCAGTGTATAATTAAAATATATAGCAGTGTGGTAATGTACACATGTGGGTATAACACCCAGTGTATAATTAAAATACATAGCAGTGTGGTAATGTGTATGTGTGAGTATAACGCCCAGCACATCCTCACCTCCTCCACCTGGATCCTCTTGGCCATGTCGTCCAGTGTGGCCACTTTAAAGGGTTCCACCGTGTCGCCTCCGAGCCCCCGCCTCTGCCCCCTGTCCCCCTCCTCGTACTCCGGGCTCTCCTCCGGTACCCCCAGATCCACCAGCCCCCCGTCCTCCCCTACTCTCCCTCCTCCTCCTACTCCTACTCGGCCATCCAGCTCCAGAGCCTCCTCTGCCTCCTCCACCTCCTCCTCCTCCTCTTCCTCCAGCTCCTCGTCCTCCTCCTCTCCATCCCCGGCCGTGCGCACCTCGGGCTGGGATGGCCTCAGCTCCGCTGCCTGCGCCTGGATCTGCTCCCGCGGCGTGTGTGTGTGCGTGAGCGTGGTGTGTGAGATGGGCTCGTCCGGTGTGTGTGTGGCGTGCGGCAGGGGCTCCATGTGCTGCTGGCTGGGCTGTGTGTGTGTGTGTGAGTGTGTGTGAGGCTGCCGCAGCGGTAGGGGCGCCTGCCTCTCCTCTCCCGGCCCCTCCCTGCTGGGGGAGCGTGATGCACCGGTCGCCGCCGGTGCTTCTGGGAAATCCTCCACTTGCCTGCCGTCCCCCTCAGTCTCTCCGGCGAGTCCTGCCTCTGCCTCTGCTGCTGCTGCTGCGAAGGGCCCCGCCTCTAGCCCCGCCTCTGCAGCACAGCCATTGGAGGACGGCCCGTCAGCTAGCCCCGAGGAGCCAGTCAGAGTCTCTGTGGGAAGGTGAGGGGAAGCAGTGGGGGAGGGGCACGGCTGGCTGCTCTCTGGTGCCCTCTGCTGGTCGGCTGTGGGGGAGTCGTGTTGTGTAAAAGCCTCCCGCGTGTCTCTCTCCTGCTCCATCGCTCGTGCTAATTCAGCCATGCTGCCTGGAAGAAGACATGAGGTCAGAAACACATCTGACGTAACAAAGACACACACACACACACACAACCAAGCCACCACTTCTTTGCTGATGTGACTCCGGCTTATTGGGGCTAACAATCCCTCACCCACACACACCCTACTCCATAAGCTCTGGCACCCTGAGCAATGTGTGGTGGACCCAGTGAGGTGTATGTAGGAGGTGAAATGTGTGTGTGTCAGGGATGGGGCAGGGGTTTGTGAGGTGTGTGTGTGCGCAGTGTGTGTGTGTGTGTGTGTGTAGAGGGTGTGATGTGTGTGTGTCAGGAGTGGGGGGCAGGGGTTTGGATGGGAGCAGCTGTGCTCGGGGGTCAGCTGATCACGTCGATTGATCGTCCTCATGGCTGTTCCTCCGGCCCTGCTGGGCGATCAATAATTCAGAGGTGTGTGTGTGTGTGTGTGTGTGCGTGTGTGTGTGTGTGTGTTTCCCAGCCGGCCAACTGTGTGCGCTCCTGTGTGCGCTCCTGCCTTTGAGGCAGTAAACATGCACATCGCCACGGTGTCCAAGAGCTCTGACCGTGTGTGTGTGTGTGTGTGTGTGTGTATGTGTGTGTGTGTGTGTGCGAGCCACAATACGATCTATGTGTTGATGTGACGCACGTCACCAAGTCCACAGCACAATGCCACTAATTCAGCGCGCTGCCCAAGACAGCCACAGAGAAACACACACACGACTGCATTGTGGCATCAACGGCACCGAGGTTTGGACAGAGCAAAGTGACACACACACACACATACACGCACACACACACGACTGCATTGTGGCATCAACGGCACCGAGGTTCGGACAGAGCAAAGTGACACACACACACACATACACGCACACACACACGACTGCATTGTGGCATCAACGGCACCGAGGTTCGGACAGAGCAAAGTGACACACACACACACATACGCACACACACACACGCACACACACACGACTGCATTGTGGCATCAACGGCACCGAGGTTCGGACAGAGCAAAGTGACACACACACACACACACATACGCACACACACACACGCACACACACACGACTGCATTGTGGCATCAACGGCACCGAGGTTCGGACAGAGCAAAGTGACACACACACACACATACGCACACACACACGCACACACACACACACGACTGCATTGTGGCATCAACGGCACCGAGGTTCGGACAGAGCAAAGTGACACACACACACACACACACACACACGCACACACACACGACAGCATTGTGGCATCAACGGCACCGAGGTTCGGACAGAGCAAAGTGACACATACACACACACACACACACACACACACACACGCACACACACACACACGCACACACACACACACACACACGCACACGCACACGCACACACGCACACACACATGACTGCATTGTGGCATCAATGGCACCGAGGTTCGGACAGAGCAAAGTGACACACACACACACACACACACATACACACGCACACACATGCACACACACACCGAGGTTCGGACAGAGTGAAGTGACATACACACACACCCACACACACACGACTGCATTGTGGCATCAATGGCACAGAGGTTCGGACAGAGCGAAGTCACACACACACACACACACACACACACACACACACGCACACACATGCACACACACACCGAGGTTCGGACAGAGTGAAGTGACATACACACACACACACACGACTGCATTGTGGCATCAATGGCACAGAGGTTCGGACAGAGCGAAGTCACACACACACACACACACACACACACACACACACACACACAGTATTGTTACAGATGAGATGTAAATGGATCGCACACACACAGCCATACACACACACACAGCCATATTGTAGCACCACTGGCAGAGACAGACACACAGACCGACACAAACCCACACACACACACATACACACACACACAGCCATATTGTAGCACCACTGGCAGAGACAGACACACAGACCGACACAAACCCACACACACAGCTGCATTGTGCTACCACTAGCAATGAGGGCCACACACCACATTTATCTCTCTCTCTCTCTCTCTCTCTCTCTGCCCATACACCCCTGTGTGTGTACAGGGCCACATATATTTGCCCATAGGGCCCTGTGTGTGTACAGGGCCACATATATCTGCCCATACGGTCCTGTGTTTGTACAAGGGCCACATATATCTGCCCATACACCCCTGTGTGTGTACAAGGGCC
>CM050205.1:5855000-5885000 GCA_027475355.1 Coilia nasus
GACTCACTGCTGGTGTGTCCTACAGATGTGACTGTGTGTGTGTGTGTATGTTTAGGAGTGTATTAGACTCACTGTCGGTGTGTCCTGCAGATGTGACTGTGTGTTTATGTGTGTGTGTGTGTGTGTTTAGGAGTGTGTGAGACTCACTATCGGTGTGTCCTGCAGATGTGACTGTGTGTGTGTGTGTATGTGTTTAGGAGTGTATTAGACTCACTGTCAGTGTGTCCTGCAGATGTGACTGTGTGTGTTTGTGTGTGTGTGTATGTGTTTAGGAGTGTATTAGACTCACTGCCGGTATGCCCTGCAGATGTGACTGTGTGTGTGTGTGTGTGTGTGTGTGCGTGTGTGTTTAGGAGTGTGTGAGACTCACTGTTGGTGTGTCCTGCAGATGTGACTGTGTGTGTATGTGTGTGTGTGTGTGTGTGTTTAGGAGTGTGTGAGACTCACTGTTGGTGTGTCCTGCAGATGTGTGAGAGTCTCTCCAGCTGCTCGGGGTCAATTGGGGTCCTCTCTGCGGCCTGCCTCTGGGGACCCCCAGCACCCCTCCATCTCAACTCTACGGGGGCCAGAGACAGTATACAGTGTATATTATTATTATTATTATTGCTGTTATTGTTATTATTTATTATTATTGCTGTTATTGTTATTATTATTATTATTAGTAGTAGTAGTAGTAGTAGTAATAGTAGTAGTAGTAGTAGTGGTAGTAGTAGTAGTAGTAGTAGTATTCTATTATTGTTGTTTATAACTATTCTATTCAATGTTTAATGGATGGCATGTTCAAAGATCAAAGTTTAATGTCTCCTACTACAACCATCAGTCTTATGCGTGGGCCAATTAGTGTGTGTAATGGTAGTCTAAGATGTTCTCTTGGACAGTTCACAGGGTACCTGGAACCAACTCCCCTACCCTTGTCCAGAGTACATGCTGATGATGCCACTCAAACACTCCGACACACACACACACACACACACACACACACACACACACACACACACACACACACACACACACACACACACACACACACACACACACACACACACACACACACACACACACACACACACACACACACACACTTCCGCCACTGCTCCTGCAAGGCAGCCAGGTTGGCCAGCAGTCTCTCGTGGTAGAGTCACTCTAACACTCCGATACACACACACACACACACACACACACACACACACACACACACACACACACACACACACACACACACACACACACACACACACACACACACTCACACTTACCCCAATGCTCTTGCAAGGCAGCCAGGTTGGCCAGCAGTCTCTCGTGGTAGACTCGCTCTAGCTGAACAAAGCGAATCGCCCGCTCGTCTGAACACACGTTAAGGTTCGTAACGTTAGCTAATGTTCATGTTCATGTTCATGTTGCCTTTATGCAGGTTACACAGACACAAGTGCATACACCAACACACACACACACACACACACACACATACACACACACAAACACACACATCAACACATCAAGGGCATATATGTTACATATACATATATGCCCTTACATATACAAATGATGTACATCTGTAGAAAGACATATTGATAGACACACGCTTTACATTCACATTACTGCATTTGACAGAAGCAAACACACAGGCATACACTACACGTAAATGTATACCCACAGAAATCCACACAAACACACAGACACACACATATACACACACAAACACACACACATATTCTTCACATATTGAGCAACACTAAATGTTGTAGTACAGTTTTTGTGTTTGGACCTTAAAAGTGAGAACAACAGAAGGACAGACAGTGTTCAGTTAAAGAACATTCCAGAAAAAAAATATATAAAAATAAAGTAATTTCCTTCACCCTGCAATTTTATACTGCTCATAAAACAGGAGCACTTCCATTACAATCTCCGGAGAAGCAGAGCTCATGTCTGGACCAACGGGCGCACTGTTGGGACACATTCCCATATGTGTGTGTGTGTGTGTGTGTGTGTGTGTGTGTGTGTGTGGTGCAGACTCCCTCCTTCAGCTGGAGTGGAATATAAAGTGTAGGATTATCTTTCTGTCACATCCATAAACATAAGAGTCTGTGTGTGTGTGTGTGTGTGTGTGTGTGTGTGTGTGTGATGTGCCCCATAAACATAAGAGTCTCTGTGTGTGTGCGTGCTGTGCACAGTTAACCAGTGGACCTAAGCCCAGTGGCTTAATGGCTTCTTAGGACATAAAAGCCCAGTGAACACCACCCTTTCGTTACGACCCTGAGCCAAGGCCGCAACAAAAATAGGGAGGCGAGAGGTTGGATTTTTAATGAAATATATTCATTAACTAACTTACAAACAAAACAAACCCAAGTCAGTATTCAGTAATGCATGCATGTTGTTGAGAGTGTGATGTTCTGAGTGCTGTGTTGCTGTGTTTAAATCTAAATAAATAAGTAATAAATAAATAATTTTTGCAGCTTTTTAAAGCTGTTAAGATAACTTTATTAGTAACTGGGTAAGTCAGGCCCCCTAAAAACCTGCAAGTAGTTGGTCATTTAGGCACGGAATGAGCACAACCCCTCCCCCACCAGTACCAGGATGAGCTGAGTCCGGCCCAGATGTGGCCCAGATCAGGCCTGGTGTCGACCCAGATTCCACTGCTCCCTGAAACCCAAAACTGCTGGTCAAAGCCCAGGCAAATCAGATTACTGCGACGGGCGCTTGGCCTGCTCTGCTGCACTGTGCCACTGGCGGGGCAAAGGGTAAAGGGCATCTCCATGGCGACTAAAGCAGAAACGCTGACCTGTGCTCATGTGCGTATGTCAACATGGAGCAAAGATGGATGACTAGCGAATCTGACAGCTGCAATGTGTTCCATCATGGCGGAGTGCAATATAATTACGTGAGGCAAATTACGTTATGACATGTAAGGTGATTCAGAAGACATTAAGACTGTGAAGGCACACATAAACACACCCACACGTGACACACACACACACACACAAACACACACACACGCACGCAGTCACACACACAGACACACACACATGTGCACTAACACACACAGACACAGACACATGGACACGCACAAAACACACACACACAAACACACACACACAAACACACACACACAAACACACACACACACACACAGACACACGTGTGCACTAACACACACAGACACAGACACATGGCCACGCACAAACACACACACACAAACACACACACACACACAGACACACACGTGCGCACTAACAGACACAGACACATGGACACGCACAAACACACACACACAAACAGCTCTTTTTGGGAAGGATACAATCTTCTTCAAGGACTAAGGCTTCAGCAATCTGCAAAAGAGAGAGAAAAAAATAGTAAAAAACATTACTTACATTTGCACTGAATTTATGAACACCCAAAATACATTTGCTGTAAATGTACAGCAAATAAATAAACCAATCCTCAAGGCAGAGCAGAAACAGGCTGAAATCCTCCATCCTGAGAAGAGATACCTACATATATGCTTCATAGCGGGATGTATGCAGCAGTTCCTGGGTGCTACATTAACACAGTGTGTCCTGTGTGCTACATTAATGTAGCGTAGTGTCTCCTGTTGCTGTATGTCCTGTGTGCTACATTAATGTAGCGTAGTGTGTCCTGTTGCAAAGTGTCCTGTGTGCTACATTAATGTAGCGTAGTGTCTCCTGTTGCGAAGTGTCCTGTGTGCTACATTAATGTAGCGTAGTGTGTCCTGTTGAGAAGTGTCCTGTGTGCTACATTAATGTAGCGTAGTGTGTCCTGTTGAGAAGTGTCCTGTGTGCTAGCATAGAGGAGGCTGAGCACTCCAGTGGTAAGGACAAGGGCTCAGACTGCACCCAGCTCACAGTCCAGCTCCACACAGGACAACAGCAGCTCACATGTCTGACTACTAGTGGGGGAGGAGGGCTGTGACCTCCCTTTTTCTCTTTCTGTCTCTGCATTTATCTGCCTCTGTCTTTTTATGTTTCAGTCTTTCCCTCCCTCTCTCTCTCTCTCTCTCTCTCTCTCTCATGCTCCTTGCACCGTCTCTCTCTCTCTCTCTCCCTTACACACACACACACACTACAGCTGATTTACATAAACATGAATCACACAGTTCATGCATGTGTGGCGAGAACAGAGAACATGTGCAAACGAGGGGAGTGTACACACACACACACACACACACACACACACACACACAACACGTGTGTACACACACACACACACACACACACACACACACACACACACACACACACACACAAAAGCCCTTTCTGAATGCATCAACCTACAGTCTTCCCACCTCCAGTAATGGAGGACAAGCGAGAGGAAGATAATGAGATCAGGCATATGAGATGCAAGATGTCTTTGTGGCAAAATGAGATATTTATACTGTATATTACACGAGATGCAGTCTTCATTGCAAAATGAGATATTTATATATTACACGAGATGCAGTCTTCATTGCAAAATTTTATATATTACACGAGATGCAGTCTTCATTGCAAAATGAGATATTTACATATTACACACGAGATGCAGTCTTCTTTGCAAAATGAGATATTTACATATTACACACGAGATGCAGTCTTCTTTGCAAAATGAGATATTTATACATTACAGAAGAGATGCAGTCTTCATTGCAAAAGGAGATATTTATACTGTATATTACACGAGATGCAGTCTTCATTGCAAAATGAGATATTTATACATTACACAAGAGATGCAGTCTTCATTGCAAAAGGAGATATTTATACTGTATATTACACGAGATGCAGTCTTCATTGCAAAATGAAATATTTATATATTACACGAGATGCAGTCTTCATTGCAAAATGAAATATTTATACATTACACGAGAGATGCAGTCTTAATGGCAAAATGAGAGATGTATATATTACATATGAGATGCAGTCTTCATTTTATTTTACTGTTTTACGACTGCAGCTGGTACATCAGTGTGTTGGTTCGTTAATGCAGAATGCAGGGACATAAAGCCTGTGGAAGGGCCACGTCCACATTCTTTGCTTTGCTCCTGCATACAGCCCTGTTTACTCTGCCTCTTCAGAGTACAGAGTCTGCAGAATCAGCCCCAGGCCACAGAGCAGGAGAGAGAGAGAGAGAGAGAGAGAGAGAGAGAGAGAGAGAGAGAGATGGATGGAGAGAGAGAGAGAGAGATGGAGAGAGAGAGAGAGAGAGAGAGAGAGAGAGAGAGAGACAGAGATGGACAGAGGGACAAAAAGGAGGGAAAAAAAGAGGAGAAAAGAGGAAGAGAAAACGAGGGAACAAAAACAGTGATAGAGGGAGAAAAATAGAAAAGTAGGGAGCGAATGGAGTGGAGTGGGAATGAGTGGTAAGAAGGGAAAGAGAAATAGAGTGGAGAGACGGCAAAAAGACAAAGTGAATATGTGTGAGACAGAGACAGAGAAAGAGAGACAGAGAGAAATAGAGTGAGAGAGAGTGAGAGAGAGACAGAAAGAGAGAGACAGAGAGAGAGACAGAAGCAGAGAGAGGGATGATAAGGAGAGAAAAAAAGAGTGTATATCACATATATCATATATAGGGCGAGAGAGAGGATCAATGGAGAGTCATATTTCAGGAAGAGCAGTCCCCCAGGTGAATGGTTAACCCCCAGTGAGAAGAGGGCTGACTGGAGTGCTCATTATCCACTACTCTGACCTCAGCCCGCTATGGAGGTGGTACCCCCTACTGGTGACCGGAGGAAGTGCAACAACACCATCCTGCAGACAGGGTTGTTTATCTTTACCTCCAGAATCAATACAAACGTCCTGTCCTCGCTTTCTCTCACCCGTATTTGCCCTGTCCTCTCTGTTTTCCTGCTCATATCCATTCTGTCCTCTCTTTCTCTTGCTCACATTCATTTCCTGTAGGAGTAAAGAGGAGGATTCCCACAAGAACATAAAATACAACACCCCTTCATGCTGGCTTCCATACTGAATTACTACACAGTATAAAGCTTGAGAGGGGTTATTTAGTTTGTGTTTACCCTCCACTCAGGTAAAGCTCTTCTTTAAACAGCTGTGGCGCACCTATGATACTGATCATGTGACTCCCCCAGGGACACCTGGCTTGAGGTAAGATGCCGGAGGAAGGGAGGCATGTGATCCGTCCTTTTGGCCCCACAGCCATCAGTATCATATCACTGCTCACTGCACACACAGAACACTGGGCAACGGGCCGCGAGTGTGTGTGTGTGAGTGTGAGTGAGTGTGTGTGTGTGTGTGTGTGGGTGTATGGGTGTGTGTGTGGGTGTGTGTGTGTGCAAAGAAACACGTTGCCTTCTCCAATGCTCAGTACCAGCCAGCCAATCACAGAGCTCTGTGAGTTTCGGTCATGGCAACCGGATATTTAAGAACTCGCCGTGTTTAATTAATGAAACTGAGCGTTAACGCAAGACTCTTCTGTGTGAAGCACTTTAAACATATAAGAAGCACACTCGTAGACTTACATTAATCAGACAATGTAATCACTGGCTCATTACACTGGATGGACAGATCAGAGAGGGATGGAGAGAAAGAATGGGGCGGAAAGAGTAAATAGGCCATAAAGCTAGGGGAGGGAGGAGATAAAAGAAGCACAGCGGTCCATTTAAAACAGAGATCGAAAAGTAATGGCACTAGAAAGACCACTGAGCATGCAGTCTTCACTGATGTATGCTGAAGAGGAAAGAAACAGCTTAATGATGTCTCTGCCATGTGCCCTTTCACAGACCGATTGGCCATTGTGGGACGAAAAACAAAGCATCTGCTTTACTGATAAGATCATGTTCAAGACCTCTCAGAGATTGAGCATTTCAAACTTGCTTGAAAACTGCACAAGAAGATAGATTTCTGGCCTTTCCCGGTGGGTCGCAGGGCTTGTAGTTAAAGAAAAATAAATAAATACACAAACAAAAACATTGCCATGTCAGATCTAATGCCAGGATATCACATTAGTTGAAATCTAAAATAAAATCCCATTCATCACAAATCAGTTACCTTTTTTTTGTTCATGAGCTGTCCTGGTTATATGGCTGAAACAGGCCCGTGGAGGGGTGTGGGGGGGTGTGGGGTGTCACTGAGTTGAGTTTGAAAACTTGGGTCGCAACTTAATGGTGATGGGAAATTGTGGGTCCCTAGGCCACGCCGGTTAAGAACCACTGGCCTATGGGACGTTGCTCATTTCTGCAGCCAGCCCCCAATGGATGTGTCAGGTATTGCAACTTTAGGACATTCTGTTTTGGCTTCAGCGTTTAGCCTGGAATGTTGCTACTTGGTTAAAGATCATCACATCCAATCTAGGTGCTGTAACACCATTGTGGTCCTGCCTTGTTTTGACTGGTTGCTAGGCTGCGTCACACCCTTGTTTTGGTCATATCACCTGTTTCTTACACGCTGACGTTGTTCCACTGTCTACCTGGAATACCTCTGCAGCCATCTCAAAGGCAGAACAATAATGAGCCCGCCCCCCCATCCCATCTCTGGATCTCTGGAACAGAATGCCAAGACAGAATGACAGGGCAATACTGCTGCCTTAAACAGGCAGTGTAAAATGCCCCAGAGAAAGCGATACCGTCAGACAGACAGACAGACAGACAATAAACAGACACAATGCAGGAGCCAGGTGTACGAGCCAGGTGCTAAGCACAGCATAAGCAATGCACAAAATAAAGCAAGAGACAGAGAGAGAGAAAGAAAGAAGGAATGGAATGGCAAGGAGATATGAGGAAATGGGTAATTGTCTGTGAGAGAGAATGAGACAGATATAACAGGAAGGATTTATTTAAGGAAGTGCGAGTTGGTGAAGATGTGTGAGACTGAGAAGTGAAAGGAGGAAATGGAGAGATGATAGGAGAGACGGTAGCTAATGTGAGAGACAGGGGTGGAAATAAACTACTTAATGTGTACCTTTACCAGCCAGTGACATCTAAATGCTAAAATTCACCAGCCACTCAACAGTAAATCATCATTCTGTGTCCGAAATCTAGCAGCCACTTTCATATTGTAACAGCATTTAACTGCTGGCTGGTGGCAATTTCCATCCCTGCTAGGGTGACCAGATGGGATTGGCTGAAATTCAGGACAGTGTTTTTATTTATTTATTTATTTATTTATTCTGGGGCTGATGATAGCCTGCATAGACAATAAAACCTGTCACAAACATGTTTTTATTTAAAGATCAAGTCTTTCATTCAATTCATATTCTTTCATTAATATTTCTCCCACCAGCCATGTCGAATGTTTATCTAGATACATTGTAGCAGGGGCTGTGTGCAGCCACTTAACCCAGCAGCCTCTCAGCAGTAGTCGTGCAGTTGACTCAACCTCTCTATTTTCTCTCTACTCAGTTTTTAATGTTTATCAGAAAATAACTACTCAGTATTCTGTTTGAGTGTAATTTTCGGGACATTTAGGGATGGATTTGGGACTCGGGACAACAGCTTAGATTTCGGGACTGTCCCGAATTTTTCGTGACGTCTGGCCACCCTAATCCCTGGTGAGCGAATACTAATGGCTAACGTGAGCAAAGGCTAATGGCTAATCTAATGTGAGCAAAGGCTAATGGCTAATGTGAGCGAAGTTGGCTAAGGTGAGAGAAGTTGGCTAACGTGCAAGAAGGTGGCTAGTGTGAGCGAAGGTAGCTAATGTGTCTGAGTGAGACCTGGTGCAGGCGTGCTAATGTGAGAGAAGGCTAATGGCTAATGTAAGACAAGGCTAATGCTAATGTGATTGAAGGTGGCTGATGTAAGTGAAGGTGGTTAACGTGAGTGAAGGTGGTTAATCTGTCTGAGTGAGACCTGGTGCAGGAGTGCTAATGTGTGAGAAGGCTAATGGCTAATGTGAGAGAAGGCTAATGGCTAATGTGAGAGAAGGTGGCTAATGTGGAGAAGGTGGCTAATGACGCAAGCTGTAGACCTATGGCAGCTGAGAGAGCGATTCTTTGTGCCGTTCTGGCAGAGGAAATCACGGAAGACAACCGTACAAAGTTGTCGCTGATTGAATAAGTGGTCGAACACGCCTACCAAACAGGAGCAAACAATCCTGAAAGCATGTTGTAGAACGTTGTGCTATGTTGCAGCCAAACAAATCGTTCAATCTTCTGTTCTGATGAGCAAGAAGGTGGGTAATATGGAGAAGGTGACTAGTGTGAGTAAAAGGTGGCTAATGTGGAGAAGTTGGCTAATGAGTGAGACCTGGTGCAGGCGTTGTGGCAGCAGGGCGTGGTCCAAGTGTTCCCCCAGGTCCAGAGCGGTGGCAGGCGTGGCGCAGGGCGCTGGACCCCCCCTCAGCCTCGCAGCATCCCCCTCCGCATGGTCCTCTACACCACCCAGCACACACTCCTCTGGGCTGCTCACTAGCTCCTCCACACCTGGAAACAACACACACACACACACACACACACACACACGCACACACACACACACACACACACACAAGAACACAAAGATACATGTTAGAACAAGTGACCTCTTCTGGGAGGTCCCCTCCACTCCTAGTTTTCCCATCATTCCCTGTTCTACATGCCCTATAAACAAGCTTTTAATTAGGTAAGCACAGCAGGTAAGCAGAGTGGGATTAAAAACAGCCAGGTGTTTGTGTGTGTGTTTTAGGCTTTGCAGGAACTAACAACCGCAGGCTATGGGCAGTCACCAGTGCTTGTGGGCCCCTGGCGTGTTCTCGCCTGCATTTTCACCTCTACTGCTGCATATACTTACACACACACTCAGACTACACACACACTCACACACACTTAGACTTCACACACACATTCACATTCACATCCTCATGACTCACACACACATTCACATTCACATCCTCATGACGCAAACACGCTCCAATTAGCAGACAGGTGACAGAAGCAGTGCGGACATCCGCACTCTGCTATCTAACAGGAGCAAAGGCCCAGAGGGGCGGGCATGGCAGCTGTTTATGGGGAGATCTGGGGATGAGGGCGGGGGTGGGTCAGGAGGCGCGTCTACGGTGGAATGACACGTATGTCAGCTATGCTGCACTCTCTCCCTCTGCAAACACAAATGAAGATGTCTCGCACGCACACACACACACACACACACACACACACACACACACACACACACACACACACACACACACACACACACACACACACACACATTACCCCAGACAGCATAAACTATGACCCTCTAGAGCCTACAGACACACATAGCAGCACCTTCATGCCACTGCTCTGTTAGCTTGCTTCAAGTTAGTGTAGTGCAATCAGAAAAGGACTACAAGGAAATGTCCAGGCTGTTTCAGTAAAAAAAAAAAAAACTAACAGACACTGATCCACACAAACAGACACTGAGCATTAGACTCCATTCGCTGTGTGTGTGTGTAGCTTGTAGAAGTTATGCAAGTAGTTTTTTAGAAGGTTAACTTACTTGTGTCGGTAACTGATGACCAAAACAACAGGTTGTGTGTGTGTGTATGTGACAACCTCATAAGACCTTTTCCACCCAGCATGCACGCGGTCAGCTTAAGGGTGATTAGCAACAGTTACCGCGGTGACCGTCAGGCGCCGACACAACAATGATTAGGCCACTCCAGGGAAACCGGTGGGTACCGAATGGCCTGTTAAGTGCATTATGACCCACATGGAAACAAGCTCCAGGCGAGATGAATGTTAGCATTGCTCCGCAGGCAGAGCAGGTAGCCGCTGAGCTGTTAAAACTGCACATGAAATATGAGCATAGTAAACAAAGGAACAGATTAGCCGGGGGCCAGGCGCTGCAGACGTTTCCCATGACACCTGAAGTGGCGGCAGCTTTGTCTCTGTGTGTGTGTGTGTGTGTGTGTGTGTGTGTGTGTGTGTGTGTGCAGCCCTCTCCATCACACACACACACACATACAGAACCTTGCTAGCTAACACTGAGAGCTGCACAGTATATGAAATAAACAATGCCTACATCCACAGAGAAGAAACAGGACCCTCTCCACACACACGCTGTGCAACACAGAGGCAGACTACTGTCTTCACAGAAACACCTCACATGTTTCCATCATATCTACAGTTTTTACAGTACACATGGGTCATGCAACAGTCTGTGGATTGCTGGGATTATTTCCCAGATCTGACCTCTATACTTGTGCATGTGTTGTGGTTGCTGTATACCGGGGATGGAACCCTGCACCAGCCAAATGCTGGCTAAATATGAAAATGGCTGGTTGATTTCACACACAAAATAATAATTTACTTTTGAGTCGCTGATACATTTTTCCATTTATTTGTCAGTGTCTGGTGAAAATGCACATTTTGCGTTGCGACTATAAGTTAATTTCCAGCCCTGCTGCCTACTAGGGAGAGGTGTTCTGCAGATCTGTATAAGAGGCACACATATAGCCACATGTGTGTGGGAGAGAGAGGGAGTACAGACATTAGTATCTGGGAGCACAGGATTAGGCCTGTGGCCAAGGTCCTGCCCCGTCATGTCTGATCTATGGGGAGTGTAGATGTGGTGTGATCTACTGTCTTCTGTGTGCAACACCAATGTGAACATGCATGTTAGCTTGTACTAGTTGCTTTATCAATGCTGGGTTTTATCGATGCTAAGTGTTATGTATTTGCGTGGTAGACTGCTATACCTGACTATGTTACCTGCCAGGCTCCTTATCTACCTTATGTTTGTTTCACCTGTTAGAGTGTGTGATTTACCACTGGGGCTCACTGCTGAAGGGATCGCATACACATCTATACAGTAGCGTACATCTGCTGACTGTCTCACCTGCTCTACCTGTTCTAGTTCCCAACCTCTTGGTGTGTGTGTGTGTGTGTATGTGAGTGAGTGCGTGCATGTGTATGTCCGTGTGTGTGTTTATGTGCATGTGTGTGTGTGTGTGTGCACATGAGTGTGTGTGTGTGCACATGAGTGTGTGTGTGCACGTGTGTGTTTGTGTGTGTGTGTGTGTGTGCATGTGTGCATGTGGTATGCATGTTTCACTTTCGCCTGTATGACATGTGTTTTTCTTTTTGCTACCATTTATGGCTGGCCTACTCACACCGCAGTGCAGAGGCAATGCCTATGTGGTCCACCACACAGCCACGACATACACACAGAGAAACACATGAGAGGGTGGAAAATACATTTCATCAGCCTTCTTTACACATTCCAGCGCAGCATGGCAGAAACATGGAGGTAAAACACATGGGGGGGGGGGACATTTCATCAGCCTTCTTTACACATTCCAGCGCAGCATGGCAGAAACATGGAGGTAAAAAGCTGAGTCACCAATCAACATTAAATCCACAATGCAGTCAGCTGCTGTTGTGTGTCTAATCTACAATGCCATGTAATTTCCAGAAACATAAGACAAATGGTCAGTTTAACCCTGCCTGAACTGACAAATACTTGTGTGTTTTTTTACCACTTAAACTACATATCAAAGCGAGTGTGTGCACCCAAAGATTATGTGCTGGGACTTGAGATATTCGGCATAAGCTATCCCTTGGGTTATGTGTAGAGGGCTGCAAAAGTGCAAAGGCATGAGCAGACCTATGGAATGAATTCCCTGCCGGAATGTCTGTACTCGTAGAAATATCTTGTGCTCATGAAAAGAATTTGTGTACACGTTGAAATATTTTGTGCTTGTGAAAAGAATTTGTGTACACGTGGAAATATTTTGTGCTTGTAAAAACAATGTGTCCTTGTGTGAAAAACTGTCATGTCTCTATAACAAAGTTTTGTGCTTGTAAAAAAAAAAAGTGTCTCTGCGTGAAAATCGGTTTTGTCTCTGTAACAAAGTTTTGTGCTTGTAATAAAAATGTGTGCTTGTAAATAGATTTTTTGTACATGTAAAAATACTTTGTATTTGAGAAAAAAACAAATCTCCCACAGGCACAAATCGTATTCACAAGCACAGATTCTTTTTACGAACACAAAACCAGTCAGTGAAATCTCTGCCAAAACTTCTCAGCCAATCACCAAACGTCTTACTCACCGGCCAATCAAGTTGCCGCCTTTATTTAGAGCAATGAGCGGGAGCAATGGTACGTGAGTTCTATATGTAGTACAATGAAGTAGCCAGGTTAACGGCGAACTTGCTGCAGTTGTCTGGTGTTTTTAATCGGGAGTTTTAAGACAAGTTCTAAATTACATTATGAACAGGCGTGCTTGAAGTGGGCCGCGGTGTTCTGGCACCTCTTTTCATTTCAGGGGACGTGAATATGAAGGCACTGTTATGCAGCGCTGAAAATGTATTTTACAATCCATTTGAGTCCCAACCCTATTGCAGGGCAAAAGGCTATCCTTATTATATACTTAATATGGTGATCTGGTGCTTGCTGATTATTATATTTTGGTTAAATGAGGCTCAAAAACTAAATTTCAGTAGTCTGGTCTCCTCGTCAGCATTTTCTAGTGTGACAGCGGGGAGTGTAGTCCTATGTACCTGCCTTTTCCAGACGCATGTTGCGTAGGGCAATAATCAATGATAAACCGTTAGAAAGGGCTGTTTTGAGAATGCAGTGCCTTCATATTCACGTCCCCTGAAATGAAAAGTAAATTAAAACTATAACTATAAGAGGGAGTATTCATGCGCTTTACCTGTGGGACTATAAGACTAGTTTGACTTGTGTGCTTTACCTGTGGGACTATAAGACAGGCAGTATTCATGGGCTTTACCTGTGGGACTATAAGAGAGGCAGTATTCATGGGCTTTACCTGTGGGACTATAAGAGGAGGAGTCTCTGCTTTGGCTGTCCAGGTCTGGTGAGAGGGCCCCACTGTAACTGTCTCCTTCCTCTTCCTCTCCCACCTTCGAGCTGTCCTCCTCTCCCACCTTAGAGCTCTCTTCGTCCTCCTCTACATCCTCACAGCCTCCATTGTTGTTGACGGAATCCTGCTGGAGCAGCCGGCTCCGCCCCTGTGTGCCATGCCCCGCCTCCTCCTCGTCCTCCATCAGGCGGTTCTGGTTCTGGTCCGGACTGAGCGTGCCCAGTGTCGGGATGTGTGCATGGTCATAGAGGAGGTCCGCTTCCTGACCACTGCGTCTCACTGGCTCCTCCCCCTGTGCTTGTCCCTCATCCATTGGCTGCAGGGGGTGATGACCATGAAGCTTAGCTCCGCCTTGTGCACTTGACAGCCACACCTTGGCTGCCGGGAGAGAAGAGAAGGCTGTTGATTGGCCCTGGAGTCCTACTTCCTAGTCATCCTAAACATCTGAAGTGCAACATCTTTAAAACCTAAACCTTACTAAAGTTCTCCTTAATTATTATTAAGTATGATATGTATGGGATGTCTTTTTTATATGTTATGAGGAAGAAACTGTAAAACAAATGTATGCATGATTGTGGCAAATGTATGCGTACGCCCATTAAACAACCCAACAATGCCTACACACAGCCTATGTGACAAAAAGCTTACGGACACGCAGAGCGAAGGGCAACCGGCTGCGAATGACTTAGAGGCCTTCCCACCTCATCAGCTGGGCACACTGGCAGAGAGAGCTACACAGTATCAATTACTGTATCGCCGTGTTCCAGAACAGAACACCGACCACAGCCACTGTTCCACTGGAGTGGCTACGGAACACGAGAGCAGCTGCCATCACATTGCTCTGAGGTCTGGAGATGGGCCTCAGTCTCGTGCTTTTGGATTCAGTTTTGTTTAGCAAGCACACACACACACACACACACACACACACACACACACACACACACACACACACACACACACTTCCACAAGCCCTCTGTAGAGTCTAATGTGTGCCAAATATGTGCCAGAGAAAACAGGAATCTCAAACTTTCAGAGGAACGGGTTTGGCCTCATTCCACGCTAGCCATTACAAACTCTTACTTCCCTTTCAAGACAAACACGACCACTACAGCAAGAGTCTGGTCTCACTCTGACTTACATCTCCTGAGTAACACTATGTATGTATGTGTGTGTGTGTGTGTGTGTGTTTGTGTGTGAGAGAGAGAGATTAAATCAATCCACAGAACTCTGTCCTGTTTAGAAAACACTCCTGTGTGTGTGTGTGTGTGTGTGTGTGTGTGTGTGTGTGTGTGTGTGTGTGTGTGTGTGTGTGTGAGGGAGAGAGAGATTAAATCAATCCACAGAACTCTGTCCTGTTTAGAAAACACTCCTGTGTGTGTGTGTGTGTGTGTGTGTGTGTGTGTGTGTGTGTATGTGTGTGTCATAATTATAACTGTTGTTTGTCTTTAGATGGGAGCTCATGGTTCAGCGGGTTCGTGGCAGTGCGTGTTCTTCCTTTGGGGGCAGAGAGGAGGACGCGTCGCCATCTGCTGAATTCAGACATGACGCTGCTGCAGCCATAATGCCGTTACACAATACTTTGACAACACAGTAACGTTACACAACACTGCAACCCTTTAATGCACTGGTCACTGTATAGCACTAATACGCTACACTGTAGCCATTACATCAGTGTTGTAACACTGCAGTAAATAGCATGGTGGCAGTTTTAGCTGTTCAATTGCTAATGAACCCTGAAATAACTATATCAGATGACCCTAATGTCTCTAAAACAACAGAGAGAGAGGCAGAGAGAGAGAGACAGAGACAGAGAGAGAGAGAGAGGGAGAGAGAGAGAGAGAGGGAGAAAGAAAGCGAGAGAAAGAGAGAGACAGAGAGAGATAGAGAGAGAGACAGACAGACAGACAGACAGAGAGAGGGACAGAGAGAAAGAGAGAGAGAGAGAGAGAGAGAGAGAGAGAGAGAGAGAGAAAGCGAGAGAAAGAGAGAGAGAGAGAGAGAGAGAGAGAGAGAGAAAGCGAGAGAAAGAGAGAGAGAGAGACAGACAGACAGACAGACAGAGAGAGGGGGAGAGAGAGAGAGACAGACAGACAGACAGACAGAGAGAGAGACAGACAGACAGACAGACAGAGAGAGGGAGGGAGGGAGAGAGAGAGAGAGAGAGAGAGACTTGAGATTGACAGCAGTAGAGCGTGGGTGATGGAAAGATCACACAGGACATAGGAACTTGAAGCCACATGCACTCCCAAGTCAAAGGGCACAGAGCAGTTCAGCAGCACAGAGCTACCAGTACCACACAAAACGGGTCAGTACCGCAGAGATAGAGATTTTAGTACCACACAATGCGGGTCGGTACCGCAGAGATAGAGCTACCAGTACCACACAATGCGGGTCGGTACCGCAGAGATAGAGCTACCAGTACCACACAATGCGGGTCGGTACTGCAGAGATAGAGCTACCAGTACCACACAATGCAGGTCAGTACCGCGGAGATAGAGCTATCAGTACCAGACAATGCGGGTCAGTACCACAGAGACAGATTAAGCTGCACATGGATCAGTACCACACAATGCGGGTCAGTACTGCAGAGACAGCTGCACATGGTACAGTAGACAGATTTACCTGCACATAGATCAGTATCACACTACACAGGTCAGTCCAGTAGAGACAGATTCAGCAGCACATATACAAGCACAGAGGCCAGAGCCACACAGCACAAGACAACAGCAGACAAGTCTAGCAGCACAGAGTGTACATCACACACATCACATCACACACATCACATCACTTTTATCGTCACGTCATGTCAGTGGGACACAGATATGGTACAGGTAAACTACACCACAGAGGTTAGAGGTCACTTAGTACGACATCATATTAGTCAGTACCACAGATCACACTGGTCAGCAGCATAGGGATGCAACAAGCACAGAGGTCAGATCCACACAAAATGCATCAGTACCATAGACACAAGCACAGAGGTCAGAATCACACAAGTTAGTACCACGGAGTTTAGGACAATACAATAGATATACAACACAAGTTAGTACCACAGAGTTTAGGATGGTACCAGCGATAGAAACACAGAGGTCAGTGCCACACAAGTTAGCACCACAGAGTTCAGGACAGTACCATAGAAATTCAAGCAGAGGTCAGTGAGGGGTGCTGCTAGAAATTGTGGGCCCACTGAAAGAAAATAATTTTGCCCCCCCACACCAACCATATCATAGCACTCTGTGGGCCCCCACACCAACCATATCATAGCACTCTGTGGGCCCCCACACCAACCATATCATAGCACTCTGTGGGCCCCCACACCAACCATATCATAGCACTCTGTGGGCCCCCACACCAACCATATCATAGCACTCTGTGGGCCCCTGTGAAACTCTGGGCCCCCTGAATCGTCCTGATCTACCCCCCTTAGCGGCACCCCTGGTCAGTACCACACAAGTTAGTACCACAGAGTTTAGGTTTGTTTTTAGCAGCGGCCAGAGACACACATGAGTAGCAGAGACATGAATGCAGCCTTTAGACCAGCAGAGCCAGGGTAAGCAGCACAGAGCACACTACACCACATTGGTAACAGGAGAACACTGATCAGAAACACACACCAGTATACAGACACACACACACACACCTAGCACAAATGTAGGCAGGTCATGGAGCTGAGCTGAGCTTAAGCACACAATCCTGAGCACAACATTCATGACAGTCCAGCACACACACACACACACACACACACACACACACATCAGAGGTTAGCAGCCTGAGATGCAGATTAGCAACCCATTGCACAGGTCGGAGGACACACACACACACACACACACACACACACACACACACACACACACACACACACACACACACACACACATATGCACAGGACATCACTCAGGTGCACATCTCAGGCCTTCTCTCAGTACACCCGCACATGAGGACATTCATTTGAATTGCTGACGAGACCTTTCTCCTTGACTTTCCTGATTTTGTTAAAGCAGTTTTTACAACTGACCACACTAACACATCAAGCAGCAACATCAGTTTGTGCTTTTGTTACTATGCCAGTCAAACCTTCTGACCTTTATGTGGGCCTCTATTGGCCATGCTATTCAGTAGGCTAAAATAATGCAGCAGGATTCACTCTACTGATTGAACGCCCTGAAACTGATCAGCTAGGGAAGCCTTCCAACAACAAGATCAATACGGATCAATAGGAGATCAATAAACGCCTAGTGTACATTAGCCCCCACCCCCCCCTCTACTGGCGTAACTGCTGATTGGACAAAACTGATGGAGCCAAGACACACAGACATATCCAGATCCGCATGGGTCTTCTCATGTTTCCTGTCAGACTACAAACATCCGCCTTGCTGTCTCTTCTCTGCCTCTCTCTCTCTCTCACACACACACACACACACACACAATTAGACTATAGGTTTCACGGATGTGCCGAATTTCTGCATGTTGTGCTCGTCATGGGTTGTGTGCGTGGGTGAGCGTATGTGGCTGCGTGCTTCAGTACGTTAAGTAGTGTACTTAAAAGAACCCAAGAATACAAAACAAACAGGCTAATATTTTTAATAATTTAATTTAATCAATATCACCTATCAGCATATCACAAATGTGTGTAGACTATATGTGTGTTTTCTGCAGATCATGAAAAATGTGTGTGTATATTTGTAGTTAAGATGTGAGTCAGTCATGTTGTGTGGCCCTTGTGTGTGTGTGTGTGTGTGTGTGTGTGTGTGTGTGTGTGTGTGTGTGTGTGTGTATGTGTGTGTGTGTGTGTGTGTGTGTGTGTGTGTGTGCGTGTGCGTCTCTGTTGCCTGGTGCTCATCCCCTGGGGACGGATCTCGTGTAAAATCCCCTAGTGGGTTACCTGACAACAGGCGCTAATCCGCTGCAACACCTTACGCAACCCCGCGTTCCTGATTACAGGTGCAGCCCGGCCTCGCCCTGCCCTGGCCCCGCCCTGGGTGGCCCCTGGGGGCCCCCAGAACAGCTGCTCTCCAGGTGACGGCCCCTCCGGACTCTTTAGCTGAACCTCAAGGCTCCTCCTAATTGCAAGCAGCCATGGCACAGCAAACTGTTTTTGACGCTGTGTTTACTAATTGCTCACTCATTCGGCGCTATATATAGACACCGTGCGTAAGATGCTACCGAGGAAAGTGTTTACCTTGATTTCTGCTTATATCACAAAGTTGAAAAGGGTATTAAGCCATACAGATCTAAAACAGTTTTCAGATGCCATAATTGAACTGTGTTGAAGCTGACAAGGACATAATTACAAAGCATTTCCATTTTGCAGTCACTGCATTTCTCAACATACAATAATTCCAGTCAGTTTTACTGATCACAGTCCACAGACTCAATACACAGACCACCATAATGTTGGAGCTAGCAACAAAGCATTTAATGGCTAGCTATATCACCTTGTAATACTGTTGGAAGTAACAGACACACAATATTACACGCCTAGCTACATGACGTTATGACGTTGTTGGGAGTAGCAGACACACCTAGCTACATGACCTTGTGATGTTATTTTATTGTTATTACTATAATCACCAATAACAGGGTGTAAAATATGTTCATTTACAACAGCAGTCACTGGTCAAGTTTGGTCCATTTCCAAAAGAGCTGAGCACACAGTGGAGTGGACATGGCTGCCTCCTGGTTAATGGTTGACCCGGATTCAATTCCCACTGTAGCCAGTCCCTGTCCCATTAGAGATTTAAGTGTCTGCCAAATCCTACTAACTTTTAACTTTGAAGGCATTTAAAAGGAACAAAATGTAAAGATGAGAACCACAGACGCACAGATGCAATGAGTCCTAAAGATGCATAAAGCATTGAGAGATTGATTACTAGGCTATACTTAGACATGAGGCTGTTGTCTTTGCCAAAAGCGAGGCTCTGACATGACTGGACTATCTCAGGACTCAGGAATGGTGAGGAGGTGCTAGCAGCCAGACTTGCTCTAAGCAAACCGGTTTGATGGGAAACAACCAACGACCAGCCCACTTGCACCGCTGCCATGCTGCAATGCTGCCACAACAGCACGTCAACAACAAAAGCGAAGCCTTCCAGGTTAGGGCCTAGCCTATCAGTTCCCAGGCGTCTTTGAGGCCTGGGCGGGCAGGGAGGGAGGGAGGAAAGATTGGGGGCGTTTGGAGACGGAAAGGGGCAGCTAGAAAGTTCTGTGGGCCAGACGCCACGAAAACAATGCAAGGTAATTTTGAAGAGTTGCCATGGGAACAGGATTTGTGTCTGGGTCAGCGCTGGGGCTGTTTACATCACAAATGCTTTGGCCGAATTCCCATCGCTGCATCTGGGGTGCACTGAGAGTGGCGGACTCTCGCCTCACAATCACATCTTAAAGGTCACATTAAATCAAAAGGGGTCATTTTCCTCTCGAGAAGGAAAAAGTTCCACAACCAAATATGGACCCCTACAAATACCTCAGAGCTTAGTCCAGATGATTGAGGCAGATATGGGACTACATATCCTTACACTTCAATACTACCCTTAAAACGTGTAGAAGTTCATAAAAGACTTGAATGACCTTTAAATCACACAAAGGGCAATTGTTGTCAAATAATACGGCAGAACATATTGCACAGTCCCTCCCTTCATTTTCTACAGGATTCATTAATAATAAAAGAAATTAAAAGTGGCTAGCACAACTAGGTCACTGGGACACTGAAAGGGTTAAATATACGTAGGTCTCTATATGAACAAAGAGGTGGCCATGGTAAAAATAGACTGGCTTCACATGGAACAACCACTTAATGATACGAAGGGAAACACACACACACACTCACACTCACACACACACACACACACACACACACACACACAAAGGGTCATGAAATGTATACTTGCCATGCCCAGATGCACAACATGATAAGAGCAGTAGGTAAGATTTTGGTAAAAAAAAATTGCCTAACATTCTGCCACCACATCAGCATTCTCTCTGACATCTAGCAAAACCTGGCCAAGTTACTGGAGGTTGTCGGTGAAATATGGTTCATAAGATGAACTAGTAGTTATTTCCGATGAGACAGATATTCCCTTACTTAAAACGAAACAATGTGGGCCTAGCACCCGCCTTTCTGTGATGTTATCGAAAAATTCATTTTGAGCGTTTCTCTGTACTGTATACCAGACGCTGACTGGACACCCATTTCCCTTAGATAAACACAATTACATCCGTCCCATTTCCATCCAGGCCAACACAAAACTTCTGTCAGAAGCTTTTAATTTCCAATGTGTATGTTTTAGTGGATGCCACTACATTTCAGAGCGTAGTTTTAGAGAAGAGCATGTCCGATCTGTAATAATGTAGCTATAAAACCTGGTGTATACTGACAGCATATTCACATGTAACACCACAGGTCCAGGTAGCCCAACGTTCCCCAAATACAGTAATACTGGCCAACTAAACTATCCTGAGTGTGATTAATGTACACCGTAAAATTAGTACAATACTGCAATACATATCTAACGGGGAACTAGCATTAGTCTATAGTATGCGAATTTAACAAACCGATGCGTTTTTCCTCTACGCACGCTGGCAAGGTTTCCTGTATACACTAATGTTAGCTATAGGCAGACGACCAACACGACGGCTACATGCACTTGGCAAATGGCAAAAACTGTCATAATTAATAGAACATAAGGCTTTATCAACTTATCGGAAAGACAAAGGCTGACTTGTGTTATTATAGTTCAAATTACATTGTGAGCTCTAGTTGTTACCCTTGAACCAGATTCAGCACTGGAGCTGTCGTTTGCGAGACCTGAATGACAGACGGGCAAGGAAGCAAGCTAGCCTACAAGCTAACCTCGCAATGCTAACTGGCAGGTTAGCACCAAATCCAAAAGCGGCCAAAATGGCTTTTCTTTCAAAGAGCTATATAAATGGTGCAGTGACTCTTTCCTTATTGTCATCTATTCGACTATAACAAAAGCGAAGTACTTACGAAAGATTTTATTTGGTGAGGAGAATTCCGTGAATGGCGCGCAGACCTCTCTGACCATGCACTCAGATTGGGTACCGCTGGAAATTTGTTTTCTTTCTCAGCTGATACGGGCTTCCTGACATCTCCCCGCGGTGGCTCAGCTCATTCATTTGGCTAGTTCAATTTGAGGCCGTTTGGCTCCCCCTTGTGTACTCAAAATGTTAGTAATGTTGTGTTAATGTGTCAAAGCACTGTACAAATGGTACAATATTTGAAATGTAGCTTAAAGTGTTTTGTGTTCAATACATTTGTTGTGTTTATTAGTTCATAAATTATTTTTTTAAGGTAAATGTAGGTGCACCATCCAAAGCATGATTGAGGCTTGGTCCATATGTATCAGTTTAATGCATTCTTCTTCTTCTTCTTCTTCTTCTTCTTCTTCTTCTTCTTCTTCTTCTTCTTCTTTATTATTATTATTATTATTATTATTATTATTATTATTATTATTATTATTATTCCTGATTGTGAAATGTGTAATTTAAACTTTTTCGCCCTCAGAGGGCAGTGTGTACTCACTTACTTTGAATACTAAACAGCTGTCTCCCCTCCCATTACGAAGTGTTGGATTTCAGTCTGGCTGGAGACTACCAAATAGTCAGCCATGTTGTTTTTGTGACAGAGCTATCAGCAACAGGTACAGTTGGAAATCCATCACATTCCGCCCGAAATATTTCTCTCTGGACTGTATATTCCCTTTAAGATCACTGGAAGCATTGGCTGGAGGAATGATAGTTTGAACGGGAAGGTTTCTGAACCATTCAGCAGCTTATTGATGTCTTTTTCGGCTGTTCTGAAAAGTAAGTATCGCTTACCACACTACTCAGACTTGGCTAACTCACTCTGTACAGAATTATGACTTAAATATCGGATTGCTTGTGTTAGGCTGATGTGGAAATTCTGATCTATTATGTTCATTTGCTCAATATTCTGATTTTTCTGATAGTGCATTTGTGACATCGCATTCAGTACTTGCTTGTGGATAACTACGTTTGATTACTTCAAACGGACCAATCTCTAGACCCAAAGTTGGGTCAATTAACTTGTGATTATGTGCTAAAATCAATACGAGATTATCTTCAGAAGTAGTGCTTACAAATCTGAGTTTCGCAAATGGTATCATAAGACTGCCCTCCCAACTTGTTCAGCAAGTTACAAACTTGTTACTCTGGCTTCAGTCAACAAGGAATGCAGTTGCTTCTCATCATTGATGACCCACAAATAAATCATCCCGTTCAGCATATCGGGCAGTTCATCACAAGAATGGCCTAAAACCTTTTCAAGGTCCATGGGTAGGTTTGGCGTCATTTTAACAACTCATTGTAGCCGTTGGTTTGCACTGTATGTAAGATATGAAATCATCAAAAAGGATGTGATGAATAAGGTCTGTACTTTTTGAATGGGAAGAAAGGGCTGTTGGGCTATTCCTGCTTTGTGGTTTGTTTTGAGGAGGCATTCCTGAATGACACAGAATCACTTCATCTTTGCCTCAGAAGCCTGCCTCTCTTGTAGAACTAGAACTCTCCATGCTCTTTACAGTAGTTGGAACTTGCCATCATGTCACAGTGACCCCCCTGACCAGGGCCTTTGGCAGACGGCCAAGGCGGTCTGTTTGGGAGCCTCTGATGGTTTATTGGGATTGTGCCCTGGCCTCTGACGTGGAGGACAGAGGGAGCAGCTCGGCTT
Organism: Coilia nasus; assembly: GCA_027475355.1. Classification (NCBI taxonomy): domain Eukaryota; kingdom Metazoa; phylum Chordata; class Actinopteri; order Clupeiformes; family Engraulidae; genus Coilia; species Coilia nasus. The sequence continues at coordinate 5,878,439 of CM050205.1, forward strand.
GCTGCTGCATCAGTGATTCAGCACTGAAATGCTCACCTCAGTACACATCATAGTGTACTATGATGAAGCAGCATCTCCCTCTCCGAGGGCTCTCCGGCCCTGTGTTTACGTAGCTGTACCGGGAAATATGTTCTCTATTTGAGCGTGAATTTTTAGCTCCATTTAGCATGACCCTTTTTACTTTTTAAAGGTTAATTAGAGTTTGGTTTGCTTAAAGGTTTTTGCATAGCCTTGTGTATTGTATTATGTATTGTATTATTGACCCTGCCTTTATTGATTTCAGTTGTTTTATGGAAATAGTTGTGCTTGCTATATTTTTGGGAGAGACACCTGTCACAGGCGTATCAAATATTAGACCATTCTGTATTTTTCCTTCTGTCCTACGAGACCTTTAAGGTCCCCTTTGCTTTGCTTATGTTTCCGGCTGACTGAGCTGCAGCGCTCCAGTGATCCCGGTGAAGGACGGCTCCGCTTCCGGGTTGTGTGGGCCCGCTCTGGCTCTCAAAACAAGCCGCATTCCTCGGGCATAATTCATGGCCAGGCCCGGTGTCTCAGTCGGTGTCCTTGTCACGTCTTACGGAAGCGCCGGTGCAGCACGTTGCTGCAGGCACTTGAACAAAGGTCAGGACTGTTTGTGTGAGCAACATCAAAGCAGAGCCCCTCCTGATGATCAGTGTCTCAAATATGAAAGTGAAGTAATAGCCTGCACTAGGGTGACAGTAACAGGCCCTTAAACGTTTAAACTGTGTGCTAAATACAGCATAAATTCAAGTGGAAAGCTCTCCGCTGTGGCATAATAAGGTAGAGGTGAAATGCTAATTCTTTAGCCGGCTTTGGGGAATAACACTGACAGCTCCTGGGATGTGATGTGGAGTCTTTATCAGCTCAGCAGTAATGGAAGTAATCAGCTTGACATCTGTGTTGTGAGGGTTGAACGGGGAGTTCTGGTTCTGTGTCTGGTTCTGTGTTTGTTTCTGTATTGTATTCTGTACCGTTCCTGCTAGCCTGCTCCAGTAGCATGGCCGACCCAGTATTTCCGCCACCCTGCCCCTGCCCCAGGGCTGCTGGTGGGTCTGAGGAGGGCTGTGTGTATTAGTGTGTTAGTGTGTGTGTGTGTGTGTGTGTGTGTGTGTGTGTGTGTGTGTGTGTGTGTGTGTGTGTTAGTGTGGTTTTTCTCCTCCGACTGCTGTAAGGGTGGTGTGGTGAAAGCAGGGCCACATTGTTTGCGTCCGCTCTACTTCCTGCCTCGTCTGCGTCGGGCCGAGCGCGGTCTTTGGGTTCGGCCCTTAGCGGCCTGCCGCCCGGTCGGTTGGTTGGTTGGCAAGACGACTAGAAGGTGGCGACGTCGTCGTGCATGGGGACACGCCTAATAATGACCTCATGGTCTATCTTTACCGATTCCAGCCTGCCTCGCGTCATTCTGTGTCTCACACCAGAAATGACTAAGCGTTCTGCTATGCCACACAATCGCCCATCCGCACTGACATTTTCCTGCACTGTAAATTTCATAACAATGCAACTTTGTACTTTATGCCTTTGGCTTGTTTGATTTTGTTTGTACAGCCACAGGGTTGCAGAATAGCAGGATGGCACCAAACGGAGTCTGTGGGAGGTTACAATAATTAACCAGCGTTATTAAAAACGTGTGGGAAATCATGATAAACAGGTCTGCTTCTGTAGACAATCCTTGGAATGGCACTACATTTTGCTTAATCAAGATGACAGGTGAAAGCCACAAGTGTGTCTAGGCCTATGTATGCCTCGCCATGACTGAATAGCACATGAGTGACCTTTAAGAAATGATGGCAACAGTAGTTGCTAATGGAAGTGTGACTCAGAGAGGGACAAGCTGTTGCATGCTGCTGCTTTGTGCTGTGCAGGTGGGGCCTGCTGGGTAGAAGGACAGAGGTCCCCTGTGGAGGTGGAGGAAAAGGTAGAGGTGGAGGTGGAGGAAAAGGTGGAGGTGGAGGAAAAGGTGGAGGTGGTTCACACCTGTTTCGTCCTACGACCGCCACTGTAGCTTCTCTCAGACTGGGAGCGAGTGAGTGGTGAAGAGAGTGTGTGTGTGTGTGTGTGTGTGTGTCATATGTGTGTGTGTGGTGTGTCGTGTGTCGTGTGTGTGTGTACAGCTTCTCTCAGACTAGGAAAGAGCAAGTGGTGAAAAGCATGTGTGTGTGTGTGTCATATGTGTGTGTGTTTGTGTGTGTGTGTGTGTCATATGTGTGTGTGTGCAGCTTCTCTCAGACTGGGAGAGAGTGAGTGGTGAAAGGGGGTGGGGTCTGAGCCTGATTCGTCTGTCGTCGGCGACAAGATTGCAGTTTACTCGCTACCCACACACGTCAACATGCTTTCCACTAACACACACTCCGGGACACACGAGCGGCAGACGCAACAACAGAGCCATTATGGTAGAGAAGGCTACGCTACATCATTAATGTCCAAAGCCATATCTGGAATTACGTGACTTTATCAAATACAAGTGTGCCAAGTACAGCTGTTCATCAAATGTCGATGGTGATATTTGTATATTTGTCAGTTGCAGTACTCAACAGCACTGTACTCCTACAGTTAAAAAAAACGCTATCAAATTGGGTTTGGCAGCAGAAATCGACAGAACCCAAACCCTTCCACCCTTAAAGAATTGTTATGGGTAGGAGTGGTGAGCACTGTGTCAGTCAAATACCCTGATATTGGTATCACTGCATCTGTACAGTCAGACCTGTCGGAGGGGTTCCTGTATTTGATGCTGTAGGCTAGATAGCGGTTAGCACCCTGCTCCAGCAGTAGAGATGTAGACTAAGGCACACTAAGCTAACCGGTTCCGGGTGATAGATTGACCAGTAGATCACTTCCCACACTGAAAGGCCCAGTCTAGTGCTGACAGATGAAGTTCCTTAGGGAGCAACCCCTGGTCCTTTCCCTGCCCCCCGAGAGAGGCCCTCTAGCTCGGCCTGTGAGTGGCCAGGCCTGGGTGCCCGGCAAGCCTGGATGAGCAGGGGGACCTCAACGGCTGAATGCAAACAGCATGCAAATAGCTGCCTTTAAAAAAGAAGGAGGATGTTCACAGCTTGGCAGCCCAGAAAGAGTTTTTGGAAAAAGCAGCCCCTCTGCCTGTCTGATAGGCTCATCAAGCTGGCTCTGAGCGCTGTGTAGACAAGCATGGCACTGGCAGTAGTGTGTGGTTAGGTTAATATTGTGCCTTAAAAAGTAGGGTGTGTTTCTCACGTCAGTGTCTGTCAGTCAGTGGTTAAATGTTTTTCGTAAGGAGTAGGAGCCCTTCTTTACTCACAGTGGTCAATATCTAGCCTGGTACACCCGCCCCTCGTACTTCATTTCATTTTGCACAGAGGGTCTGGACCGGAATCTCTTGAGGGTCATTTAGTCAGCCCCAGCAACATGGATCCAATCACGGACAGAGGGTGTGTTCGTTAGCCGTGACGTTGACCTTGTGTGCTACATTTGAATTGTAGTGCGTAGGTAGGCTAATTGCATACGTGGCAACCAGGCGTTAGCGATTGAGTTAAGGCAGAGGCGCTTTTTTTAAACTTCAGCAGAGTCCACACCTCCAACAAATCGTTTCTGACGGTGTCTGTTCCAGACCCTCTGTACAAAATGAAACGAAGTACGAGGGGCGGGTTTACCAGGCTAGTCAATATCTCCCTCTATTGTTTTAATGTTAATACTGCAGCAGAGGGAGCGTGGTAACCCCTAACAAACTAAAAGTGATGAACAGCTCTTGGTTTTGTCATTTGAAAAAACTTTTATCCTATTTGCGTCCATTTTCACCAGCTCTACCTGGAAGAAAAGATACTGTAATCTTAATGAGACCTTCCTAAAATAAAGGATAGTCTAAATAAATAAAATGAAAATCTTATGAGAGATCTAGGCCTACGGTATTAGATACCATGGGTGAGGCTACAGTGATGCATATGCACAAAGAATTAATACAGCAAAACCTGCCAACAAACCAAACGTCTTTAGACAAGTTGGCTAAAAAGTGTTAAAACTAGGTTTACAAGACTGAGTAGGAGCAAATCTACCCTTTTCTATCAGTGACTTTTGTCCCATATCCAAAATTAAACATTCCCTTTGGAAATGTGCCAGATCATTATGTTTGTACAGCTCTGTTGACCGTCACACACACACTAATGAGATTTCGTCCTTGCCAGGCCTGTTAATGGTCTTTTTTCACCGCCTCCTTTTTGAAATGATGGATCATATGGCTGTGGCTCACTCAGTCGTTAAGCAAACTCAGTGGGACTTTTGGACCAGATGGCTTGCCATAGCCCCCTCTGTGATGATGTTGTCTGAGGGAAGGCACCACATCCATTCATATTCTGCCTGCGTTCTGTCACGCTTCGCAGGCCTGTGCACAACAACACACTCTGGTCAGCGTGTGTGTGTGTGGCATTTTTGGCCACAAACACAACACACTCAGGTGTGTGTGTGTGCCATCTCTGTCAATAGATACCACACATTCCAGTGTAGGTTCTAACTTTTTTGTTCGCCTCACACTGCTGTACTGAGCAGTAGGCGCTGGGTGTGGCAGGAAACAGCTGAATGCTGAACGCAGCACACACTTTCGCTCTCTGCACTAGTTAAATTTGCTGGCCAGCAGTGTGTGCGTGTGTGTGTGTGTGTGTGTGTGTGTGTGTGTGTGTGTTTGGCCTGTGAGAGAATGGCATGTTGAACTTTCCTCTACATCCTTCCTCCAAGAGTATGGGTAGTCTACCCTGGTAGAGGTGAAGGAGGAACGTCAAAGTTGAAACTTCAAACACGACAGCACTGACCAGCACATGGCAGATGGTGGCTGATTATGCAATCTGAACGTCAGGCGCGTCAGGAAGGGATTGTAAAGTTAGTCAGCTCATACCAGGAAATAGACCAGTCATCTCTTAATGGCTTATCAGTTATCGTTAGATCTATCGGGTCTTTCACCTGGAAGAGACATCCTGCACAGGGTGCTGAAAGGCACTCGTCCTTTTTTTGATCACTTCCTTCTTCATTGTCTTTACGTCAAGGCAAGGGGTGGGATTGGCTCTTTGCTTGACCACTTCCTGTTCTGAGGGTGTGATGTCACAATTGTAATAGCCCACATTTCCTCCCACATTTTCCAGGAATTCAGGAGTGCAGATTCTCAATTGCTGACTCTCTCCATCTCTCTTTCCCTTTCCCTCTCCCTCTCTGTCTCTCTCTCTGTCACAAGCACACACAGTCTCAGACCCTCCTTTACTGACTCCCACAGTTGCTGTTTCAGCAGCATATTTCACCTCTGACAGCAGCGCTTACCAAACCTCTTTTCCTTTTAAGCCGTACGATAGCCATCTCCACTGCAGACAGACCTCATGACTCCACTCCTCTTAGTGTTACACCAGCCTGCTACATCCTAGCTCTGTGTGTGTGTGTGTGTGTGTGTGTGTGTGTGTGTGTGTACGATAGCCATCTCCACTGCTGACAGACCTCATGACTCCACTCCTCTTAGTGTTACACCAGCCTGCTACATCCTAGCTCTGTGTGTGTGTGTGTGTGTGTGTGTGTGTGTGTGTGTGTGTGTGTGTGTGTGTGTACGATAGCCTTCTCCACTGCTGACAGACCTCATGACTCCACTCCTCTTAGTGTTACACCAGCCTGCTACATCCTAGCTCTGTGTGTGTGTGTGTGCGTGTGTGTGCGTGTGTGTGCGTGTGTGTGTGCGTGTGTGTGTGCGTGTGTGTGTGTGTGTGTGTGTACGATAGCCATCTCCACTGCTGACAGACCTCATGACCCCACTCCGCTCCTCTACTCCTCCTCAATGTGCACGATTTACGGTTATAGCAGCCTGCTACATCCTAGCTCTGTGTGTGTGTGTGTGTAGTGCGCACGTTGATTTGGTGTTGATGAGGCCCTGATCTTACTCACACACAGTTACGACAAACATGCAAACAAGGAACACCCTAAACTGGAACTGTCTGACATTTGTAACCCAGCGGCATAGTGTACACAGCTGTGGTGCTTGTCACGGTCCTCAAGATGTTTCCATTTTCAAATAATAAACAAAGTTCTCTAGTAGTCTTAAAGGGGCACTAACGTGTATGTGTGTTTGGAGTCATTACAGAGGTAATGTGTGCATGTGTGTTTTGAGTCCTAAAGGCGGTAATGTGTGTTTGGAGTCGTTAAGGTGGTAATGTGTGTATGTATGTGCGTAAGTAGTCTTAAAGGGGGTAAAGTGTGTATATGTGTGTAGTCCTAAAGGGGGTAATGTGTGTATCTATGTGTACAGTCCTAAAGGGGGTGATGTGTGTGCAGTCTTAAAGGGGGTAAAGTGTGTATATGTGTGTAGTCCTAAAGGGGGTAATGTGTGTATCTATGTGTACAGTCCTAAAGGGGGTGATGTGTGTGCAGTCCTAAAGGGGGTGATGTGTGTATATGTGTACAGTCCTAAAGGGGGTAATGTGTATATGTGTGTGTGTAGTCCTAAAGGGAGTAATGTGTGTATATGTGTGTGCAGTCCTAAAGGGGCTGAAGTGTGTATGTGTGTGTAGTCCTAAAGGGGGTAATGTGTGTGTGTGTGTGTGTGTGTGTG
>CM050205.1:5892500-5897500 GCA_027475355.1 Coilia nasus
TTGTCCTTCCTCCATATCCTCTCTCTGTCTGTCTCACTTGCTTTCTCTATCTCTCTCTACCTGTCTGTCTGTCTCTCTCTTTCTCTCTCATTCACATTCTGTCTTTCTATTACACTTAATATCATCCCCCCTCCTCTCTCTCTACCTCTCTCTACCTCTCTCTCTCTCTCTCTCTCTCTACCTCTACCTATCTCTCTCTCTCTTTCTGTTTCTCTTTTCTCTCTCTTTCTGTCTCATTCACACTCTCACTCTTTCTTTCTTTGTCTCTCTTTCCCTGTCTTTCTCTCACACACTCTTTCTCTCTCTTACTCCCCCCCTCCTCTCTCTCTCTGTCTGTCGTTCCTGCCTGTGCTGTGTCTAGGTGGGCGTAGCATTTGGGCCATCACCCCGGAGGAGAGGGAGAAACATGACAAGCAGTTCGACACGCTCTACCCCGCCCTGGGCTACATCTCAGGTATCCCAGCATGCACCCCTCTCTCTCACCACTAGTACTGTAGTCAGGTTACTGTGCCCGTCACCTAACTTCGCACCCCTTCATTTCCTCTGGAGTAAATAAAGTACTCTACTCTACTCTACTACATAGCCAGCGATGCATGTGTGGAAATCGATTTTACTGACAGTAGTGCCTGAAACTATATTGCCTGATTGAAATTGTAAGAAATGTAATAGCAATAGAATGTATTACATTGTTCTTTTGTGTGTGTGTGTGCGTATATATGTATATGCATTGCATTGCTCTTAATTACATTCACATCGTCACAGGCAGCACCTTTTAGCTAATTCTGTCCTGTAATTGTAAATGTAAGATATAAATCTGTTTAACAATAGTACGGGTGCCATCTGTAGCTGTACAGTTGGCTTCAGTTTTGCTGTGTTTATTAGTCTAGAGGGAGACCATAATGCACACCGTGTAATTGGTGCTGGCTTTAGCTCTGGGCCATACACAGCTCTGAGTGTTATGGGAGAATGGGGTGCTGGAGCAGCTGTAACTTTCTGCTGTAACTCTCATGATGCTGTGTTTGGTTCTCTGTGCTGTCGTTTATGTGTGTGTGAGATTGTGTGCCGTAGTGCAGAGTGGTGTGTGTGATTGTGTGCTGTAACACAGGGTGCTGTGTGTGATTGTGCGCTGTAACACAGGGTGCTGTGTGTGATTGTGTGCTGTAACACAGGGTGCTATGTGTGATTGTATGTCGTAGTGCAGAGTGGTGTGTGTGATTGTGTGCTGTAACACAGGGTGCTGTGTGTGATTGTGTGCCGTAGTGCAGAGTGGTGTGTGTGATTGTGTGCTGTAACACAGGGTGCTGTGTGTGATTGTATGCTGTAACACAGGGTGCTATGTGTGATTGTATGTCGTAGTGCAGAGTGGTGTGTGTGATTGTGTGCTGTAACACAGGGGGCTGTGTGTGATTGTGCGCTGTAACACAGGGTGCTGTGTGTGATTGTGTGCTGTAACACAGGGTGCTGTGTGTGATTGTGTGCTGTAACACAGGGTGCTGTGTGTGATTGTGTGCCGTAGTGCAGAGTGGTGTGTGTGATTGTGCGCTGTAACACAGGGTGCTGTGTGTGATTGTGTGCCGTAGTGCAGAGTGGTGTGTGTGATTGTGTGCCGTAGTGCAGAGTGGTGTGTGTGATTGTGCGCTGTAACACAGGGTGCTGTGTGTGATTGTGCGCTGTAACACAGGGTGCTGTGTGTGATTGTGTGCTGTAACACAGGGTGCTGTGTGTGATTGTGTGCTGTAACACAGGGTGCTGTGTGTGATTGTGTGCCGTAGTGCAGAGTGGTGTGTGTGATTGTGCGCTGTAACACAGGGTGCTGTGTGTGATTGTGCGCTGTAACACAGGGTGCTGTGTGTGATTGTGTGCTGTAGTGCAGAGTGGTGTGTGTGATTGTGTGCTGTAACACAGGGTGCTGTGTGTGATTGTGTGCTATAGTGCAGAGTGTTGTGTGTGATTGTGTGCTGTAACACAGGGTGCTGTATTTAGTTCTCTGTGCTGTCATTTATGTGTCTGTGAGATTGTGTGCCGCAATGCAGGGTGGTGTGTGTGATTGTGTGTGGTAACTGAGGGTGGTGTGTGTGATTGTGCACCATTACACAGGGTGGTGTGTGTGATTATGTGCTGTAACTCAGGGTGGTGTGTGTGATTGTGCACCATAACACAGGGTGGTGTGTGTGATTATGTGCTGTAAGTGAGGGTGGTGTGTGTGATTGTGTGCGGTAACTGAGGGTGGTGTGTGTGATTGTGCACCATTACACAGGGTGGTGTGTGTGATTGTGTGCGGTAACTGGGGGCGGTGTGTGTGATTGTGCACCATAACACAGGGTGGTGTGTGTGATTATGTGCTGTAAGTGAGGGTGGTGTGTGTGATTGTGTGCGGTAACTCAGCTTGGTGTGTGTAATTGTGTGCCATACTGTAACCTAGGTTTGTGTGTGTGATTGTGTGCCATAACTGAGGGTGGTGTGTGTGATTGTGTGACATACTGTAACTGAAGGTGGTGTGTGTGACTGTGTGCTGTAACTCAGGGTGGTGTGTGTGACTGTGTGCTGTAACTCAGGGTGGTGTGTGTGATTGTGTGCTGCAACTCAGGGTGGTGTGTGTGACTGTGCTATAACTGAGGGTGGTGTGTGTGATTGTGTCCCCACAGGGGATCAGGCCCGCAAGTTCTTCCTGCAGTCTGGACTCCCCTCTGCAGTACTGGCCGACATCTGGTGAGCCTCACTCTTTCACACAACCTTGTGTGTGTGTGTGTGTGTGTGTGTGTGTGTGTGTGTGTGCGTGTGTGTGCGTGTGTGTGTGCGTGTGTGTGCGTGTGTGTGTGTGTGAGCGTCTGCGTGCGTGCGTGTGGTTATGTTTGTGTGGGTTTGGGTCTGCAGGTAAGAGAATGTTTTATGTCAGGGTTTTCTGAAATACATGTACAGTATATGCCTTTCGCTCTCCTTATCTTTAAATCACTGATGTGAAAATAGTTGAAATCGTACTGCACTGTATACCATCACTGTGCTCTGTGCCATTACTTCTCCTGTTTATGTCCACGTGCAGTTTGTTTGCATTCAGCAGTAATTCCCCCGCCACTGTCCCTTGTCCATTGCTTCATTCGTCTTTCTTTAGAAATAAAAGCTTTTGCTATTTAGCCTTTGGAGGAATCTGTAAACTTTATCACCGGCAATGTGTTTGGGAAATTTCTTCACAGAATGAAATGTATTTACGTTATCAGATAAACAGCTCTGAATCCTTGAATAACCCTGCTTGTATCACTTGCATGCTCCTCACTTTTAAGTTTCTGTGGGTAAATGCTTCTGTGATGTTGCAATGCAATGTAGTATCATCATAGGAATAAACTCAGAGGAAGGCATTTACATAGAACCGGTTTCATGTAAGGAAACCTTTCCTGGAAAAAGCCTCTTTCAACAAAAGAGTGTTACTGTTCTCTGTGGAGTCGAGAGGACTGTCTGTGCATAGACAGGCTAAAGTATTGCTTTCTTTGTGTGCTTTACAAACCTCTAAACCATTTAGTCCATTTAGTTTGCTGTCATGACCAACTGTGCATTCTGGACCTCAACCAACACATAAACAACACAGTCCATGCTTTCAGTGTTAGGAGGTCTCCGTAACCATTTGCCCGGGCGGGATCAAGACGATTTAGGGGGCCCAGAGCTTTACAGGGGCCAATAGAGGACTATAATACGGTTGGGTTTGGGGCCCAAAATTATTTTCTTTCAGGGTGCCTACAATTTCTAGCAGCACTTGAAGCACTTTAAGCATCCTTTGTCTGAAATGTACTATACAAGTAAAGATTATATTATTATTATGATTATGATGATGATTATTATTATTATTATTATTATTATTATTATTAGTATTATTATTAGTATTATTATTATTATTATTATTATTATTATTATTACCTCCACCAGCGGAGGTTATGTAATCATCTGTAATCATCTGTTTGTTTGTTAGTTAGCAACATAACTCAAAAAGTTATGGATGGATTTCGATGAGATTTTCAGGACAAAAGTCAAAAATGGGCTACCTTAAAAGTGATTATATTTTGGTGGCGATCTGTGCTGCCCTGGCGGAGGTCTGCGCTCTCTGAGAGCTTTTCGATTATTACTGTTATGAACAGTGTGTGTTTGTGTCTCTAACGTGTGTGTGTGTGTGTGTGTGTGTGTGTGTGTGTGTGTGTGTGTGTGTGTGTTACAGGGCTCTGGCCGACATGAACAAGGACGGGAAGATGGACCGGCTGGAGTTCTCCATCGCCATGAAGCTCATCAAGCTTCGCCTGCAGGGGCAGAACCTGCCCACCGCCCTGCCCATCATCATGAAACAGCCCCCCATACCTGCCCCCTCGCTCAACCCCACGCACCTGGGTAAGATCACCCCCCCACCTGCCCCCTCGCTCAACCCCACGCACCTGGGTAAGATCATCTCCCCCCACACCCGCGCCCCCTCGCTCAACCCCACGCACCTGGGTAAGATCACCCCCCCTCCACCTGCCCCCTCGCTCAACCCCACGCACCTGGGTAAGATCACCCCACCACCTGCCCCCTCGCTCAACCCCACGCACCTGGGTAAGATCACCCCACCACCTGCCCCCTCGCTCAACCCCACACACCTGAGTAAGATCATCCCCCCACACACACCTGCCCCCTCGCTCAACCCCACACACCTGGGTAAGATCACCCCCCCCCACCTGCCCCCTCGCTCAACCCCACACGCCTGGGTAAGATCACCCCCCCCCACCTGCCCCCTCACTCAACCCCACACACCTGGGTAAGATCACCCCCCCATACCTGCCCCCTCGCTCAACCCCACGCACCTGGGTAAGATCATCTCCCCACACACACCTGCCCCCTCGCTCAACCCCACACACCTGGGTAAGATCACCCCCCCACCTGCCCCCTCGCTCAACACCACACACCTGGGTAAGATCACCCCCCCACCTGCCCCCTCGCTCAACCCCACGCACCTGGGTAAGATCATCTCCCCACACACACCTGCC
>CM050205.1:5905000-5910000 GCA_027475355.1 Coilia nasus
AAATGCTGAAGAGTTGGCCAAAACAGCGTGTCCCTGCCTCTTAATGCCAACCCTTGATATGCCTATCAAAGTGCTCTGTATCTCCTAATGCCAACCCCGGATATGGGCATCGAAGTGCCCTCCATTACTTAATGCCAGCCCACTGCATTGGCATTAAAGTGCCCTCCATTACTTAATGTCAGCCCCTGATATGGGCATCAAAGTGCCCTCCATTACTTAGTGTCAGCCCCTGATGCGCTTATCAATGCCCAGCCAGAGCATGGGAGGCATAGTCATCACATTACATTACATTACATTTAGCTGACCCTGTTATCCAGAGCAACGTACAGTCAATCAGATATGGGGACAGAGGTCGGATGCCATGCTCAAGGGCACTTCAGCCATGGATGCCACTCTCTGTCCTATAACGATGCCACTCTGTGCCCCATAGTGATGCCACCCTGTACCCATAACGATGCCACAACGATACCACACTCTGCCCCATAGTGACCCCACTCTGTCCCCCATGACAAGGCTACTGTCTGCCCCCTAAGTCAAGATGCCACTCTATGCCCCATAACGATGCCACTCTGTGGCCCATAACGAGACTACTCTGTGGCCCATAACGAGGCTACTCTGTGGCCCATAACGAGGCACTCTCTACTCCATAACGAGGCCACTCTGTGCCCCATAATGAGGCACTCTCTACTCCATAACGAGGCCACTCTGTGGCCCATAACGAGGCTACTCTGTGGCCCATAACGAGGCACTCTCTACTCCATAACGAGGCACTCTCTACTCCATAATGATGCCACTCTCTGCCCCATACTGATGCCACTCTCTGCCCCACAGGAACCTGGCTGACGTGGACAAGGACGGCAAGCTCAGAGCGGAGGAGTTCATCCTGGCCATGCACCTGGTGGACATGGCGAAGATGGGGCAGCCACTGCCCCTAACCCTGCCCCCAGACCTGGTGCCCCCCCCCGCTCAAGTAAGTCCATGTCCCTGACCCCCCCCCCCCCCCCCCCCCCCCCCCCCCCCTCAAGTAGGTCCATGTCCCTGACCCCACCCCCAAACCTGGTGCCCCCCTCCCTCATGTCCCTGACCCCCCCCCCCCTCAAGTAGGTCCATGTCCCTGACCCCACCCCCAAACCTGGTGCCCCCCTCCCTCAAGTAAGTCCATGTCCCTGACCCCACCCCAGACCTGGTGCCCCCCCCCCCCAAGTAAGTCCATGTCCCTGACCCCACCCCAGACCTGGTGCCCCCCCCCCCCCCCCAAGTAAGTCCATGTCCCTGACCCTGCCTCCAGACCTGGTGCCCCCCTCCCTCAAGTAGGTCCAGGACTGCTTTTCGTACAGAGGTGGACAAACCAGCTTGAGAAAGTCGAAGTCCTTGTGCCATATATTCCCTTTGCCTGAGCTCCTAACACAGGTGATTTCACTAATTAGCTCATCTACCTAGTTAAAATAGTGTGCTAATTGGGATCAGCTGGGTCAGTGAATTGGCTGGAACAAATATATATATATATGTGGCAGGACTTTTACTTTCTGAACCGGGGATATTCGCCTCTGTTTTTGTATATATATAATTTAGATGCAAAGTCCATTTGCATTGAATTCACTGAAATACATTGATAAACTTTATTATCAATCAATCCACAATTGGATTGTTTCGGCTTGACTTGTTTTTACTTAATGATACTATTTAAATTGTAGTTTGATAAGAGATTACTAATTATTATTAAAACAACTTCATTTTTGCATAGTTCTGAAAATGGGCTTAGAGGGTTTTGCACTCTTCTCCCATAAGGCTTTAACTGCTTTATTTTATTTGTTTTATCGGATGGCCTCACATTACAGTTAAATGCGATGATTAAAGCATTTGTGTGCTGTGTGTGTGTGTGCGCATGTGTGTGCGCATGTGTGTGTGTATGTGTGTGTGTGTGTGTGTGTGTGTGTGTATGATACTTGCCAGTCTTAAAGTTCTGTGGTGTTCTCAAGAGGTTTGTCGTTTTGTCATTGTGTCCCTGTCAGGGGTAAACTGGGCGATGCTCTGAATGGAAACACCACCTCCTACTACAATGACCTGTCTGATGATCTTGACATTGAGCTTCCACAAAAGTCCAAAGGCAACTGTAAGCATCGCTATTACACAGCCTGTGACACACACACACACACACTGACACACACACATAACCTCACATGTGAAACAGACAGCCCTCTTCATCATTTCACCTATGATTACATTGAAATTATTACCTGGCATGCCTGACCATCTGATGTCCTTCTCTGTGTGTATGTTTTGTTTGTGTTGGTATGTGTGTGTGTATACATATGTGTGTGTTTCTGTCTGTGTGTTTGAGTTGTGTATCTTCAACTGTGGATGTCTGTATGTGTGTGTGTGTGTGTGTTTGTATTTTTATTTGAAAGGGACAATGCACATTAATCAACATTTCCATTTGAATTAAAAAAGATCGTCTGTGTATTTATGTATATGTGTGTGTGTGTGTGTCCCCACCAGTGACGTTCGAGGACAAGTTTAAGGCGAACCTGGAGCGGGGGAACGCGGAGCTAGAGAAGCGGCGGCAGATGCTGGCGGAGCAGCAGCGGCGGGAGGAGGAGCGGCGGGCGCAGAAGGCGCGCGAGGAGCAGGAGAGGCGCGACAGGGAGGCGCGGGAGGCCGAGCTCCGCAGGAGGAGGGAGGAGGAGGAGAGGCAGGAGAGGCTGCGCGAGATCGAGAGGCAGAAGGAGGAGGAGCGCCTCAAGGAGCTGGAGCGCAAGGAGGTGAGGGGTCATGACCTTATGACCTTCAAATGACCTGTGACCCCTGGGGGCCTCTAGGATGTAATGAGTCAAGTAGTTTTTTATAGTCGTTTCAGCCATATACACAGTAGCCTGGTAAACCAGCCCCTCGAACTTCATTTCATTTTGTACAGAGGGTCTGGCCTTGCTGCTGTTGACATTCATGTGTTCAGACCAAGCAAATCTGAGCCAATCAGCGAACAGAGGGAGTGTTCGTGAGCGATGACGTTGACTTTGTGTTCTACATTTGAATTGTAGTGCGTAGGTAGGCTAGTTGCATACGTGACGACCAGACGTTAGCGATTTGGTAAAGGCAGAGCCATTTGTTTTAAACTTTAGCAGAGTCCGCACCTCCAGAAAGAAATCATTTCTCAATGCAGCAAAGCCAGACCCTCTGTACAAAATAAAACGAAGTACATAGTAAGATGAAATGTTTCCCCGGAAACAGCGCAACTGTTAAAACACAGTAGAGACAAGACACGTAGAGTATAGTGCATACACATGCTATTAAGAACCCACACACACACACACACACACATTCTAAGGGTGGGAGGGGTCGTGACCTTATGACTTTCACGTGACCTGTGACCGCTGGGGAGGTACTTAGGCCCCAAACACAAAAGGCAGAAAAATCCCAAGGGCAGCCTAGAGGTCAGACTGATGCTGAGAGGAATGAAACGAGACGAGAGGGGCCTCTCTCAGCAGTGGGAATCAGACAGATGACTGCAGCGTTTTTAGACACTCTGCAACATTATCTCTTTCGTATTTTGATCTCATCTGCAGTATTTTAGTGAATAAAAACTATCTGTCCTGGTGTGAGATAATGCTCTTTTTTTGTACGCGTGTAACTGTGCTGGTTGTTAATAGTAATGTCAGTGTGTATTTTGTGTTGTGTGCATAATTTTGTGTTATTCCGGTGTGTGTACATGCGCCTATTTCTTTGTGTGTCTGCGTGTTTTGTGTATTTGTGTTCATTTTGTGTGTATGTGTGTTTCATATTGTGTGAGTGTGTGTTTTTGTACTGTGTGTCCATGTGTTTTTATACAACCGCAATTCCATAGTGTTAAATGTAAATAAAAGATAAATGCTATAATTCTCAAATCATATAAGCAATATATTTATTTTACAGTAGTCCAAGGACAACATATCAGTTATTGATCCAGTTGTTGAAACTGGATTTTTCAAATTGTGTGCATATATGTGTCTGCGTGTGTTTTTATATTGTGTGTGCATATATGTGCGTGTGTGTGTGTGCGTGTGTATAGGCGGCCCAGAGGGAGCTGGAGCGTCAGAGGAAGTTGGAGTGGGACCGCAGGAGGAAGCAGGAACTGCAGAGCAGGAAGAGCGACGAGCAGGAAGATGTCATCCGCCTCCGCGCCAAGAAGAGGAGTCTGGAGATGGAGCTGGAGGCTGTGGTGAGGGCCTGCTCACACACACACACACACACACGCACACACACGCACATACCTGTATTTATAACAGGCGCATGCACACATACACTCAAATGACACCAGTGAGCTCGCTCAGTCAGTCCCAAAGCTGTCACCAGCTTTGTTGCATCTCACATACATAACACTAATCTCATACCACATAGCAGTGACATCACTTCCTGTTCGTGCACCCTCAACTGCAGTGTTATCCATGACATCACTTCCTTACTATACTATTTCTGGAAACACTACACTTTGAACTGAGGCCTGTGGCTGTAAAAATACCCACCTTTATGCAGAGTACCCCTCCATAGTTGTGGGGTACTGCAATTTGCAGGAGGTGCTACCTTTTGCATTTTACATTAATTACAATAATATGTCTGTACCCCCAGCCCTGCAATATTTTGGCTCTTTGGGGGGTACTGGGTCTTGATCAGGGGGTACCATACCCCACAGTACCCCGTGTAGTTTAAACTATGCCTGCATGTCCTTTGAGCTACGACCTTTGACCTGTGCGTATGCCAACCATCCCCCATCTCTGTGCCTCCACACAGGGCAACAAGCACAAGCAGATCTCGGAGCGTCTGCGTGACGCCCAGGGTAGGAAGGCCAGCCACTGGGCCGACCTGGAGTCCGTCAACCAGAGGAGGGATGGCCGCATCACTGAGATCAACGCCCTGCAGATGCAGGTGGAGGTAAGAGGGAACGCAACGGAGGCAGGGACAAGTAGATGGGATTCTAGTGTACCTGTCCATCAGTTAGAGGTAGAGATGTAGATTACCTGTTCTCA
>CM050205.1:5915000-5935000 GCA_027475355.1 Coilia nasus
TGTGTGTGTCAGGCGTGCTCAGGAGGAGCGTGAGAGGGAGCGGCAGGAGAAGCTGAAGCGCGAGGAGGAGGAGAGGCAGAGGAGGCTGCAGGAGGAGAGAGAGAGAGCGGAGCGCAGGAGGA
Organism: Coilia nasus; assembly: GCA_027475355.1. NCBI lineage: Eukaryota > Metazoa > Chordata > Actinopteri > Clupeiformes > Engraulidae > Coilia > Coilia nasus. The sequence continues at coordinate 5,915,123 of CM050205.1, forward strand.
AAGAGGAGGAGGAGGAGGAGAGGAGGAGGAAAGAAGAGGAGGAGGAGAGGAGAGAGCAGGAGCGCAGGAGGCGAGAGGAGGAGAGGAGGAAACGGGAGGAAGAGGAGCGGAAGAGGATCGAGGAGGAGAGGAGGCTCGCGGAAGAGGAGAGGAAGAAAAGGGAGGAGGAGCGGAGGAAAGCGGAGGAGGAGAGGAAGCGCCTGGAGGAGGAGAGGAGGAAGCTGGAGGAGGAGCGCAAGAAGCTGGAGGAGGAGAGGAAGAAGAAAGCAGAGGAGGACCGGAGACGAGTGATGGAGGACGAGCAGAAGAGACGAGAGGAGGAGAGGAAGAGAAAGGAGGAGGAGAGGCGGCAAGAGGAGGAGCGGAGGAGGGAGGAGCAGAAGAGAGGGGAGGAGGAGAAGAGGAGGAGAGAGGAGGAGAGGAGGATGGAGGAGGAGAGACGCAGGGAGAGGGAGGAGGAGGACAGGAGGAGGCAGAGAGCTCAGGAGGCCGCCAAGAGAGACCTGGACGAGAGGAGGAGACAGGAGGAGAAGAAGAGAGCAGAGGAAGAGAAGACGAGAGCGGAGGAGGAGAAGAGGGCGCAGGAGCGCAGGCGGCAGGAGGAGGAGAGGAAGAGGAAGCAGCAGGAGGAAGAGGCGGCGGCCAGGAAGAGGGAGGAGTCAGCCAGACAGCAACACCAGCAACTACAACAACAACCACAACAACAACAACAGAACAACACAAAGACCACAGACATCCATGAGAAACTCACTGCACTGCTCAGAGGCCTGGAAGAAAGAAAAGGTACACACACACACACAATCACAGACACACACAATCACAGACACACACACACGCACACACTAAGCAGTATTTACTTGCAAAAATAGTCTTAAATGCTGTCTACTTTAAACAGCAATCAGGTTTGTTTTTAACAAGGAAGGAGCTTCTATGTAAGTATAATGGGACAGTAGAACTGGTAACTACAGACTAGACCCGGTGTTCTGAGAGGCTGCAGTCATTAGCTGTGAAGCTGTAGTGGAGATGGATGGATATGTCATTGTGATTTATTACACGGCTCTTCGCTGTGCTACTTAAAGCCCCACTGAACTGAATGGGCTATCCCAATGTCTGGAGCTCTGACATTCCTGTACAACAGGCACAGTAGAGGAAAAAATGTTACTACTATGAAACTTTTTTTCACTGAGGCAAAAATGTGCCTTTTTGAATTTATGAAATGCATTTTTTTAAATCAACAGCTGTCAAGAATGTAGACAGCAGTGAACAGCCTCAAATTGGGGTCCGGCATTACTTTGTTGGGTTTATTGACCTATATAGACCTCCTCACTGTGCTCTATCCTATTACATACATTATGGGGAGGTGTGTTATGGGGATGTATATGAATGAATACACGGATGCAGTAGTGCTTTTTTTTAATTGCTAGGTTTTTTTTTGTAGTAGTAGTAGATAGCTTCTAGTTAGGGGTCCTTTATGTGTGTGTGTATGAATGCAGGTATGCAGTCTTGTACTGTGTGTGTGTGTATAAATGCACGTATGCAGTGTTGTACTGTATGTGTGTGTGTATGGATGCAGGTATGAAGTGTTGTACTATGTGTGTGTGTATGGATGCACGTATGCAGTGTTGAATTGTAAGTGTGTGTATAGATGCACATATGCAGTGTTATCTTGTCTTGTGTTGTCTAGGCAGGCAGGCGGCAGCCTCAAGCCACACAGCACAGGAAGTGTGTGTGTGTGTGTGTGTGTGCGTGTAGATGCACGTATGCAGTGTTGTCCTGTAGGTGTGTGTGTGTTTATGGATGCACATATACCGTGTCTTGTGTGTTTCCCGTGGCAGGCGGGCGGCAGCCTCAGGCCACGCAGCACAGGAAGTGTGTGTGTGTGTGTAGATGCACGTATGCAGTGTTGTGCTGTAGGTGGGTGTGTGTGTGTGTGTTTATGGATGCACATATACCGTGTCTTGTGTGTTTCCCGTGGTAGGTGGGCGGCAGCCTCAGGCCACGCAGCACAGGAAGTCGGCGGCGCTCACCACGTTTAAGGCCCTCTACCCGTTCGCCGCCCGCAACGACGAGGAGCTCTCCTTCGAGGCCGATGACCTCATAGAGGTAAGTCTCTGCTTCGAGGCCGATGACCTCATAGAGGTGAGTCTTTCCTTGGAGGCTGATGACCTCATAGAGGTGAGTCTCTGCTTCGAGGCCGATGACCTTATGGAGGTGAGTCTCTGCTTTGGGGCTGATGTGGCATGCACAATGGCATGTGTGCTTTTATTTTGACACATGTCATTGATTCCCCTCCCCCAGGTGGATGAGAGTGTAGAGCGGGAGCAGGTTTGACTGTATGGGTGTCACCAGTGTGCTCTTATTTTGACATATGTGTTGTTGATTCCCCCCCTCAGGTGGACGAGAGCGTAGAGCGGGAGCAGGGGTGGCTGTATGGGTGTCGGCAGGGCAAGATGGGCTGGTTTCCAGAGAGCTACGTAGAGAAGCAGACTAAATCTGAGACCTCCACGGCACCCAAGATAGCCCTCAAGCCACAGCTTTCAAACTCCATCTCTAGGTATCCCCTAGACACACGCACACACACACACACACACCATTGAAGATGCAACTCTCTCACTCACTCATACACACACCTCAAGATAGCCCTCAAGCCACAGCTCTCAAACTCCATCTCTAGGTATCACCTACATACTGTATACAGACACACACAGTTCAAGACACAAGTCTCTTAAACACACACACACAGTTGAACACACAACTCTCTCGCTCTGTCTCACACACACACACACACACACACACACACACACACATACACACACAGATTTAGTGGTGATTTGTACCGTCCTTACCATAGTGCGGTTTTAAGTTTTGTTTGGTTTTGGTCACTTAAAGCTTATTTCTGGCCATAAGTTGGCACTGTCCAGTCATTCCTTGAATAATGACATGTGGAGAAGCCATGACATGTGACCCAGAAGCTAACCCCCTGTTGACCCAGAAGCTAACCCTCCGTTGACCCGGTAGCTAACCCCCTGTTGTGTTCCTGTGTGCAGTAAGCCCAGTGAGACCTCTGCCTTCACCCCCACCCTCGCCCCAAGCTCCGCCTCTTCAGACAGCAACCAGGTAGGACCGCCTCCAGGAAGTATCTATTCTCTCTTCTGTCTGTCTCCTCTGTACCTCCAGGAAATAGCTCTTCTGTCTACAGCACTTCTTTTGTTGTTAGTCATCCTTTGACTTCCTGAATCCACATAAGTACTTTTTTTAACCCTTAAACAGGAACAACCGCAGTGGAATATCTTGGTCCATAGAATCTAATGTGAAATTTTAGATTCTGACATTTGTGTAGAACACTTACTTCCCTGCTAAAGAGTTACACTTGTCTAGTCTTCAAAGTTAAATCTGTACATTTCACAGAGCACCAAATCTTATTTTAGTCTGTTTTTAGAAAAGTGTGTTAAATGAAACCCATGGCTTGATGAGGGATCATTAGGCAGGTGGTCTATACACAGAAGGGCAAAACAGTGCTCAGGTGATGGGCTTATCTCCAAGAAGCACAGGTGCTGGATCCGAAGCAATTAAGAGATAAGACAACACCAAAAAGTCTGCAAACTGTAGTTCCCCTAAATGGACTTTTAATGAGTTTTGCCAAAACGCTTTGAAGAAAACTCATTAAAAATACACTGAGGGAAATAACTGTAAAGTAAAAAATGTCTACATACTGCAAAGTTTCTGCCTACCATGACGTAGAATAAACAAAATGTCACATGACTGACACGTAATGTGAATACACACATCTCCTCATCTAGTGGTTAAATTGGCTTTTGTAAGGAGATGGGGAAGCTTTCTTCACTGATAGTGGTCAATACCTCCCTCTGTTGTATTACTATAAATACTGTAGCAGAGGCAGCTCAGCTCCGGCTGATTGTATTGCTGAGGTGAGGGGGCAGAGCTGAGCTCTGGAGGGCTCCGGCCCAATTTAAACTCTGTCCTCATGTAATCTAGCGTATCCACTACATCTCCTTTATACCCCTCCTGGGAAAAAAAGAACCAAAACTCTGAGAAAAACCTATTAAAAGTGTACTGAGGAGAACTGCAGAGTGCAGACTTTTCAGTTCTGTTCTGTCTGTACACATATCTCCTCATGCAACCTAAAGAATGAATGAATGAAACAAAAAACAAACAAACAAACCTTCATTGCCCTGAAGGGCCGCAACACACTGTAGAACATTCAAACACACACAGCAATAATTGGTGATGGGAGAAGACAAAACATTACACTGTCTGAACATTAAGACACTAAGGACGTTAAGACACTAAGGACGTTAAGACATTAAGTCGTGTCCTGTGTGTCTGACGTGTGGGTAACAACATGTAACATGTAACAACATGAAGATAATGACATTATGTATTCCCACTGTACATACTGTACCAAACACTAGCCCTAGCCCTAGCCCTATGGTACAGTGTAAGTGCACTTTGTTGCACTGTATCTAAGTGATGTAACAGGGACAGTGAAGCTCTGCAGGTTTTGTTACGCTGTTAATTGCTTCGCTGCGCTTTGCCAGCCCAAAACGTTTGTGAGGCGATAAAAGTAACAAAAACTGCCGAGTGCTTGGTTCACTGGTTTTCTAAGCCTCTGCTTTCTTTTACATAACATTTAAGCACCCAGTCATGGTAACACGGGGGGTCAAGCGCACTTCTTTGTTTTTTACCTCCACCAAGGAGGTCATGTTTTTGCCAGCGTTGGTTTGTTTGTTTGTCTGTCCATTTGTTTGTTTGTTTGTTTGTTTGTTTGTTTGTTAATAGCGTAATTTAGAAAGTTCTGGACGGATTTTGATGAAATCACAGTATAAGACCACTATATAAGACCACTAACAATCCACATAGAATGGTCCAGATCCAGAGGTCTGCGCTCTCCGAGTGCTTTTCTAGTTTCATGCTCTGTCATGTAACAAGGACAGGAAAATAAAGTCTGACTGTCATGCGTCCCCCAGGTGGTGGGCAACCTGCAGGCCCAGGCGCTGTGCTCGTGGACGGCCAAGACGGACAGCCACCTGAACTTCTCCAAGGACGAGGTGATCACGGTGCTGGAGCAGCAGGACAGCTGGTGGCTGGGGGAGCTTAACGGGGTGCAGGGCTGGTTCCCCAAATCTTACGTCTCCGTGCTCACCGCAGCCGACAACCCCGCAGAGTGAGTACACACTCCTTTACACACACACACACACACACACACACACACACACACACACACACACACACACTCCCTTACACTCAGTCAGTCAGTCACTTACTCTCTCACTCATTCACTCACAGTACTCATTTGCATGCACTCACACACTCGCTCACTCCCACCCACCCTTCTATAAAGCCTACATTAATGCCACATAAAGAGCAATAACTTATTTTATATTAAATGTTTTTCAATGTGGTTGTAATCCAGTATGACATGTTTACATTGGGTACGAATGAGATTTTAAGACCTGCTGTACACACACCCACACAGAATAGCCAACCATGTATACATACATCTGCATGTTTTCCTCCCAGTGATATCCTCCCTCACTCCTATCCCTCATGATAGAGTAGGCGCCAGAGGAAACGCCATGGCTGCTCTATTTGTCTTGGTCAAATTGCCTTCTAATGAGTCTCTTCTAATGTGGGAGGTTACATTATGCTGTATACACACTTCAGCTGAAGTGTGTGTGTATGTGTGTGTGAGGGGGTGGCTGGGTGTTTGTACCCTAACTATTCCTGCAGAGGTCATGTAGGAGATGTGTGTGTTTTTTTAGGTGTGTGTGTGTGTATGTGTATGTGTATGTGTGTGTGTGTGTGAGTGTGTGTAAATGTGCAAGTGTTTATATATATGTATGTGTGTGTATAGTACATATGGCGCTGAGTGATGTCTGTGTAATGTCTTTTTCTTGTTTTGTCAACAGAGTGGCTGACGGGACTGCCGATGGAGCAGACGGTTCTCAACAAGGTACTACATTGCCACTGAAACACACACTCCTACACACACAGTGTTTTTGATAACAGTACCACTAAACCACTGAAACACACATAACTCCACACACACACAAACAAACTCTTATCATCATTAGTGCTACAGCACCACTGAAACACACATTCCTCCACACACACACACACACACACACACACACACACACACACACACACACACACACACACACACACACACACACACACACACACACACAGTTATCATCATTACTGCTACAACACCACTGAAACACATTCCCCCCACACACACAATGTCCACCTCACCAACAGTAGAGCTGCTTGCTTTCATTTGACAACGGATGTGCAGTTTCCATTCATTCAGAAACCACTTCAGTTCTCTACTTCAATGCGCTAATCAGTCACTTTGATATCTGTCCAGTGTTTTCTCTTCTCGTGATCTGGTAACATGCACTCAAGGGCACGTTAGATGTCTGTCGTTCTCTTTTATAGTTTACCATCTCCCTTTCACTTTCCCTTCTGCCACAGAGCTGTGTGTGTGTGCGCGCATGTGTGTGTGAGTATATTTTATAGTTTTGCCACGGAACAAAGTAATTTCTCATTCCACAGACATGGTTGTTTACAGAGCACATTGAAATCTGCCCAATCTGGGTGTCCTGATCTTGTGTAATCTGCTTGTTTTTCTGTGAATGAATACCACACACACTAATCTCATGTGTCCTTCAGGTGGAATCTATCTGTGCTTCACAACCAACCTGACTGCTACAAATACTATGCTCTGTTGGGGGCAATGGGCAGATAGGCAATATATATATACATAGATTTGGGTGTGATGCAGACAGTATACATATGCTTCTTTAAGCCCCTTCTCCCACATATGTAACGGGGAGGCTCAGGGGGGAAAGCATATACTGTATGATCTCGATCGGTTTCAACATTCGTTTTTTAAGCCTTTTAAGGAATACAACAAATATTTTATTAAAATCTGGTTAAGCACAGGTTTCATCAGGACTGGTTATGATACATTCCTGCTTCAGAGGCAGCAAGTGTACATTGTAGGCGTGTAGGGCTAAAATGAGTCACTCCTTAAATGAGCTGTTCCTGTGGGATGATAAAACAAGCCCTTTGTATTCACACCCTTCACAATAAAATATGTGTGTGTGTGTGGCCTTGTTGTGTGGCCTTGTTGTGTGTGTGTGTGTGTGTGTTTGTGTTTGTGTGTGTGTGTGTGTGTGTGTGTGTATGTGGCTGTGTGTGTGTGTGCATGTGTGTATGTGAACACAACAGAAGAGGCCGCACTTTGCATAACAGACTTTTGATTGCACAGACGCGTTTAAAAGTCTGTTATGCAAAGTGCGGCCTCTTCTGTTGTTTTCATTCGATTTTAGATTTACGCCAGCACTCTAAAAAACTTTAAGATTACACGTCGAGTGAAGCCTGCTCCTATCTTTGCTTTACACATGTGTGTATGTGCCCATGTGTGTGGTCTGTGTGTGTGCGTGCCCATGTGTGTGTGGTAATAAAATGTCCCTTGTGTGTCCATCCCAGAGTTCGTGGCGCTGTACACCTACGAGAGCCCGGAGCCCGGGGACCTGACGTTCAGCGCGGGGGACACCATCCTGGTGACGGAGAAGGAGGGGGAGTGGTGGAGGGGCTGCATTGGGGACCGCTACGGAGTCTTCCCCTTCAACTACGTCAAGCCAAAAGAGGCCGATGTAAATACCCCCCCATCCCCACACCCCCCACCCCAACCCACCATCCGCCCACCCCCCAGAACTCATCCACTGACCCCTCACAGTCACATATGCCCACAGTCATGCTTCCTGGTTGATTAACCAATGTAAATTATCCTCCCCCCTCCTGAATACTGCCCTACAAATTCAAAAAACAGTAACTACATATTTTTTCAGAACTGGATTTAGACTGGAAATGGACTTTAGAACACCTCCTTTGTCTTGTGACTAAAACTCTTGCTTATTCCTATAAGTTTCAGTGTTCATCTATACTGTACTTTGCCTTTGTAGGGCGGAACACATCTACTGACCCCACAGTCACACATGCTGTGGCCACGCTACCTGATTGATTAACTCCTGTAGTTTTTTTTATTGGTGCTTGTAGACTAACCTTAGTTGCTACAGTTCATATGATTTTCTCTGGTTTTGTTTTTCCTGATTTTCTTTTTTATTATTTTTTAAACCAGACCTCCAGCATCTCAGGGAAGCATGGACAGTCTAAAAAGCCAGGTACAAAAAGAATCTTCAATTTGTTTTCTTGTTTTCAAGTCCAATCAAATTACTATTGATAAACAGGCTGTTATAGTATTACAACTCCACTAGCACAGTCACCCAATGCTTACTTGAGTTTTATACTTGTAAAGACACATATTTTGCTTTGTAGCAGACACGCACACAGACGCACACATACACATTCTGTCATCCTCACTCTGTCCTGTCCTCCCCCCTCCCCCGACCCCCAGAGATCGCTCAGGTGACCACGGCGTACGCGTCGAGCGGGGCGGAGCAGCTGACCCTCGCCCCTGGCCAGCTCATCCTCATCCTCAGCAAGAACCCCACGGGCTGGTGGCTGGGAGAACTGCAGGTGAGGGGCCATCCGCCATACCTGACCTGAAACACCCACCTCATATACTACATCTCACCTCACCTGAGATACCCACCTCATACTGTATGTCACACCTGAGACACCCACCTCATACTGTATGTCACACCTGAGACACCCACCTCATACTGTATGTCACACCTGAGACACCCACCTCATACTGTATGTCACACCTGAGACACCCACCTCATACTGTATGTCACACCTGAGACACCCACCTCATACTGTATGTCACACCTGAGACACCCACCTCATACTGTATGTCACACCTGAGACACCCACCTCATACTGTATGTCACACCTGAGACACCCACCTCATACTGTATGTCACACCTGAGACACCCACCTCATACTGTATGTCACACCTGAGACACCCACCTCATACTGTATGTCACACCTGAGACACCCACCTCATACTGTATGTCACACCTGAGACACCCACCTCATACTGTATGTCACACCTGAGACACCCACCTCATACTGTATGTCACACCTGAGACACCCACCTCATACTGTATGTCACACCTGAGACACCCACCTCATACTGTATGTCACACCTGAGACACCCACCTCATACTGTATGTCACACCTGAGACACCCACCTCATACTGTATGTCACACCTGAGACACCCACCTCATACTGTATGTCACACCTGAGACACCCACCTCATACTGTATGTCACACCTGAGACACCCACCTCATCTACCTCACCTCACCTGAAACACCCATCTCATATACTACATCTCACCTCACCTGAGATACCCACCTCATACTGTATGTCACACCTGAGACACCCACCTCATACTGTATGTCACACCTGAGACACCCACCTCATATACTACATCTCACCTCACCTGAGACACCCATCTCAACAGTACACACCTGAGACATACACCTCATACTGTATGTCACACCTGAGACACCCACCTCATACTGTATGTCACACCTGAGACACCCACCTCATCTACCTCACCTCACCTGTAACCCACATCATATACTAAACACCTGGGACACCCACCTCAGACCTCACTTGAGACACCCACCTCATATGCCTCACCTGAGACACCCACCTCATAACTCACCTCACCTGGGACACCCACCCCAGACCTCACTTGAGACGCCCACCTCATATGCCTCACCTGAGACACCCATCTCATAACTCACCTCACCTGGGACACCCACCCCAGACCTCACCTGAGACACCCACCTCATACCTCACCTCACCTGACCTGAGACACCCACTACATATACCTGGCCTCACCTGACCTGAGATGCCCACCTTATGTACCTCACACCTAATACACCCACCCTGTACATCTCATCCCTGAGACACTCACCTCATATACGTCACCTAACCTGAAGATCTCATCGCAAACATCTGACATCCCCTTAGCAGAGATCAGTGTGGCCCTGACCTGTCTGCATGCATGTGTGTGTGACATCTGTGCTGCTGTGTGCCTGTGTGTTGTAGGCCAGGGGGAAGAAGAGGCAGAAAGGCTGGTTCCCTGCCTCTCACGTCAAGCTGCTGGGCTCCAACAGTGGCAAGTCCACCCCTGCGCCTGCAGTAGGTAAGATACTTTAATCAGAGTTTAAATAGGGCCGGAGCCCTCTGGACCTCAGCTCTGCCTCCTCACCTCAGCAATACAGCCAGCCGGAGCTGAGCTCCCTCTGCTACAGTATTTATAGAAATACAATAGAGTGAGATATTGACCACTGTGAGTAAAGAAGGCCTACCCCCCTCCTTACAAAAGCCAATATAAGCACTGTTTACAACCACCCTAATACCCTAACCCTAACCGCACCTCTCCAAGCAAGCCTGCCATGAGTAAGCTACCGCTACCCCAAACACTACGTGCACATGGTAGGATCGGATTGGATTGGGATTGGATTTGGTGTTGCTACCCAACGGGTGGTCTGTCCCAAAATCCAAGTGCACATGGAGTGTGTGTAATCAGATAATGGTCAGAGATCTGGCTGTTTCCGCTACGCTAGGTGGCGATGTATTCCTTTCAACAAGTGGTGTTAGAACTACTTCTGGTTGACGGCTGCTAAAAAGAAAATAAACAAACTATTGGCATACAAACAAAGATGGCGTTCGAGGAGGTTGACAAAGTGGCATTTGCATACATGTTGTGCATTCCCCTTTGTTTGGAAGTCCGTATGAACGAACAAACAGCGTTTTTGGTTTTCTTGATACGACACGAACTGTGGCGTCTGCGTTTGATATTACAAGCAGTGCATTCCAGTACGCGAATCCGATCCGATGCTGTGCACAAGGCGGCACCAAGCAGATTAACATCGGCTTAAGCCAGGGGTTTCTTTCTTTCTTTCTTTCTTTCTTTCTTTCTTTCTTTCTTTCTTTCTTTCTTCCTTCTCACCTGTCTTGTTTTTGTCTGTCTTGTCCTCTCCAGTGTGCCAAGTCATTGCTATGTACGACTACACAGCAGCCAATCAGGACGAGCTGAGCTTCTCCAAGAGCCAGCTCATCAGCGTGCTGGACAAGAGCAATCCTGATTGGTGGAAAGGGGAGATCAATGGGGTCACGGGCCTGTTCCCGACCAATTACGTTAAGATGACCACCGCAGAGTCCGACCCCAGCCAGCAGTGTAAGTAGAGCATGCTGATCTCGTCGTCACCCAAAGACCCCCCAAACACACACATACACACAGGCGCGCGCGCACACACACACAGCTGTTATGATGTCAGGGTGCATCTGCAAGGAGGCCATAGTGCCCAGACCTCTTAAAAGTATATTCATGTATTTACGGCATTGGAACATTAACGGTATGCGGTATTTTAATGTTGTTGTTTTTTTAACTTGATGAAGGTACATGGCACTATGCAATGGTAGCACAGCTATTAGTCAGTGGCCACACAATAGTCTGTTATTATATTTAACCAAGAGGGCAATGAGTGTGAGCTCTTAAATGTCCACGTGATTATGTTACTGAAGGGAAGTTAGTATCATTAGTATCATTATTTTGCTTCTTATGTATTTTTTTTTTTTTTTTTTTTTTTTTTAGCAAATTGAGCTAAAAATGATCAATGTTTTTTTTTCTTCTTCTGTTTTCTGTCCATTCATTCATCCAGTCTGGTCTTCTGTTGTGTAATTTCTCTTTTCCCGCACTTCTTCTTTTCCCTCTCGCTCTCTTTCTCCTGCTCGCTCTCATTCTCTCTCTTTCACTTTCTCCTCCATTTTCTGCCTTTTCTGTGTTTTTCTCTGTAGGGTGGTAGTGTGGCCCGCCTCTTCCTCCTCTCTTCCTCTCTTCCTCTCTTTCTCTCTTCCTGTCTTTCTCTCTTCTTCCTCATCTTGCTCTCAGCGCCTCCCCTGGTCAAGCCCCCCATTTTGGGCTGAAGAGCTAACATTGCCCGCCACCCAGCCCCCCCAATCCCACCTTGCCCCACCCCATCAAGGGCACTTTGCACAGGGCTAAAGCATCAACTAACACTACCCTAAACGCTTCACCACCCCGCCCCATCAAAGGCACTTTGCACAGGGCTAAAGCATCAACTAACACTCCCCTAAGCGCTTCTCCATACGTCTCCACTGCCTGAGTGTGCACTGCAGTCGCTTATGACTTTAAACTTTTTAATAGAGATACTGATTCAGTCCTGATCCATACATATGGCGTTTGGGAGCGGCGGATATTTCAAGTATTTTCATGATACTTCACTTGATACTTCTTGAAAGAACAAACAATTATTTTGTTTTTCGTTGGAGTTTCTAACATGGATGACGGTGGGTCCCTGTAGCATTGTCCACCTGAACTCTTATCACAACAGTGACTGCTATAACACCCTTCTGCTGAAAGATGCAAGACTCTGGGTGGATTGTCTGAACCAACACATGGTCAACATCCAATCCCAGAGCCAGGAGCATCCCCAAGTGCTTTTTACCTTTGGGATGGGCTTTATCTTTTTACTTTATTTTATTTTATGTTATTTTCATTATCACATCATTTTATGGTGGTATGTCATACCCTCTGGTGATCAGGATTATGCCTGTCACAGTAGAGCTATCAGATGAGATGACAGATGTGACAGATGTGACGATGACAGCACAGCTACAGGTGTGGCACAGCTACAGGTGATCTTGAGTGTGCTGTGATTGGCTGCTTGTGCCAGGCCACCCTGCGGTGGAGTACTGGGTGACATGGCCATGACGCACTTACAGATTGGCCATGACGCACTTACAGATTGGCCGTGACGCACTTACAGATTGGCCGTGACGCACTTACAGATTGATTTGCATGGTGGCCCTGCCTCTGTCATGTTTTGTAGTTGATTAGAAATGAGATTTGCATTTGGTTTTGGCTAGAAATTACATTAAAAATAATGATAAATAACAATAATGTAACTTTTTTGGACATGCTTGACTATACATTAAACACAATGATTTTAATCAGGTTTAAAAAGCACATCAGTAATCAGCCTGACTCTGGAAATGGTTTTAATAATATTCGAACTCAGATTTTACCCAACTATTTTAACATATTTTGAAAACTTCATGTAACTGAGTACAGCACTTGTAAGCCATTACTTTTCTTTACCTGACAACTTGCACTCTATACCAAGGTGTATTTAAATCCAGGTGTGTATTTGTTGATCTCTTACCAAGGTGACCTTAGAATGTACCCTGAAATGCTGCATTTATTCTGTACACTAATCTCTGACATTTGTATGGTAATTTGAGTCTATGAACAAATTGAGTTGTTTTGGAGTTAATGACAGGTTTTTGAAGTTAATGGGAAGCTATGCAATTGTCTGGTGTGTGGTACTGAAAGATGAAGATATAACACTAATGGTATAAAATATTTTTGAATCTTTATTGATCTGGTTTTAAATTGTGACATTTATTTATCAACACAAGTAGACATTAAAGGCATTTTGAAAGAAAACCTTGGTCAGTGTAATGTCTGATTATCTCTTTTACCTGTAAATCCACACTGTCAGTGCACAGATACAAGATCAGAAAGCCTTCCAGCACAGAAGCCATCTGTAGCCTTCAATAACAACATGGGCGATTATCTAACAGTATCACTTCCTCCAGCAAACACACTGGTGGTGAGCCAGCTGTCTAGGCATGGGCTTAAGAGTGTGTTTATACTTCCAGTGTAAAGTCTCCCAGTGCTGTAACCTTTACACTCTATTTGAGGTAATAACAGATCTCCCTCACGCAGATACGCTCACACTATATGCAGAGGAGGAGAGGAGAGAAGCAAAGCAAAGAGTGCAGAGGAGAGGAGAGGAGAGGAGAATAGAAAAGAGGTAAAGAGAGAAGGGAAGAAAGGAGAGGAGAGGAGAGGAGAATAGAAAAGAGGTGAAGAGAGAAAAAGACAAGAAAGGAGAGCAAAGAAAGAGAGAAGAGAAGAGAGGAGAGGAGAATAGAGGAGAGGTGGGGAAAGGAGAGGAGAATAGAAGAGAGGTGGGGAGAGAAGGAATGAAAGGAGAGGAGAAGAGAGGAGAGGGGAGGCTGCTTAGATAAGTAAGCAGACAAAATGAGTGTGTGTGTGGGGAACAGACTGCTCTTTCTGATGGGATGTGGAGGAGGAGGAGAAAGAGGAGCATGGTTCTGAGGCAGAGGAGCTCCTGGACTGTGAGAATGAGGGCTCGGCCTCGATAGGTAAGACTGGACTCCACCATGGCCCCCCTCCCTTCCTCACCCCTCCCAGCGCCGCCTGCTTTGCTCTGATCTGACCCAGCCAAAGCGGACTGCGTCTGTTTTCCGAACACCGAGAACTCTCTTTCTGTCTGTCTGTCTGTCTCTCTCTGTCTGCCTGTCTGTCTCCCTCTGTCTGGATGTCTCTCTCGCTAGTCTGCTCCTCAGGTTAGGTTACCTTTTGGCCTTTAGTTTCAGCGAAGTGTGTTGTGTATTTGGACAGTGTGTATATACTTCTATACTTCGGACTGGTGCTGTGGTGTGTGTGTGTGTGTGTTTGGTGTGGGTATGTGAATTTGTACACAGGGATAAATATTTGAAATGTCCTGATGTGTGTGTGTGTGCGCGTGTGTGTGTGTGTGTGTGCGCGTGTGTGTGTGTGTGTGTGCAGGGTGTGCGGACCTGACGAGCCTGGACTCTCTCAGCCCCCAGGAGAGGAAGAGGCAGGGCTACATCCATGAGCTCATCGAGACCGAGCACAAATACGTGGAGGATCTGCAGCTGGTTCTGGAGGTGTGTGTGAAGGCACTCTAATGAGAAGTGTGTGCGTGTGTGTGTGTAGAGGCCCTCTAATCTGAAGGCTGTGTGTGGGTTGCTGTCATCCTATGAGTAAATGCATTTAAAGTACTGATTTGCTGCTTAGTAATTTCAGTGCGCACATATTTGTGGGTGGATGGGTGTGCATTGCATAAACAAGACGGGAACATTTCCTGTTTGCAAACTAACTGGATGCAATTGAAGCAGAGCTAAAGTTGTGTTTTTATTGTCGTTGTTATTCTTGCAGGTCTTCCACAAGCCCATGTCTGAGTCAGGCCGTCTGACGGAGCAGGAGATGGGGATGATCTTTGTCAACTGGAGAGAACTCATCACCTGCAATAACAAGTTTTTCAAGTATGTGTGCCTGCCCACATCTACAGAGCTAGCTGTAGTAATGCTGGCTACATACTGCCCCCTGCTGCTAAACACTGGTCACTGCATGTGCTGTCTGTCCCTGCATGTGTTACCTTCATGTGTATGTAGGTGTGTTTGTGTACATAAGAGGAGCACCAGTGGGTGTCCCATTGGACCCCAGAGCAAGGCACTTAACCCAAGTTAGTTAACCATGAGTCGTTCTGGACTCTGTCGCTCTGTCTTAAACCTGCATTTTAAATATATATATATATATATATATATATATATATATATATATATATATATATATATATATTTATTTATATATATATATATATATATATTTATTTATATAACATGTATGTAGGTTTTCATTTTTAACCATTTGTGTTTGTGTGTGCATGTGTGGGTGTATGTATGTGCGTGCATGTGTGTGTGTGCATGTGTGTGTGTAAATGCATGTGTTTGTGTATGTATGTGTGTGTGTGTAAATGCATGTGTTTGTGTATGTGTGTGGGTATGTGTGTGTATGTGTGTCTGTGTGCGTGCATGTGTGTATGTGTGTGTAACAAAGGGCCCTGCGTGTGCGGAAGAAGACGGGCGGTGAGAACATGCCGGTGCAGATGATCGGGGACATCGTGGCGGCGGAGCTGGCCCACATGCAGCCTTATATCCGCTTCTGCAGCTGCCAGCTCAACGGCGCCGCCCTGCTGCAGCTCAAGACCGACCAGGAGCCCGACTTCAAGGACTTCCTCAAGGTCAGCCGCACACCCAATACTGCTGTTGGTCCAGACAATTTATTTATTTGTGCATAATTTACTACAAACTACACTGTATATTGTACTATACTGTAGATCTCACACTTGCTGCTCCTTGCACTTCTGATTAGATTCTAAACCACTTTTTGTTACCTTGTATTTAGGCATGTGTAATGATGGAAAAAAGTTGAACACAGGGGTCAGGACTAGGCTTGTGTGCTTCAGCCGATTAGCAAGGCTTGTCGCCATTTTCCAGAAATTGCATCATATCTGCCCCCGTTTCCCCCATGCTGATTGGTGGGTGCTCCAGTCTCAGCTCAGGCATGAGGGTGTCCATGAACTACATCACCGACCATTTCTGAACATCCAGTGCCCTTCCTCGATGTAGGTTTCTGCTCTACCTCACGTCAATCAGTAACGTGGCACTCAATTGGCTAAGTACAATCGCGGCAAATAAAAGCCCCATGAAACTGCCTTTCGAAATTTTGTCTATCACAGTATACCTCAGTGGAGAGACCCCAGGGTTACTATCAATCAGTCCAGTCATGGCTATCCCTCAGTAGAGCCATCCCAGGGTCATTATTGATCCATCCTGTGCTGTTCTTCAGTAGAGAGGTCTCAGGGTCGTCATTGATCGAGCCACTCTTGTGTGCCTAACTAGAGGCATCCCAGGGTTGTCATTGGATTAGGGAGCTGACCACTGCTGGTGCTGGTGTTAGTCATCTGGACTGGCTAATTCACCCCAGTTCCCTCTACTGTTCCCTCTACTCTTAGTAGTTGGTGTTTGGTGTGTAATAACCATGCATTTCATTGCACTGCATGGAGTAGATCCTTTTATTCAAAGTGACTGACAAGAGAGGAGCAACTGTTAAGCCAGAGTACCTGAGGGGATCTAGCAGTAATCTCTTAAATAGCACAAATGCCAGGAGAACATGTGGAGCAATGGACAGGAAGGGCAGTGTAGGATTTAGGAATTATCAGGATAGAGGGTAGTCCTGAAATAAAAGCATTTTCAAGAGCCTTTTATGCATAGAGGGGGTGCCCCTGCTCCCCCAGCAATTAACAGTTAATTAGATTACTTCTGCAACGCGTGAAGAGATGTAATGTGTGCTTGTAGAATGCAGTGGTAACTTAGTAGAAACCTACTTTATCCCCAGGGGGTGACCAGGAGTTGGCAGGGGTGGGCAGTGCACCCCCACCCCCCACCCCCAAGGACAAGCCCTGTCCACCCTAAAAAATGCTCTGTCTACCTCTAAAAAAAAAACATTAATTTTGCCCCCCCAGCTAAGCCAAATGCCCACCCACACGTGACATTCTGGTCACACCTCTGTTTACGTCTAAGGAACTAAAGGGGGTAAAACAAAAGTCTATATGTAAGCAAGAACACAATCTTCTGATTGAAGAAGTCCAGTTGCTTACAACTTAGCTCCGTTGACTACCATGACCTGGATGAATGAGAATCTTCACAGACATATTGCCTGAGACACAAGCAAGAGCGCGATCTTCTGATTGGTTTGGTACACCTCTGGATGAACTGACACTGTAACCCTGTAAACTGTATATATGCACTTTGCGTCTGCAGAAAATCGCCACAGACTACCGCTGCAAAGGGATGCCGCTGTCCAGCTTCCTGCTGAAGCCCATGCAGAGGATCACACGCTACCCGCTACACATCAAGAACGTGAGTCTGCTCTTCATGCACACATTTGTCTATCGTATTGGATTTTATTGTGTTGTATTGTGTTGTATTGTGTTGTATTGTAATTTGTATTATACATGTATTACTACCTGTCTATATGAATGTATAGAATGTAGAGAGCCAACATCTACTGCAGTTAAATCCTTGTATATATAAGTATACTTGGCCAAAAGAACTAATTTAGATTCTGATGTTTATTCTCAGAGGTTGTGTTTTTTTTATGCTGGCTATGGCCTTGGGCTGAAAAGCATTGAATTTGGTGGACACAGTCCAGTGGATGTATTACATAGGGATGACAGGCTGTGGGGTTTTTTATGTGGGCCTTTAGTTCGTGGGTTTTTTTGTTTAATTTTTTTGTCTTTCCTCTAACCAAGGCCATCCATATTGAGCATCTGTCCAGAAATGTGTGGGAGTTTGTGTGTGTGTATGTGTATGTGTGCGCACACATGTTTGTGTGTATGTGTGTGTGTGTGTGTGTCTGCATTAGTGTATGCACATAGGCATGTATGTGCTAAGCTATATTGTCTGCCTTAATGTGTCCAGATTCTGGAGAGCACGTCGGACTGTCACCCGGACCACGGTCACCTGCGGGAGGCGCTGGAGAAGGCGGAGGAGCTGTGCTCACAGGTCAACGAGGGCGTCCGAGAGAAGGAGAACTCGGACCGCCTGGAGTGGATCCAGAACCACGTGCAGTGTGAGGGCATCACAGAGGTGAGAACCAACTGGACAGGAACTTAGAACTGGACCACAGTTTGGAGACAGGCAATACAATAACTTATTGTCTAATTTTGTTAAAAAAAAAAAAAAAAAACTGTCAAATCAATGTTAAGACCTAGCTCATTTGAATAATTTTAGAGCGAGAAAGGATTATAATTTAATATGACAAAATGTAGGTTTATCAAATAACTTAATGTTATTACTTAATGTTATACTTAAAATATCTATGGATCAAACCTCCAAATTTGTTAGGTTGAATCCATTTACAATTGCATTCTAAATCTATCACAACATGTGTTTAAGCATGCAGTAAGCATGCAGTAATTCCTTCACCACTGTTTTTTTTTTTCTTGTACTTAAGCTCACGTTTATGTTTCTCTGCTTTGCTCCATGCTCATCTGCAGAACCTGGTCTTCAACTCCCTGACGAACTGCCTGGGTCCTCGTAAGCTTCTGCACAGTGGGAAGCTATACAAGACCAAGAGCAACAAGGAGCTGTACGCCTTCCTGTTCACAGACTTCCTGCTGCTCACGCACGCCTCCAAGCAGTTCTCCTCCTCCGGCCCAGACAAGCTCTTCAGCCCCAAGAGCAACACACAGTTCAAGATCTACAAGTCGGTGAGGACACTTACTGTGTACCCTAACTGTACGTCGCCTCGTTTGCTTTGTTCGCTCATGACGTATCATTTGGAGTGTTGGATTTAGCTCAGTAATTAACGGATGTTGGTAAATCTATGTATTCTGAATTGTTTTCACCCAACCACGTCATAGGTCATTGCCATAAAGTTAACTGACTTTTAACTTCTCTTTTTCGCTCTGGTTACCCAATTCGCTTAGCTGCCGGCGAATTCGCTTTGTTCGCCCAATTGGCCCACTCGCCATAGAGAAATAATGACTTCTGTCGCTCTGGTCGCTTTGGTTGCTTCTGATGTGAACATGGGGTAACTCAGACCTGCCCAGAGAGATGGTTGGGCCCCTGAAAAAATCCAATTATTCCCCCTGTAAAAAAAAAACTGGATTTCAATTGACTGGGCCTCGACTCGTCGGCTGGGCCCTGACAATGTTTCGTGTTTACCCCCCCCTGTGGGTAGCCCTGCCCTAAAGGAATGTTTTGTGACTGTGTGAGAGTGACAAAATCTGTTCGTTGGTTTTACTTTCCTACTTGTTAAAATGTTTTAACTATCTGTGACGCGACATAGTGCAGTGCGGCATGATTCAGTGTGGCATTTTAAACTGAGATTTCGTTCAACAGAACTAAGAACAGCTTAGGACACTGAAGTACTGTTCAGTGTTCTGTTGGTAGATGCACACGTTAAAAAGCTCTTTGTTCACAAAAGCTTCTCCTCTCCATGACGCCTTCCTGTGGGGTCATGACCTTTTGACCCAGACTGGCAGGTGACAAGTTCTGAGTAACGTGCCACTCGTGGTGCCAGTGTGACAGTGGCCTGTGCCAGTGTGACAGTGGCCTGTGCCAGTGTGACAGTGACCTGTGCCAGTGTGCCACTCGTGGTGGCAGTGTGACAGTGGCCTGTGCCAGTGTGACAGTGGCCTGTGCCAGTGTGCCA
>CM050205.1:5940000-6022500 GCA_027475355.1 Coilia nasus
GGCAATACCAACCTGTAGGACTTAACAACTTCCTCAGACTTGTTGCCAAGACGACTTCACTCCCTGCTGAGCGTTGCTAAGGACGCCAGGAGTACTTAAGTAACGTAACTTCTTCCGTAAATATCAGTAGGTTCAATCAGACACGGTTTTAAACAATCTTTGGGTATGCATTGCGTTGCATTAGGGTAAAACACTAAGCTATCATGAACCAGTTTCAAAACCTCATCCATGACTGTCTGATTGACACAAGACACGTTGAACATGCGGCCGTGTTGGTGGCGAAAACGGCATCAATCGCTGCAGCTACGACACGATTTAATGTAAGTTCTCCATGTTTGTCATACCCAAGACGTTATTCTAGCAAAACTAGGAAAAAACAAAGTAAACGTGTTGTTGAAACCTTTTTTTCATGCTTTAGATGTCTCCACAACATGCACAAATGTTTGCAGACGCTTTTAAACATTTAATGTCTACGAGAGAACACGGATTCTATTTTCTAGAGCGGCTGTACACCTGTGTCCGGGCTGACAAGAACTCAATTTACTCCAAATGTGTAGGTCTTCCAACTGTCATCATGCAACAGCTCTTTTTCTCCACCCCTTCTAATACACGTTTTAATGATGACATATGTAGATATTGCAGAAGCGTGCTTTGTTGTTCTTAGGAAGGGCATGGCTTGCTGCTGGTGAAGACAACTTTGTACATCATTGTGGCCACGTATAATGACAACATGCACCCCAGTGTTTGTGTGGAAGCCGTGGAAAAATTAGGTGGGTTAAAGTACTAATGTGAATGTGACCGTCGCACTTTAATAAATCACCTCACACACATCACAGTTTCATACTGAAAACTATCTTTTGCAGCCCAGTACTTGCGGGCTAAGGGAAAATGAAGATCATACTGCTGCAGTCCTGACTGCTGTGACCCTTCAATTCTAATTGCCTGAAAGTATCATGTATCATCATTATCAATGTTACAAAGAATTAACATTTTGTGTTACTGTAATGTATGTAAAGTTCTAAACATTCTAATGTTTTGTTTTATTATTATTATCTGTCTGATAGACAGAAGAGAAAAATGACATTAACCGTCACATAATTAATAAATAACTGAATCATTCAGAGACTGTCAAAAGTCAGACTCTCCAGTATAAGAGAATAAAGCTGTTTTGGATTTTTAGTCATACATCTTGAGACTGTCATTTGTGATAAAGTTTGCCCAGGAGACAGCAAAACAGCAGACCACCACATTGCAGTGCATTTGTTTTGCATTTATTGAAAGGACATTACAATAGACAGATTCTTAAATTTGATTTTACCTCTATACATTTGAAAGACAAACAGTGACAAAATGTCAGCGAAACTAAGGCAACAAGATCTTTCACAGAAAGAATACCACAACCACTGACACAAGACAGACTTTTAAGTGGTGACAGACAACTGCACAGACGTACATAAATAAAGTAATCAGATGAGTTGATAACACAGCCGTGCTTGTCACTTTCGACACTTTCGAAAGATGGGCTTCAGTTCCACAGAAGTGGACTTGGCCCATCTACAGGGACACACTGTGGTAAAAAGATTGACACCCCACCGGATAAAGGACACCAGCAATCTGCAGTCTAGGTTAACTCACAGTGGTATGGTATATACGTAGTGGTCAACAAAATAAGAATCATAAAAAAATAACATTAACATCAAGTTCCCCTCCTTATGTTCAACATATCCCTCTGAGACAGTGTAAAGGTTACAAATTGCATTTTATGTTGCATACACCACAGTCACACACAATCTCATTTCCTGAATATACACACAAGTGCCATGACATCTCTCAACAGACAAACGACTCTCTTGGCAACGCTTCTGATCGATGGCCGGGTATCTGAAGTCGTACTCAGACCATATTCCACCTGCTTCACATTATTCAGAGTGACAGACCTTGACCACGTTATCGTCCTCTAGCTACTGGACGTTATCTGTGTGTGTTTCAGCATCAGCCACAGTATGACAGACACACACTCACACACCGTACCCTACAACACGGCCACACATTCTTCCCGAAGTCCCAATATGTAATGTTTCGTATTTTACACACACATACACTCGACTGGTAATACACACCCCAACCCCCTGACTGCACACGGCTTGGCGTCAGGTTGCCCTCGATACCCATTCTGTGACACCTCATAACAACGTACAATATTCATGCTGGATTCTTTTTTTTTTATATGTAATTCAAAACTTTTTAGCTTGATATACATCTTCTTTATAATGATTTTTTAAATCTTTGTAATGATCGTCACTTCACTCATTAACACAGAATCTTTTATATATATCTGAAAAAGTTTTCAATGTTAGGAATAACCGTAATGCAAATACTACAAAGTCTGCTATGAAAGTTCCACATACGAAAGTTGTAATTGTGGCACATGTTGTGAATTGCTCCTGCACAATCTAAGTTTCCTTTGCATTGTCAGTTAACGTTCAGCCCCAGTCATCAATGTATTCACTGACTTTGTAAATGAACAACAGAAGATGTACACACCACACAGCCCTCACACAGCTAAGGTTATGTGATCAGTCATAATCTCAGTAACCTTATAAACATGTGCTTTGAAACACTGCGTTCAGTAGACTACGATTGAAGGGGGAAATAAAACATAAGCTATCATGGGAATGCTACTGTATGTCTGTAAAATAATACAAAAGCTGAATGGGATTTGAACACATACATGTTATAAAAAGTCAGGATTTTAACATTAACATCCTAAGTGCTTCTATCAAGGGGTATCTGTTCTGATGCTAATTCAACTTGGTGTTAAGGTGGTATTCCTTGAAGGTCCGGTATAGTCTTTGTATTTAAGGTGGTATTTTGAAAGGACTGGTGGAAAGTCTTCCTGTTAAAGGTGGTATTTTGAAAGGACTGGTGTAAAGTCTTCCTGTATAAGGTGGTATTTTGAAAGGACTGGTGTAAAGTCTTCCTGTTTAAGGTGGTATTCTTGGAAAGATGGTACATGTCTTTGTGTTTAAGGTGGTATTTTAGAAGGTCTGGTATGAAGTGTTTGTGTTTAAGGTAGTACTTTGGAAGGGCTGGTGTAAAGTTGACATATACCTGTGTTACGCTATTAGAAACATTACTAGACTGTAAGTTCTCATGGGCACAGAGATGCCTGAATATTTGTGGTAAACCTGAGGAGGGCTTTATGTCTTGTCCATAGGATTTTGGCCAACCTACATTATTTCTGTGTTACATTTCAAACGAATCATTTACATGCAGACAACAAACTGTTTGATATGTTTTCCTTTTAGATGTAGGTCTTGGCAAGTCTAGGGGCTCAGTGGTGTTCTGGTGCTTGTTTTATCTGAATTATAAGAAATGTGAGGGTCAAAAAGTCCATTTTGAAAGATTTAGTTACTCTGTATAGATAGTCTGTGTCTCTGTCACTGGAATTACAATATTGGCACAAAATAGTCTTGCACTGAGGTTGTTAATGTCTTTTCTTGTTGGGACAGAATTGTATAAAAGATTTATAAACAAATAAATAACAATCACACAGACATAGTAGAAACTTCAAAGCTTAATATGCTTGAGTTAAAAGGTGCCCAATACTTGTGCGTAGAGGTACTCGTATGGTATTGCAGTACAGAACTTAATCTATACTCTTCTTTACTGTATAATATATACATAGCTGTGTGTGCATGTGTTTGTGTGTGTGTGTGTGTGTGTGTGTGTTTGTGTTTGTGTGTGGTTGTGTGTGTGTGTGTGTGCATGCATGTTTGTGTTTGTGTACGTGTGTGTGCGTGTGTTTCTGTGTGCATGCATGTGTGTGTGTGTGTGTGTGTGTGTATTAGTGAGAGACCAAACACAGCCCTCAGTCTGGTGTCCTGTCCTCTGCCTCAGGCATGTCTCTGTGTGTGTGTGTGTGTGTGTGTGTGTGTATTAGCAAGAGACCAAATACAGCCCTCAGCTGTGCCGTGCGTTGTGTGTGTGTGTGTGTGTGTATTAGCAAGAGACCAAATACAGCCCTCAGCTGTGCTGTGCGTCCTGCTTGTGTGTGTGTGTGTTAGCAAGAGACCAAACGCAGCCCTCAGCTCTGCTCTGCGTCCTGTGTGTGTGTGTGTGTGTGTGTGTGTGTGTGTGTGTGTGTGTGTGTGTGTGTGTGTGTGTGTGTGTGTGTGTGTGTGTATTAGTGAGTGACC
Organism: Coilia nasus; assembly: GCA_027475355.1. Lineage (NCBI taxonomy): Eukaryota > Metazoa > Chordata > Actinopteri > Clupeiformes > Engraulidae > Coilia > Coilia nasus. Next base: position 5,944,200 of record CM050205.1, read on the forward strand.
AAACACAGCCCTCAGCTGTGCTCTGCGTGCGGTGCTCGGTCCTCTGCCTCCACCTCGGGCAGCTGTGTGTGTGTGTGTGTGTGTGTGTGTGTGTGTGTGTGTGTGTGTGTGTGTGTGTGTGTGTGTGTGTTAGTGAGAGACCAAACACAGCCCTCAGCTGTGCTCTGCGTGCGGTGCTCGGTCCTCTGCCTCCACCTCGGGCAGCCATGTGTGTGTGTGTGTGTGTGTGTGTGTGTGTGTGTGTGTGTGTGTGTGTGTGTGTGTGTGTGTGTTAGTGAGAGACCAAACACAGCCCTCAGCTGTGCTCTGCGTGTGGTGCTCGGTCCTCTGCCTCCACCTCGGGCAGCTGGTCTCTCCAGTAGGTGAACTGGCTGAAGGTGTCTGAGCAGGGGAAGTCGGCCGCGTTGCCTCGGATCATCAGCGGGAAGACGTGGTCCACCACCTCACACAGGCGCCCGTACCTGCACACAGGTAGCACAGCACTCACATCACCCAGCCGCTCACACAAGCGCCCGTACCTGCACACAGGTAGCACAGCACTCACATCACCCAGCCGCTCACACAAGCGCCCGTACCTGCACACAGGTAGCACAGCACAGCACTCACATCACCCAGCCGCTCACACAAGCGTCCATACCTGCACACAGGTAGCACAGCACTCACATCACCCAGCCAGTAGCAGCGGCTCCTTTAAAATGGCCGACTTGTGTTTTATGCAAACTGTATGCAGACTTTTTAGGACCAAATTACTTTCTAGTCAAACTACAGAAATTGAGAACACAAATATTCAAGTACTGTATCTAAAGGCTAAAAGTATATATTCAGAAGTATATGAAAGGAATAAAATAGAGAGCACTGTGTTCAACACACACACACACACTGAGTGCAGTGGCGCAGTGGTTACAGCACATGCCCATGGGGACCCAGGTTCAAATCCGGCCTGCAGTTATTTCCCAATCTTACCCCGTGTCTCGCTCCCACCTGTCACCATCTTAACTGTCCTATCTCAATAATTCCAAAATACACACACAGAGTTAGAATAAGACTGGTATGTTCTGAGGTGCAGGCACTGTGTCCACGTACGATGAGATGTTGGTCTTGCCATGCTCCTGAATGACACATACACACCCACACACACACACACACACGCACACACACACACTTACGATGAGATGTTGGTCTTGGCGTGCTCCTGGATGAGTTCCCCCTTTGGATTCACCGTGAAGATCCTGTTTAAGGGCACGCCGACCTCCTTATACGAGTACACGTCCTACAGGACAGGGTCAATTACACAGGGATTAGTCTATTAGTCTAACAAATACACATCTACATACACACACACATACGCACACACACACACACACAAAACAAGGTCTATGAAACAGTGATTTTTATTTTTCCAGAAACAAACACCTTACCTCATCACACATTGAGAGCATGTACTGTAGTGTGTGTGTGATGTTTGTAAAGTTATTTTATTTGTCTACTGTTCTCAGGTGAGAGTTTACCGTGGGTCGGTTTCCAAAGGCCGCGTAGAAGGGTTCCGTGTTTGGGTAGAACAGATTCTTAATGTCGCTCAGACACTGGATTTTAAACTTCTCTGGCTTCTTCTCGATGACCTCTCTGATACACACACACACACACACATGTGCACGCACACACACAAACAAATACACAAAGATTCCTGTCACCTTCTATTGCACAATTCAACCAGTGTTGTCCCCTGACACTGCTGAGGTTAATCTGTGTGTGCTGGTGTTTATTTGACATTGAGTGTTGACCTTTGGTTAATGTTTATGAACGCAGGTATGTTGGTATGTGAGTGTTGTGGGTGTGACTACAAGTGTGTGAGTATGATAAGTCTAAGTAGGCAATAATGTACAGTAACACTGACTCCAACAGGAACATGCGCAATAACATTTAGGTTTATCATGAGAGCGGTAGTCATTTCAGGTTAGGTTAGGTAGTGTATTACAAAATAATGGGTGGTGTATTATAACATAATGGGTGGTGTATTATACCATGGGTTATACCATTGTGTTCAGTGGTGAATTACACTATAATGACTGCAGTATTATATCATGGCTGGTGTATTATAGCCTGGCTGGTGTATCATAATATAATGGCTGGTATATCATGAGTGGTGTATTATATAAATGGTGGTGTATTATATTCTGGGTGGTGTATTATAGTATTGGTTGTGAATTACAACACAACAGGTGGAGTATTACATCATAGGTGGTGTGTGTGTGCACTATTCTGCAACTTTCTTGTCTATACTGTATTTCAACAGGTGAGTATATCACCAATTGTTCCCAGTGAAAAGTTGTTTCGTGTCACTATGTTCTGTGTATATGGCTGAAACGACAATAAAAACCTACTTGACTTGACTATATGAAAGGTGGTATATTTTATTGAGGGTGGTATATTATATGAAGAGTGGTATACTATATCATGGGTGGTATATTATATGAAGAGTGGTATATGTTACCTGTGCAGAGCGGAAAAGAGGCAGCTGTATTATATCATAGGTGGAGTATTATATGAAGGGTGGTATATTATATGAAGGGTGGTATACTATATCATGGGTGGTATATTATATGAAGGGTGGTATATGTTACCTGTGCAGAGCGGAAAAGAGGCAGCTGTATTATATCATGGGTGGAGTATTATATGAAGGGTGGTATATTATATGAAGGGTGGTATACTGTATGAAGGGTGGTATATTGTATGATAGATGGTGTATGTTACCTGTGCAGGGCGGAGAAAAGGCTGCTGTATTATATCATGGGTGGAGTATTATATGAAGGGTGGTATATTATATCAAGGGCTGTATATTATACGAAGGGTGGTATATTACATAAAGGGTGGTATATTATATCACGAGTGGTATATTATATTGAGGGTCGTATATTATATGAAGGGTGGTATACTGTATGAAGGGTGGTATATTATATGATAGATGGTGTATGTTACCTGTGCAGGGCAGAGAAGAGGCTGCTGGGGCTAAGCAGCACTGGGCCCTGGGGCAGCATGGTGCCCCTCTCGTTCACCCAGTGCAGGTACCCGCGCGTCATGCCCGCCATGCCAATGGCACGTGCCGAACAGTACATGAACTTGTACCCATTCCTGTGTAACACAGAGATAAACAGTACAGTTAAACATTTGAAAATGTACAGGCAGATATGTATATATACAGTCTGCATATGTGTATTTACACACGTATATAATATAACAATATTAATCATCAACAATCATCAACACAAAAGCATTAACAGAACACACTCACTCAGCTGTTTGCTCTCAGAATAGAGTGCATATGTTACACAACACTACTATTATCTGTTAACACTTTATTATACGGTTGCTTTGTAAGTGTATCCACATGTAACAACCTTTAATATTATGTACTGACTGACACTGTACATACCTAACCCTATGGTACAATTTAAGTGCATAATGTTACGCACTTTGTTACACTGTACCCAATTGATGTAACAGGGACGGTAAAATAAAGTGTAACACAATTATGCCTAATTATCCTTTTGTGTTTGTCAGTACAACAGATATTTTCTCTTGTCCTTCTAACCAGAGTCTGAATTACTCCTCCTACCTTTTACAGGGGTACTACTTTTTACATCTTACATGAATTACAGTAATATGTCGGTACCCCTCAACCCTGCTATTTTTATGTCTTTGTGCACCTCGCAATTTTTTCCCCGGTGTGCGGTGGTTTTCCTCAACAAAAATAGGGGGTACTAGGAGGTACCATCCCCCCCCCCCCTGTTCCCCCCAGTAATTCAAACTATGCTTTGAATGGAGACAGCGCTCGTGTGGGCTACTTACTGGCTGACTTTATGGTAGAGGCGGGCGATGCCCTGGTGGGTCCAGTCTTTGCCCAGCGTGGGCAGGATGTGACCGAGGGTGTCGGACCTGCGCGGGCGGGAGAAGGGGCAGAGCGGTGAGCGGCTCAGTCGCATGTCAGCCACTCACTGACCTCACGTACTCATAAACCACAGCTAATAATAACTAGCCTTGGCTGCGTGCTAACATTTCATTCATAGCAAGACCCATGAACAACTAAGCAAGGTCACTGATTGCTCATGTGGGATTACTACATAGTTCAATTATTCAATAACATACTGGTATACAGATTATTAAAAACATACTAGAGTTTTTTTTTTAATTAAATATGATTTTTCTTCAGTAGAGCTGAGTTCATGGACTACATTGTGACCTCTAAAACAGACTTTCAAGGTTGCTTTCAGGCCGTGACAGGTGGCTACATGGCTGCTTATGTAACAGATTTCAGTCCTTGTCACCTGGTGATGGTGCCGTCAATGTCAGAGATGACGATCTTGTCGTCCCAGTTCCACAAATAGATGGTGCCTTCGCAGCGGCAGGTGCCCTGGTACTGGGTGGTGACGCTGAAGACCACATCGTTTGGGCCCTCCTTCAGTTGGAGGCTTGCCTACACACACACACACACACACACACACATACACACGGATGCACGCACACAGGCACACACATGCACGCACGCATGCACACACAAACACACACACACACACATACACACTATGAGTCTCATTTCAAGGGCATTCCACTAAGCTCCTGAATTCTGGACCATTTCTAAAGCATTTTTAAACACACGCTCAGTACTGAAGCTGTCGTACACATAAGAGCTGAACTGTGGTATACTGACCAGCAGAGGGTGCAGTATATGGTAGAGTGTGCCACAGAATTAAAACTCATTTTCTCTCACACAAAAATGCAAATACTGCATTAAAGCATCATACATGCTGCTAATACAATGACTATCAAAAAAATTAAAATAAATAAAATACTTGGATAGATAGATAAAGCTACTGATGAAAACAGTGAACTTGTAACATTTTATGAAGCAGATAAAATCTTCCTGCCTACGCTGCCTACGCTGTGGCTTGCTGTAAGGGTTTGTGTAAGTCTATGTCCCTGTGTTGTGGGTTTGTGTAAGTCAGACCTAATGACCTCTCTGACAGGTGCATGACCACAAGGAAAACCATTTCACCCAAGCACTCCCCTGAGACGGTTTCAATGTGATTATTTCAGGGTGATCTTAGGCAATCTGTGGCCGTATTGACAAGCCCATAGTGTGCCTCAGGGAACACTGCGCAATAAATTTAAAAACTACACAACCAACCAGAAGATATTTATCACATGTGGGACAATGCGGCATAAATCTCTCTCTCTCTCTCTCTCTCTCTCACACACACACACACACACACATACACAACCTCACTTCTCAGAAGTGTTGACAGCCATGTGAGACGATGTGTGGTGTTTGTTTACTGCTAGGCTAAATGTGACTTTATGTAACTGCCATTTAGCATGTGCTCAGTGATAATGTCACTGGACTATGACACACTCAGTGTGTGTGTGTGTGTGTGTGTGTGTGTGTGTGTGTGTGTGTGTGTGTGTGTGTGTGTGTGTGTGTGTGTGTGTGTGAGTGTGTGTGTGTGTGAGTGTGTGTGTGTGTGTGTGCAGTGTATAGTGTCATTGGACTATGAGACACTCAGACCTGTTTGTTTGTGTGTGTGCGCACGCGCACGCAGTGTATAGTGTCACTGGGCTATGAGACACACAGGCCTGTGTGTGTATGTGTGTGTGTGCATGTGTCTGTGTGTGTGTGTGCGTGTGTGTGTGTGTGTGTGTGTGTGTGTGTGTGTGTGTGCAGTGTACAGTGTCACAGGACTATGAGAGGATCAGACCTGTGAGTATGTCTTTGTGTTTTTGTGTGCATGTATGTGTGTGTTTCTGGTGGTGTGAGTGTGTGTGTGTGTACTGTATGTGTACATGTGTGTGTTTCTGTTTGTATGTATGTGTGTGTGTGTGTGTGTGTGTGTGTGTGTGTGTGTGTGTGTGTGTGTGTGTGTGTGTGTGTGAAGCATGGCTCACCAGTTGCTCGGAGGAGAGGCGGAGGGTCTTCTTGTACCAGATGCTGCTGGGGGTGAGGGGGGTGTCGTCCTGCGAGGATGCCATGCTGAGCCTGGCCGTCCGATTGTCCTCGTCACTGGAAGAGTCGTCTTTTATCCTGAACACATATGACGGGCATACTTACACTCTCCACAAGTAAAGAGAGCTCTTTCAGCATTTATCAACTGGTTAATCATGAAAGTACCTTGAATATCATTAACGAAAAGATAAACATAAATAGTTGCTTAATGTTTACCTAAAGAGAGGTCCTAAACATGACAGTATTTTGAATATCATTAATGATATTGTTGATAAAGATAAATAGTATCCTGTGAGGTAGTCATATTTATGATAATAAAAGTATAAACCAAAAAATAAACCATTTCAAGAGAGTTTGATTATTATGTAGACAGGCACTCTATTACACTCGAAACAATCTTTAACTTTAAGAATTTGTATAGAGAAAAAGTCTGCTCAACCAGGTTTTTGCTCCCATTTTTTTTGTTTTTTTTTTTTTTTTTTTTTATTATCTATGATGTTTTAGGCTTCCTCACCCTTCCTGAGCGAACTTTTTCTTTTGTACAACTTTTGTTCTCTTGTGTCGACTGCCTTTTAGTCCTGCTCACAGTATAAATGTTCTCGTAAATTTAAGAATTTATCAACTTGTTAATCATGAAAGTATCTTGAATGTCATGAATGACATTGTTGATAAAGATGATTAGTACCCTGTGATGTAGTCATATTTATGATATTAAAGGTATTTTGGACCGTTTCAAGAGAGATTGAGTATTACATAGTTTTTCCATAAGGTTTTTCGTTCCCTGTAATGTGAAACACAATGAGTTTGGAATAAAGTAGTTTTGGAATGAAATAAAATGTTTAGGCATAGATTGTTTTCGCCACTGAAAGAGTCTACAGTACAGCACACCACAGTCACAGTGATGTGAAGATAGCTGTGTTACCTGAGGGAACCTGTCTGTGTAGGCGGCCGTTCTTCGTCAGCTCCCATGTCTGACGTGGATTCCTGAGAGAAATAATCACAGTGACTGATATAGATTCCTGCGAAGTGGTAAATAACAATCACAGTGACTGATGTTGGTTCCTGACAAATGGCAAATAACAAGCATTGCGATTGTAGTCTGACTCTTCACAGCACCAGCAGTGTCGACCAACACTACAGGACAACACCTTACGGCCTCTATGCCTCATGCTTAATGTTACAGGTGTCTTTTTGACATGCTCGCCACTTTATCATGTCCCGTGCTTGCTTGAGCATACAAACACACAGACACACACACACACACCCATACACGTGCGTGCACACACACACGCGCTCGCACACACACCCTCAGGGCTGTGCTTGCCCCACATAGAGCCAGTCACACATACCGAGTTGGAGTTGCTGCTCCTTCCCCCCAGACACAGACAGGCGCACACACACACACACACACACACACACACACACACACACACACACACACACACACACACACACACACACACACTCAGCCTGTGTTTGCCACACATACCGACTTGGAGTGGCTCCCCTTCTTGTACACATACACACACACACACACACACACACACACACGCACGCACACACAGACATGCACACACAGACACGCACACACATGCGCGCACGTGCATGCACGCACACACGTAGGCTGTGTTTGCCACACATACCGACTTGGAGTTGCTGCTCTGACCGCTCCAGGAGAACCACCAGCGGCCACCCTTTTTGTACACACACACACAAACACACACACACACACACACACACACACACACACACACACACACACACACACATACCGATTTGGAGTTGCTGCTCCTGCCTCTCCAGGAGAACCACCAGCGGCCGCCCTTCTTGGGCATCTTCTCCTTCACGATGTCCTCCACTGCAGCCTGGAGCACAGGGACAGAGGGCCCGGATGCTCAAACTCAAAACCAAAACAAAACGAACACACACACACACAGACACACACACTTACACACACAAACACTCTGACAGGATGGAGGACAAATGCACTGTCTGACATGGAAAGCAGGGCTGTGCAAAAAATTCAAAGTTGAACTGAGATTGACTGAGATTACATTCAAGTTCAGTTTTTGAAGTCCAGTTGACTTTTGTACTGAATTACATTTTTAAGTTTTGCACAGCCCTGATGGGAATGAAAAGAAAAAGTGAAGAAGGAAGAGGGTGACGAAACGCCAAAACGGGGGACTGTGCCTGTGCCTACTTCACTGTAATGGCAGGGTCAGGTTATACTCAGAAAATATATTCACTTTAAAGCATCTAACCCCACATTCCTCCAGGGGGGCTGTCCCTGTGCCTACTTCACTGTAATGGCAGGGTCAGGTTATACTCAGAAAATATATTCACTTTAAAGCATCTAACCCCACATTCCTCCAGGGGGGCTGTCCCTGTGCCTAATTCACTGTAATGGCAGGGTCAGGTTATACTCAGAAAATATATTCACTTTAAAGCATCTAACCCCACATTCCTCCTGTGCCTAATTCACTGTAAGTCACTCTGGATAATAGCATCAGCTAAATGGCATGTAATGTAATGTAATGTAATGTAATGTAATATAATGTAATGTAATTTAATGTAGCAGGCATGCAGTGCTGTCTACATAGCCAGGGGCAGCACCACCTCCGTGTCTGCACACATTGCTCCAGGGGGACTATCGCTGAACCTAAATCACTGCAAGTGGCTCTGGATGAGAGTGACAGCTAAATGTAATGTAATGTAATGTAATGTAATACAATGTAATGTAATATAATGTTATGTAATTTCATGTAGCAGGAATGCAGTGGTTTCTACAGAGCCAGGGGCAGCAGCACCTCCTCTGTGTCTGCGCACACTGCAGGCAGCACCTCCTCTGTGTCTGCGCACACTGCAGGCAGCACCTCCTCTGTGTCTGCGCACACTGCAGACAGCACCTCCTCTGTGTCCGCGCACACTGCAGGCAGCACCTCTGTGCCTGCGCACACTGCAGGCAGCACCTCCTCTGTGTCTGCGCACACTGCAGGCACCACCTCCTCTGTGTCTGCGCAAACTGCAGGCAGCACCTCTGTGCCTGCGCACACTGCAGGCAGCACCTCCTCTGTGTCTGCGCACACTGCAGGCACCACCTCCTCTGTGTCTGCGCACACTGCAGGCAGCACCTCTGTGTCTGCGCACACTGCAGGCAGCACCTCTGTGTCTGCGCACACTGCAGGCAGCACCTCTGTGTCTGCGCACACTGCAGGAGCCCAGAAGATGCTGGGCACACAGTAGGAGAAGAGGCCCAGGGCCGAGTAGATGTAGTGTAAGCAGGAGTACTTCAGAAACACGGGCAAATCAGCAGGACAGTGACAATGACAATAACGACATGGGTGGGGGGGGATGACGGTGGGGGCAACCAAAGGAAGGAAGGTGACGGGTGTGAGGGGTGAGGGGGTGAGAGGTCAGGGGTTAGGGGTCAGGGGGAGAGAAACAGAGGGAAGAAACAAGTTTACTAGACTGTCAGGGGAGTGCAGAGGTCAGTCAGGAGGTCACGTGACAGTGACACGAGGGAGCAGAGACAGTGACGAAACAAGGACTCTCAGGTGACAATAACTCAGGTGACAATAGCTCAGCACAGTTACTGTGATGCGTGTAGGTTGGTGTGATGTCTTGCTATTTACTGTCATGTTGATGCTAATTATAATACTAAGACTAATTAATACAATGTGTATGCTATGTATAATTATGCTTGGACAGTATTTACTGTGATGTGTGTGCAACATACACTTACAAAGGGGCCAGTTTTTAATGTCATATATGCATACGGTAGATATAAATAAAAACCTATTTATTTCACAAGTCAAATGACATTGCATTAGTGTAAAACCGATACCAGTATGAATATTTACAGGCTTTACTACAATTCTACCAGTAGAGGGCGCTTTTTATCCAGCTCAGCAAACATGAATCTGCATGGTGAGTCTGATGCCAATGCTGACTGTTCTGACTCTCCACTCGCTGAATGTATCAGTACCCAGATAAGGGCATAGGCATCCTATACATGGATAAGGGTGTTGGGGAGGAAGAGGAAGTGTAGGCTACCTTTGGGAGGGGCTTCTGGAACACCTGCATCGCCAGCAGAAGAGGGGCTGCTGTGGCCCAGTTATAATACCTACAAAAGTCACATTACACATTAAAACACATCTTATAACAACAACAACAACAAGAATAATAATCATAATCATAATAATCATCATAATAATAATATCAATAACTATCATAATTATATACATAATAGTTATGATCATAATAATACAAAAAAACACAAGCTTAAACTTAAGAAAACGCACAACTGAGGTTCCTCTTGAGGCTGACCACGAAGATATATAGGTTACTATTATTAAGTGCATTTAGCAAACTGGCTTTGTCATGTTGGAATTCACTTTGACGTGTGTCAACAACAAATTCTGATCTATTTACAAACACTCTTTATGGATACACACTTGGTGCCAATCTTCACCACCAGGTTGGGGTCGTCGATGACGGACGGGTTGTCAGCGAACTCCCGGTAGGTAATGGCCTTCTCCTCAAACTGTTCTGTAGGGGGGCAGATGCGGACATTTTTGGGGTGTCAGCACATGAAACATGTCTCACCTCACAGTAAAAAATATGACTCCAAACATGACCCGTCAGCTGAGCCCATGTAAACATGAGAGTCATAGGCCTTGTTATAGCAGTGGTATAACTGGCAGGCATGTCTCTTCTTGACCTACCTCTGGTGATCTCCCTGTTGTCTGTTAGTCCTCCACACAGGGAGATGGCGATAGAGGGCAGGTCCCCGGGCTGGTCGGAGTAGCTGTCCACTCCACTGTCCATTCCGCTGCTGCCCACAGACTGAGGGGATTGGTTGGCACTGCGGACGTCGTGGGCTAGCCTCACTGAGCCAGCACCCTCACTGCAGAACAGGAAGAGGGGGAATGCTTTAGATCCTGACCACAGCCCTTCAAAACATGCTCCATCACAGACCACAGCACTGCTCCTCATAACATGTAACTGACATACTCTACTTGTCTATACTCTGATATACTTTACTTGTCTCTCTTACTGCTTGTTCTGCATAATCACCCGTATATTCTGTTCTGTTCTTATCTGTTGACCGTTATTTTCTGTTTGCATTATCGAGCGATGCTCGAGTCAAACATCTCCACTGTTTAATACTGGGGTAGGAGCCTTCTGTTTGAGCAGCTGGTTTTTATGACTCTTTCCTGCCAGATCATTACAGTCCATCCACCCCTCCTGCCTAACTGTATACAACACACCCACAGTCAGTGGTTGGCAGGGCTGGATGGACTCCTACATCAGTTCCTGAATCTTATTTGTATTACAAAGCATTTGCTTCTTTGTTTTTCCAATATGGCTATCCGAATATAAAGACTAAAGCCAGCTAGCATATGAATTCCGGATTTGTAAAAGCACTGCTGGCAGCAGCTATGGTAGAGGCACGTAGCCAGACTGCAGAGCAGGCGCTTTCCCACTCACACACCACTGCAGGACTTTTCACTTCTGCTGAGGTTTTGCTCCAGTCATTTGCTCTATCCATTTACCATCCATCCATCAGGGGGCCATTTACCTCTTAGGGAAGTAGAGGGCGGCCACTTCGGGCTCCAGTTCTGTGATGTCATCCAGGTACACCCCATCCGAACCCAGGTGGTGGCTTCTCTTGTCTGCCCGTGCAGAATATATCAGTTAGTATGGATCATGTAGGGTAGGGTATGCCAGGGTTAATGTGTGAATACCAGAAGCACATACAGACAAACACACAGGCACACAGGCACACACACACACACACACACACACACACACACACACACACACACACACACACACACACACACACACACACACACATACACACACACACATACACACACACACACACACACACACACACACACACACACACACACACACACACACACACACACACACACACTGTTGCTGTGGATACATACAACGTTACATAACCAGCTGATAATGCTGATTTGTTTGCCCCAACTGTCCCAAATGTTGCCTGATAATAGCAATTTGTTTGTCCCAACTTTGTATAGACTGTTATTTATTGCATGTGGCAACAGCTTGGGTATTTGCTAATCTAACTAATATATGTTGTATTTATTGCCACTATAAGAGTGTGCTTGTTTACTAAAGTCAGTTTAATGAGGCCACTAGATAAAAAATCTGAATACAGACACACACTCACACCCACACACATACACACATACACACAAACGCACAAATAACATTAATAATCTGGGTATGGGCACATACCCACACACACACACACACACACACACACAAACACACACACGAATAACAGTAACAAACTGGATACAGGCTCATACCCTTTCTTTTGGACGGAGAGTCTGTCTTGCTCAGGGGTCGTCCATTGGGGCTATTACGCCCCTCATCGCTATCATGCAGTAGACGTGCCATTGCTCCGATGCCCTCCACCTCCATGCCAGAAGGGGGCGCTGCTGCTCCAGCCCCTGCTTCTACTCCTGCTTCTGCTCCTGACCCCGTGTCCTCTCCTCTGGGGTGCGGGATGTAGAGTGACAGCGAGGGGGGCCCGGCAACGCCCGACTGGCCGGCGTCGCCAGAGATGGCCCTGAAGTGGGTGCTCTCAGACATGGGCATGGACACCGGCACGGCAGTCATGGCTTCCGGCATCTCGTTTAGGAACGCCGGCTGGAAAAGACGTGAGGATATCAGGTGTATCGCGTGTAAGTAGGTACACAGGAGGCTTAAAGCATAAACTGGTTCAGTAACAGTTCAACGTCCTTGATTTTGGGAAGGTACATTGCAAACTTTAGGGGCGCAAGAGTAATACATTATATTGGGGCGCAAGAGTAATACATTATATTCTCAAAGGTTGGTGTGTGATGGGTACACTCAGCTTATTTTTCAATACTAGAGATGTATGAAGTTCTTCTTATGGCCATTTAATGAAAGAACACCACCACTCTAATCTAAATTCTTAAAAAAATCTCCCAAACTCTTACTCATAAATATTTCATAAAAAACACTTAAGCTTAAGTCAGAACGTAAGTCATTCAACGTCTCTGCTTACTGACGCAATTTGGATTAATCAAAGAACCAGTATGACTGTGAATGCTGTTCTCTTAAATGCTTACGATTTTTACAGTGTACAGCTCACACACATTTTACAGCTAGTGTTCGGACTGGCTGGCACTAGATCTGAGCCCGCTTAAAGGCCATTTAAGGACGCCACCTTGGCAGCCTGTAAAGAAAGGAAAAAAGATTTGCACCCTGCTTTTAAAAGACCCTTTTATTCTATTAGAAAAGAGACAACGTTTCGATATCGCAATCTTCATCAGGCATCTTTTCAAGGTCGTAAGATCGAAACGTCGTCTCTTTTCTAAAAATAAAAAATAAAAGGGTCTTTTATAAGCAGTGTGCAAATCTTTTTTCCTCCTTTTTTTACTATGTTTTTTCTTTTTTGGCACCTGCTGAAATTACATTACATTACACTTAACTGACACTTATCCAGAGCAACTTGCAGTTATTTAGGTACAGGGTTTCAGTTACAGTCCTTGGAGCAATGTGGGTTTAGATGCCTTGCTCAAGGGCACTTCAGCCATGGATGAGGGTGCAGGAGAGCACTAGTTGTCTACTCCCCCACCCGCATTCAAACCTGCAACCCTCCAATTTCAAGACCAACTCTCTAAACTAGGCCACAGCTGCCCCTACGTTCATATTTTTACATTACATTTAGCTGACCATCTAGAGCGACTTACAGTTAGGTACAGAAACAGAAGTACTTTTGCATGTGCGCGCCCTACACCATGCCTTGGCAGCTCTCCCCAGGCCCACAGCATCTCGGGGTTGTCTGGCTTGCCTCTGGCCTATACGGCCCCATGCCTTACCTTGGCGGCCTGTGGCAGCTCTCCCCAGGCCCACAGCATCTCGGGGTTGTCTGGCTTGCCTCTGGCCTATACGGCCCATATACCTATACGGCCTTACCTTGGCGGCCTGTGGCAGCTCTCCCCAGGCCCACAGCATCTCAGGGTTGTCTGGCTTGCCTCTGGCCTATACGGCCAATATACCTATACAGCCTTACCTTGGCGTCCTGTGGCAGCTCTCCCCAGGCCCACAGCATCTCAGGGTTGTCTGGCTTGCCTCTGGCCTATATGGCCCATATACCTATACGGCCTTACCTTGGCGGCCTGTGGCAGCTCTCCCCAGGCCCAAAGCATCTCGGGGTTGTCCGGCTTGCCTCTGGCCTATATGGCCCATATACCTATACGGCCTTACCTTGGCGGCCTGTGGCAGCTCTCCCCAGGCCCACAGCATCTCGGGGTTGTCCGGCTTGCCTCTGGCCTATATGGCCCATATACCTATACGGCCTTACCTTGGCAGCCTGTGGCAGCTCTCCCCAGGCCCACAGCATCTCAGGGTTGTCCGGCTTGCCTCTGGCCGACTGCAGCTCCGAGTCGCTCTTCGGCGTGGATGGCAGCGAGCCCATGGGACTAGACAGGAAGATGGGACAGATAAGTGTTTTTTAAAGGTTGTTTGTGTGTGTGTGTGTGTGTGTGTGTGTGTGTGTGTGTGTGTGTGTGTGTGTGTGTGTGTGTCTGTGTGTGTGTGCGTGCGTGTGTGTGTGTGTGTGTGTGTGTGTGTCTGTGTGTGTGTGTGTGTGTACCTGTGTATGTCCTGGAAGATGGATGTGTCGGGGGGCAGGGAGACAGACAGACCCCCTCCAGCAGGAATGGGCAGTGTGCATGTCTGCTCCAGTCTGGTGCTGAGGGTGAAACGAGAGGCAAGAAGCAGAGGTCAAAGGTCAAACACACAGACAGACACACAAAAGCATTTGTCTAGGAGCGCTTCCTGGATTCAAAAAGTAATATGTTTGAGGTGCTCTTTGGAAGGGAAAGAACTTGGGTTACAGCAAAAGAAAAACTCCAAGGCACTCTCACTCTGCAAAATTAAAAAGCCTTTATTACAGTGGCTAGGTCATATCAACCCTTTTTTAAAAAAAACCCAACGCGTTTCGGCATTCAAGCCTTCTTCAGGGTTTTTTTTTTAAAAAGGGTTGATATGACCTAGCCACTGTAATAAAGGCTTTTTAATTTTGCAGAGTGAGAGTGCCTTGGAGTTTTTCTTTTGCTGTAACACAGACAGACACACTCAATACATTTTTGCGCTTAGGGCATTTTTTTTTTATTTCTGTGCAAACAACCAATATAGTTATAAAAAAGTGTTGAAATGCCTGTTAATAATTGTTTTGAAACTGACTTAGCAATCCACCACTAAAATGATATTATGTTTTGAAAACATTGCTTATGAAGAACTGTCAAGGCAAAGGCAGCACTGCATTTAGAACTGGCATTGTAATTCTGCAATACCTCCTGCACTATTATATAACCCAGTGAAGCAATGTTATTGCTTTGACAGAATTCAGTTAGGTCAATGGGTAGCATCCAGTTAAACTTTTGTACTTATATTTTTTATAACCTGTAGTTTCCTTGTTGTATGTCCTTATCTAAAGGCTAGTGTGTCAAAATAAAGCTCTGAACTAGTTCTAGGCCTGTACCTGAGAGTGTACACTCACTGTCACATGAGAGACTTGGAGTCATGCCTGCGAATGTGAAATGACCCACAGTGTAACCATAGCAACCTTAAAGTTTAGCTATTACAAAAGCCCTTTGTGCATGTCAGTCATGTGTCTCCTGTACCCATGGAAATGAACTAGAGGTAGGTCACTCTGTCTTTCACCTGTGTGTGTGTGTGTGTGTGTGTGTGTGTGTGTGTGTGTGTGTGTGTGTGTGTGTGTGTGTGTGTGTGTGTGTGTGTGTGTGTGTGTGTGTCCAGCCCCCATCAGACTGTGCGTGTACCTCTGTGTGTGTGTCCAGCCTCCATCGCCCTGTGTGTGTGTGTGTGTGTGTGTGTGTGTGTGTGTGTACCTCTGTGCGTGTGTCCAGCCCCCATCGCCCTGTGTGTATGTTGAGGCCTGCATGTAAGTACAGCTGGAGGTCACCCCTACGCTCTTGCCTTCGCCGTACCTCTCGCAGGACGAATCCCTGGAACACACACATGGACAGGCATGCGAACACACACACACACAAACACACAGAACAATACAAGATTGACATG
Organism: Coilia nasus; assembly: GCA_027475355.1. NCBI lineage: Eukaryota > Metazoa > Chordata > Actinopteri > Clupeiformes > Engraulidae > Coilia > Coilia nasus. Next base: position 5,960,317 of record CM050205.1, read on the forward strand.
AGCAGAAAACTCCAGAAGTCTGTGTAAAGTGAGCAGGATTCAGGCCAAGAAAGCAAATGCAGTCAGGCAGGGCCTTCTCCGCTTGAGTTATTATCCCTGGGAGACCCCAGTGCATTGTGGGTTTCCAAGGAGAGCACTGCTGGAATGCCTCCAAGGCTGCCTCTTCTTAGAAACAAACCCGTTATTCATGTGCAAAGGGTCAGCATGTTTCCTCCCTATCTCTCTCTTTCTCTGTTTCTTTCTTTATCTCTCTCTCTTTCTCCTTCCCTCTATCTCTCTCTCCCTCTCTTTCTCTCTGTCTCTCTCTCTCTCCTGCTTAATTCAGCATGGGGTAAATAAAAAGTATTACCATTTCCCCCGGGGTCAAAGCAAGGGGGGCTAAATTCATTACTGTTACCTGAGACTCCGCTTCCATGTCAGGACAGTGATGTAATGAAATGTGACAGTAGCCCCTCCCCCCTTGTCTTACACAGCACACAGGAAAAGCATGACAAGACTGTTTGTCTTGTGCGCGCGCGCGTGTGTGTGTGTGCTTGTATGTGTGTGTGTGTGTGTGCTTGTATGTGTGTATGTGTGTGTGTGTGTGTGTGTGTGTGTGTGTGTGTGTGTGCATGCGTGCGTGTGTGTGTCTGTGTGCGCGTGTGTCTGTGTGTGTGTGTGCGCGCATGTGTGTGTGTGTCCATGCTTCATGGGCTCACAGTCAGGGGTGGGTGTAAGAGGAGGGTTGTTGTTTATGAGCTGAACTCTTGTGTCCAGTGGAGGAGGAGGGAGAAGGCCGTGCTGCCAGAGGACCACAAAAGGCTCCCCTTGAGTGGTGCGGGGGTCCTGGTACAAGGGACAGATTGCCAAAAGACCACAAAAGGCTCCCCTTGAGTGGCGCGGGGGTCCTGGCAGAGGGGGACAGATTTCGTGGAAGCCGTCTCTCTGCTCCTGGAAGCGGCACTGTTTACGCCAGCTCTCCCAGCTCCACAGAAGCAGCCCGCTAAGAAAAGCTCACTTGCTATTCCTCTATCGTCCTCTATTTCATTCTCCCTCTCTCTCTTTCTCTCTCTGCTATTATCTGTCTCTCTCTCTCTGCCGCTCTGTCTCTCTCACATCACACACACACTCTTCATCACCATCCTCTCTTTTGCTCTCTCTCTCTTTCTCCATCTCCTATTCTCTATCTCTCTCTCACATCACACACATACACACTGCGCACTACCATCCTCTCTTGTCCTCTCTTTCATTCTCTCTCTCTCTATCTCCCTCTTCTATTATCTGTTTTTCCCCTGCTCTGTCTCTTTCTCACATACATATCCCATATTACCATCCTCTCTTTAACTCTCTCTCTCTTTCTCCCTGTCCTATTGTCTCTCTCTCCCTCTCTCTCTATCTTACACACACACTCCGCACTAAAGCCTTCTCTTTTACTCTCCCTCTTCCTCTCTCACACACACTCTCTCTCTTTCTTTCCTCCTCCACTGAACTATAGCGGGAACAAACAAGCCAAGCCAAGGTTACCCAGAATGACTTCTGTTGCAACACAAACAACACTCAATGTGAGCGTGCGGCGGTGAGCCTAACAGAGTTTAGCAGGGCAAGCCAAAGCCCAAATTCAATCTGGGAATCAATCACTCAATCTAGTACCAGCATTCACCGAGCGTATGCACCCCTTAGCAGATGGCTGATAGAGCACCTCAGATAACCTCACCGCACTGCACCGCACAGCACTGCGCAGGCCAACACGGGATTGGCCGAGGGCCGCTCCACTACTGAGCATGCTCAGATCTCTCAGGAAGGGGTCTAAGCTGTAAGACACACACACAGGCACACACACACACGAAGCACTCCTGCAGATGCTGGCTTGGGCTGTGCAGAGCCTTTGGCAGCAGAGTTCTGGCCTCAGAGGGTCTGGCTGTTCTCCCCCATTAACTGATGGCATTTTTAGATAAATGACTGCAACTGCAATGGAAATATTTGGGGAAATAATGAAAATATATATTTATCTTCTGAAAACGGCAGCTTATATTGGCCCCAAAGCATCGCCAGCTTATATCGGCCATCGGCTCATTTTGTAAATATCGGTGTCACATCGGGCAGATTTTTTTTTATCGGCCCCCAATCACCCAGCCCCCCTTTTTGCACACAGAGCCTCAGGATGGGAGGGGATCCAGCCAAATGCAGGGGCGCCACCAAAGGGGGAAAGTTAGGGCGTTCCTTTTGAGGAACATGAAAAACATTATTGTTGATAATATTGTTGATAATAACTTTTATTCTTTCATAGTGCCCAACATTTCCAGCAGCACTCCTGCTAACAGACGTAGACACATAGATTATTTTACAAGCATGTGCACTGTGGGTTGAGGGGAAGATTAGGGCAATTCCAAGGGTCCCTACACTGAAAGTAGTAGTGTCTATGCCCTCAAAAGCATAATGCCCCACATTATTATTAGTAGTAGCAAAGTAGAGTTACTTTATTGGTCCCGAAGGAAATGAGTAGAGTTACTTTATTGATCCCAAAGGAAATTAAGGATAGTAGTAGTAGTAGTAGTAGTAGTAGTAATAGCAGTAGTAGTAGTAGTAGTAGTGGTAATAGTAGTAGTAGTAGTAATAGCAGTAGTAGTAGTAGTAGTAGTAGTAGTAGTAGTAGTAGTGGTTGTAGTATCAGTAGTTGTAGTAGCAGTAGTACCAGTAGTAGTAGTAGTAGTAGTAGTGGTTGTAGTAGTAGTAGTAGTAGTGGTTGTAGTAGTAGTAGTAGTAGTAGTAGTAGTAGTAGTAGTAGTAGTGGTTGAGTAGTGGTTGTAGTATCAGTAGTTGTAGTAGCAGTAGTACCAGTAGTAGTAGTAGTAGTAGTAGTAGTAGTGGTTGTAGTAGTAGTAGTAGTAGTAGTAGTAGCAGTAGTAGTGGCAGTAGTAGTAGTAGTAATAGTAGTAGTAGTAGTATCAGTAGTACCAGTAGTAGTAGTAGTAGTAGTAATAGTAGTAGTAGTAGTAGTATCAGTAGTTGTAGTACCAGTAGTAGTAGCAGTAGTAGTAGTAGTAGTAGTAGTAGCAGTAGTAGTAGTAGTGGTTGTAGTAGTAGTAATAGTAGTAATGGTAGTAGTAGTAGCAGTAGTAGTGGTAGTAGTAGTAGTAATGGTAGCAGTAGTTGTAGTACCAGTAGTAGTAATAGCAGTAATAGTAGTAGTAGTAGCAGTAGTAGTGGTAGTAGTATTGGTGCATCCCAGCCAACATAATCTCCTTTCACGGCACTGAAAGTGTTTATGAAATGTCTGTGTGCCCTGAGGGCCTAAAGCGATCACCGCAGGATCGTGATGGAGTGCGGAGTGATAAGATGTTTGCGCGATCACAGGCCATGTACTCAGAGCCTGAACAAACCCGTCCACCCTGTACAAATCCCCAAGAGTCGCTTTCGTAGCATCTCATTCTGAACCTGTTTCCTGCTTCAGTGGCCTTGTAACTGGACAGACAGCATACAGTAGACTCAGCAATTCCAAGCATTTCAGCTGAGCAACAACAACAACAACAACAGGTCGACGACACATTTTCCTCTGCTCATTCTCCAGCATTATAAAGCACAATTACTGATTTTCCTATCGTGTTTTGACTGTCTTTGTTTCCTATGATTATGAACCAGCGTTATGACATGCATATCAACATCAAAATGTCCTTTCAAAGAGTACAGCTAATATACAGCTGATATAATTAGTTCCTAAACTATAAGTTCTGTTAACAACTTGGCTAGATGTGCTACAGTAGATTCTGCTACTTCAGTCTGCCAGAGTCTCTATTCTCTACTGCTGTTGGGCCCAATAGTGTTGCCACCTGTCCCGGTTTAACCTGATTGTCCCCGTTTTTAATGATCTGTCTCGGGGAAAAAAATATTCTCCCGGGACACTAACACCCAAGTCGCTGCTTATACTGTAAACAAAAAGGTTGATTGGGTTGGTACTGTCACGGGCTTACTGTTTCAAATGACTGGCTGGCTGAGTGGCTGCTGGCTTAAAGCAATGCATTCTGGACATTTTTGGACAATCTGGAACGTTCGGAAATCTAGGAACGTCACCGTACCACTCTGTACCCACCCGAGTGCAGAGTGAGGTGTGACTGGTCTATGAGGAGTCCTGTGTTACCCCTCACCTGCTCTGCAAGGGGCTGGGTATGCTCATGCCAAAACAACTTGTACAGGTGCTACGCCAAAATTCAACAACATAAAAACAACAAGGGAGACCTGCACACTGCTCAAAGACCAACCCCAAAACTTAAATAAACAAAATGTTTAGGGTTTATTACATTACACTTAGATGACACTCTTATCCAGAGCGACTTACAGATATTTATAGGGTTTCGGTTACAGTTCCTGGAGCAGTGTGGGGTTAGATGCCTTGCTCAAGGGCATTTTAGCCATGGGTAGGGCAGGATATAAACCTGCAACTCTCTGATCCCAAGACCAACTCCCTAACCACTAGACCACAGCTGCCCACAGGGTCCCTAAGGGTCTTCATGAGGCCCTCACCTGCTGTCCTCCAGGTCCTTGTCCTCGTCTGAGCTCATGTCGATGGTGAACATGTCCTCGTCCTCGGAGTAGCCCTCTGCGTCCTCCCGCCTCATGCTGTCCACCTGGGACTTCCTGCGTCTCTTCCTCCGCTTCTTCTGCCCGCTGCCGTCCCCCGGGGACTGGGCCGCCCCCAGCGTCTGGACGGGGGGACCGCCGGGGGCCGAGTCCGCGTGTCGCGATGACGCCCCCCCCTTACCCAGCTGGGCCTCCATGAGGGCGCTGCCCTCGGACATGATGGGGGAGGTGGCCAGGTAGGCAGGGACCATTTCCTGTATGCCAGAGAGGAGACAGACATCGCACCAGTCAGATCGCTCAATATGTTAAAGCAACACTAAGCAGTTTTTTCAACCTTCAAATAATGTTTCCAAAATCATTTTAGTGGTTCATCAACTCGTAACAGGGTGAACGGCACTTGAATTCACTTTGCGGACCTCCATGGGCTATAACTGCTCTATGCAAGCAAGTTTGCAAAAGCAGGTCACCGATCTGTAGTTCGAATGACACATAAGAAAGAAAATTTCGCTTCCAACCTTCAGGGCAGCCGAACAGGAAAAGTGCTTTAGTGTTGATTTAAGCTGCTTCCACAATGCTTCAATAAAATGACAGCTTTTTAAAGTTGGCAGTTGTTTCCATTTAGAATACATATATTAGATTTGATTAGATTCAACTTTATTGTCATTACACATGTATAAATAGTGGGGAACAATATGTGGTTTAGCATCTAATCAGCAGTGCTATTATGTAGCCTACAAATAAATAGGGCTGTATGAGCTGGTGGGAACAGTGTGCTATATGAACATATATATGCAAAAGTGACTTTGTCATCTAGCTGCATTTAACAGGAACTTGTTGGGGTAGTTCCATTTCTTGAGGCAATGTGCCAACACCTCAACACTGACAGTCAAAGAATTCTGCCTTAGCAGTACATGTGCTTGTATGTATTATTGGTCTGTCAGTGGATCTATCAGTGGGAGAGACTTGAGTTTCATATCCATTATCCACCAACATTGCTAACAACTCCTATATAATATACAATATAACCACAAATAGACTTTTTTGTTTTGTTTATTTATTTTATACAATGTAAAGTATGTGTATGTGTTGTGTGTGTGTGTGTGTGCGTTACATGTGCTAGAAGAGAATTATATTACTAATCACACTGAGAAAAGCCCAACAAAGAGAAACAACCCTACAGTTTTTAACCTGTAATGGAACAGTATATAACCTTGCCTTTAGTGCAAGTCAGCTTAGGTTGCAAAAGACATGCATGCTTTTGCAACCTAGCAGACACACACTCACACACACACACACACACACACACACACACACACACACAGACACACATACAGGAGCATGCAGGCCTTCACTAATGCACAGCTCATGTGCAGCTGCTGCTGTAACAGTCCCTGACATGTCTATTTAGGTTAGTCTTGGCACGTATAGCCCTGCGTGTCTCTGCACATGCCCCACACACTTCTACACTCTCCTGTTCCTACTTAAAATGCCCCACACACTTCTACACTCTCCTGTTCCTACTGAACATGCCCCACACACTTCTACACTCTCCTGTTCCTACTGAACATGCCCCACACACTTCTACACTCTCCTGTTCCTACTTAAAATGCCCCACACACTTCTACACTCTCCTGTTCCTACTTAAAATGCCCCACACACTTCTACACTCTCCTGTTCCTACTGAACATGCCCCATCCACTTCCATACTTTCCTGTTCCTACTTAAAATGCCCCACACACTTCTATACTCTCCTGTTCCTACTTAAAATGCCCCACACACTTCTACACTCTCCTGTTCCTACTGAACATGCCCCATCCACTTCCATACTTTCCTGTTCCTACTGAACATGCCCCATCCCCTTCCATACTTTCCTGTTCCTACTTAAAATGCCCCACACACTTCTATACTCTCCTGTTCCTACTCAAAATGCCCCATCCACTTCCCTACTCTCCTATTGCTACTGAACATGCCCCATCCATGTCCCTACTCTCCTGTTCCTACTCAAAATGCCCCATCCACTTCCATACTCTTCTATTACTATTATACATGCCCCATCCACTTCCATACTCTCCTGTTCCTACTCAAAATGCTCCATCGACTTCTATACTCTCCTGTTCCTACTCAAAATGCCCCATCCACTTCCATACTCTTCTGTTCCTACTCAAAATGCCCCATCCACGTCTATACTCTCCTGTTCCTACTGCACATGCCCCATACAGCTGTGGTCTAGTGGTTAGGGAGTTGGTCTTCGGATCGGAGAGTCGCAGGTTTGAATCCCACCCTGCCCATGGCTAAAATGCCCTTGAAAAAGGCATCTGACTCCACACTGCTCCAGGGACTGTAACCGAAACCCTGTAAATAACTGTAAGTTGCTCTGGATAAGAGCATCAGCTAAGTGTAATATAATACAGTTTTTGCCCATTGCTTAAACACATTTTGCAAAATTTGGCTCGCTGTGCCAAAACTCTACACACAAGCACATAGGACACAAATAAACCATTCACATCTATGTCAAATTGAAACTCTGCAATCAAAACCTAACAATCCTTTGTCAAAATGTCACTCTGATGACAAAATTGCACACACTTGCATCTTATAAAAACACTGTCACATCAGCAGCAACACACTAGTCTACTTTATATAAAACACTGTTTTTTGTATTTTGAATAGATGTGTTTTGCCAATGATACATCTGTATTTCATTTTTGAACGAAGTGTCTTATGTATGAAATAGTATGTAGTGTGCAGGAGCAAGTGTGTTGCAAAAAGGAGCAAGTGTGTTGCAGAATTGCAACTGTAAGGCTCCGGCCTGCCTGAGAGGTTCAGTTACCACAATAAAGGAGTGTCCTAAGCAGTTGTGCAGCTGATAAAACACAGAGGATCGTAAAAGGCCAGTTGATGCATCGCCTCAGTCCACGAGAACCCACAGTAGATCTTTAACTTGTGTTATCTTAATTAGTTGTCCCGCACCCCACTGTGTCCTCATTGGGCTCTGCCAACAGATGGTGCGGGGGAACTCACCCTGATCTACGGCAGGGCAAGATATACAGGAATCAACCATATATTATGTGTGGATAATGCTATAAGTTTTACATGTCATGTTTGGTCTCATTCTGATGGTCTCACTTCGAGTGGTATAATAGTCTCAGTCCTGCAACTATATCTAATCTATTTAATAAAGATCTGAAACCCTTGGCCTCACCGTCCCTGGGATCACGAGTGACCGCCTTCAGAGTCCGACACCCTGCTCCACAGGTGATCCATCTCAAGGCCTGACATTTGGTATCTGATGAGAAAAACACCCTTTGTGTCAACTGGGTACTTAAGGGGAGATAGACAAAGAAGCCTATTGAGTTTTTCTGTATCCAGATCTCCCGCAGCCCTTTTGCTGTGTAGTCATCTTCTGAGCAACCAGGTATGATCCTCTGACTGTTTATGTTTTCTCTTATGTTTTCCTTAGTCTAGTGATAGCCTTAGCATACTCATTGTTTTAACTGTATGTGTAACTTTGTAACCCGGACTGGTAAACTTGTACCTGACTAATAAATTGTCATTATTGCTATATTCCACTTTTGTCTCTCGTGAACATATTATCTTGCTTAAGTAGACTTTTGGGTAACGGCGTTCCCATAATGCCTGGCTGGGATTAGGCGCATACTCAGGCAGACGATACTTTCCTGCCCTGAGTCCCTAGCCTAATCACCTAGGTTTGGACCACGTCATGTAGAACTGTCATTCTTTAGCGGGGGTAACTTCTGTCTTATGTTAGATTAGTACTACCACGTGCTGCTGTATCAGCCGACCCAGCACCTCTGGGGAAGGAAAGCGACGACATAAGCAGGGATATAAGCACCTATGATAGCTGCATGACCGCTGGCACTCTCTAGACTAGCTCCATATTATGCTCGTGGTGTAGCCAGAATATAAATCGGCCGTTGGCACGACCTAAGCGACGCTATCCCCGGTTGAACCCAAGTAATACATAGTAGGAGAGACACTCATGTAACTAGAATGCCTTCGGTTGACTTAACTCTCACTCACGAGTCAACTTATGTACTATTTGGATAGATTAGGGTGGGACCTTTCGGCTGAGCTCCCGTAAGTGGACAAAGAGACTTTAGAGATAGATACAATGATTGCTTTATTGACATGCTCTGTTACGACAGCTGGAAGCTTCGCAGCGAACTCCCTCGCTCTCCACTTCCTGTTCCGCCGTTGGTTCCGGAAAGTGACGTCCTTACACAACTAAAGTGTAAAGCAGCGTTTTTGTTTAAGGTATGGTTACACTGTGTTTAAGGCATGGTAACACAACTTCAAGTTATGTTACTTTGGTTTAAGCATATGTTTATTGCGTTCAAGCAATAGGCAAAAACTGTAATAATACACTTCCATACTTTGCTGTTACTACTGCATATGTCTCATCTACTGATATACTCTCTGTTACTAAGCACACTATCCTGGGGCAAGCACCATCAAAGAGAGGGCAGAGTAGGGAACCTAATCTCACTGTCATACTACAATACAGTTTGCATACACAGAGTTTATGTACTTAATCAAATATGATTTACAGCACAGGGTAGAATACTGAGGCTAGCAACATAGTGTAGCTTTGTAGCTAGCAGCATTTTAGCAAGCAGCATTATAAAGCACTGGCAAAGGCTCGTTGTGTATGGTTTGGAGATTGCTACAATAAATCTGATTTATCTCATCAACAATCACAGGTGACGACTTCTGTATCACCATAACGCTGTCACCAGCAGGTCTGAACATAACCTGCGGTCACGACAAAGATGCTACAAACAAGGAGAAACAGGAGATTCTGTGGCAGATAACACTGATTGGCGCTGAAAGAAACACTTGATGTAAACAAAAGGCTACACTGTCCACAAAACAAACTGTACACAAACTGGAAACTGTCTGCCACATGGTTATACCACTAGGACTATATACATACGTGTGTGTGTGTGTGTGTGTATGTGCATGTGTGTGCATGAATGTATGTGCAGTATGTGAGATATTATATATATATATATATATATGGTGTGTGTGTATGTATGTGTATGTTTTTGTGTGTGTGTATGTGTGTGTGTGTGTGTGTGTGATGTGTGCATGTGTGTGTGTGTGTGTGTGTGTGTGTGTGTGTGTTTTAACAATAGCCATCAGGGCAAGGAGGTGGAAAACAAACAAATAAGTGAAAGGTCAGCTGTGCTGTCTGCTGTTTAAAAGGGCGTCGTGCAGACAGAGGCGCATGAGGAGGTGGGTTATTTATAGACCGGAGCTACATGCCCCCCCCCCCCCCCCTGTGCAGTGTTTGCCAGCCGAAGGGGGGGTTGGGTCGGGGGCTTAGAGAGGCACAGCATGGGCCAGACCCTGGGAATCCTCCCAGCAGCAATAATGTGGCACATTGATCATCCACGTTAATCTGACTCCCTGGATTATCGCCCCCTCGCTCACTCTGGGCAGCTGGTTTCGCAGACAGGAAGTGGTCCAGACCAGACTTCCTCCCTGGTGTCCACCCCTCACCACGGGAACTGCATTCCCCCTCATTTCTCTCTCATCTTTTCCACGCGCTCCCAAACGCAGGGGGATTTCCACTAAGGCAGGAATACCAACACCCCATTCATCCAGCGATCGCTGCCAGAGCCTCGGTGCTTTAATAATTCATAACGCTCCACTGCTGCACTTACTGCAGCAATGTGTAGCTGGGATAGCAGTTGTCGCTGCCACTTGTGACCTACAAATGAGCCACACATAGACAGAGCCTACGCCAATCAGTACAGAGCCTGTGCCAAAGACTTATAACTATATCTGTATATATACACAGCAAATGTATGTATATATAGCCTTCAGTCTGCACGCCGGCTGGCACTGTAACTCGGGTGGCACTGGAATGTGAGGTGGCCTCTAGGCCCAAAATGGGCCTTGTCTGGGTTAGGTCCAGGGACCAGGGCTGCACCATGGCCACACCCACTCTGCACCAAAGCCCAACCCACTTTGCTCCATGACCAAACCCATTTGCTCCATGGCCACACCCACTGACATGCATGGCCCAACCCACTCAGTCATATGGCCCAACCCACTCTGGATCATGGCCCAACCCACTCTGGACCGTGACCACACCCACTCCGCTCCACAGCCCAACCCACTCCTGGATCCGACGCCATCTGGGAGAATCCTTCCCTGGTGAGTGGTGCCAGCAGGAGTACGATGTATGCGTAGATACTCCCAAGTAACTGGATCTCTGCGTGCCTGAAACGCTGTGCATCTTTCCTATCACTTTATTTTTAGATGGATAACACACAATATACAACTGACACACCACACACTCATGTGCCACCAGCACACCATGGCACACAAACAGCTCATACAGAACCACCAGAATTATCAAACTCTGTGTGTGTGTGTGTCCGTGTGTGTGTGTGTTAGACAATCTGTCTCCTCACGACTTTTCTCATTTGGAGGTGAATAAGTTGGCTCGGTGGAGCGAAGCCTCTTTGAAACACTGCTCCCCAGAGAGAGCTGTTATTTTATGAAGTCCATAATGTAATATGGGCACCAATAAAGCTAGCACTGCTGTTTCTGAGTCTGACTTTCTTCCCCCGCTGGAGAACTCATTTTGCCGCCTCTGCGTCACTTTCTGGTTGACTGAGCAGGGAGAGCTGAGTAGAGCGCAACAGAAATCTCAACGCAGCACAGCCATCGCTCCAGCCTGAGCTCTGGACACACACACACACACACACATATGCAGCACAGCGATCTGGACACACACACACAAACACACACACACACATACACACACACACACACACACACATACACATGCAGCACAGCGATCGCTCCAGCCTGAGCTCTGGACACACACACACGCACACACACACATACACAGTCTTATCTGAGAGCTTTGTTTTGAACGCTAACGAGACCTGTAACGAGGCACAGTATATGCCCTCTAAGGCTCTTCAATTTCAGGACTGTATTAAAGTTTAATTTGTGGTAAGAACATTTTATCGCTATTCATTTCCACTTGTTTATTGATGTTTACTTTCACATGCTGCTCCCAGTAAATGCCCCTGTGAATCACTGTGTTAATTATAGTGCCTTACAGAAGTCTTTCTGTGAAGTGTGTGAAGTCTTGTTAGGTTACACTGTGGCCTTGGCCAAGTCAGTCCGATGCAAGAATGCCCCCTACCTCCCACCCCCACCTGACTCTCACTCTCTGTGTCTCCCTCTCTACTGTCTATCTGTCTGCCTGTCTTTCTCTCTCTCTACCTACGTATCTCTTTCTCTCTCTGTCTGTCTCTGTCTGTCTGTCCATCTTTACTGTCTATCTGTCTGCCTGTATCTCCTTACATACGTCTCTCTCTCTCTCTCTCTCTCTCTCTCTCTCTCTCTCTACCTATTACTGTCTCTATCTCTCTTTATCTATCTCTCTTTCTGTCTTTTTTCTCTTTCTCTTCCTTCTCTCTTATTACACAACCACTCAGCTGATTATTTCCAATAAACCGAACACACGTGCATGATTATTTCCAATAAACCAAACACACATGCATGGTGATTTCCAATAAACCGAACACACGTGCATGATTATTTCCAATAAACCGAACACACATGCATGGTGATTTCCAATAAACCGAACACACATGCATGATTATTTCCAATAAACAGAACACACGTGCAAGCTCAGGTGATGCCTGCACATATAGCGTGTTGTTAGTCATGAACGTTGTTCTGCTGAACACATGTCGTTCCGGAATGTTCCCTACCTCATTGGTCTCCGTCTCCTTGACGAAGAAGGCCTCTCCATTCTCCCCCAGCTTCATGTGCAGTGTCACAGGCTCACCATTGATCTCAATGTCCACCTACACACACACACACATGGGGGGGGGGTAATAAAGTACATGCATGTCTTGTCCATTCACTGCACACACATCAGCAGCAGATAAGCTGTACTACACTGATATGTTTTTACACAAGTCAACATATTTGCAACCCCAACCCATATTTGCCATAGCCCACATGTGAGACCTTTGCCCTCAGTGACATACTGTAAGGCTCTTACATGATGTTGGTACAGCCAGGTCTGTAGAGTGCCTATACAGAGACATGCTAAATCCTAGCCTGGTAAACCAGCCCCTTGTACTTCACGTCATTTTGGACAGTGCTTTCACTAACATTGCTGTTTTAAGCAGAATTTTGACTAGCGGCAATTAACAAACAGTGGGAGTGTTTGTGAGCGATGACGTTGACTACGTGTGCTACATTTGAATTGTAGTGCGTAGGCAGGCTAATTGCATACGTGACGTCCACACCTCCAGGGAAAAAAAAATTCAATACAGCACTGCCAGATTCTCTGTATAAAATGAAGTGAAGTACGAGGGGCTGGTTTACCAGACATGCTAAATCCCACACTAACAAAGTGATCTCATGGTGTCAGCATGGTGAGCAGCTTTGAACTATGAGAGTGACAGATGAGCTGCTATGTGCTGACCTGATCAGCTATAAAGGCCAGAAGGCTCCAAAGGCCGTTACAGGCATTAACAGATAATAATGCATTATAATCAGAGTTTACGTTGGGCCGCAGCCCTCCAGAGCTCAGCTACACCTCCTCACCTCAGCCATACAGCCAGCCAGAGCTGAGCTCCCTCTGTTCAGTATTTATAGTGAGATATTGACCACTGTGAGTAAAGAAGGGCTCCCCCTCCTTACAAAAGTCAATTTAACTAATGCATTACTGCAGAGACTAAACAATTATAATGAATTACCGTAGGGACTAAAATGCTGTCTTAGTTAGACAGCAGTGGATGTGGGCCAGAATAGAGCCGGTTTGGGGCTGGCGTCGGTGCCTGTATGTATGTGTTTGTGTTTGTGTGTGTGTGTGTGTGTGTGTGTGTGTGTGTGTGTCTGTGTGTGTGTGTGTGGATCTGGCGTCAGCGCCTGTGTGTGTGTGTGTGTGTGTGTGTGTGTGTGTGTGTGTGGCTCTGGCGTCAGCGCCTGTGTGTGTGTGTGTGTGTGTGTGTGTGTGTGTGGCTCTGGCGTCAGCGCCTGTGTGTGTGTGTGTGTGTGTGTGTGTGTGTGTGTGTGTGTGTGTGTGTGTGTGTGTGTGTGTTAGGAGTCGGGACCTGGTGTCCGGTCCGTGTCTGCTCACCACTTTCTCTCCTGAGCGCAGCATCCCATCTTGCCGAAACGCACGTGGAAGGATGAGCACTGCAGCCTGCCGTCGGGCTGTGTGTGTGTGTGTTTATGTATGTGTGTGTGTGTGTGTGTGTGTGTGTGTGTGTGTGTGGCTCTATGTGTCTGCTCACCACTTTCTCTCGCGAGCGCAGGACCCCCATCTTGCCGAAGCGCACGTGGAAGGGTGAGCACTGGAGCTGTCCGTCGGGCTGTGTGTGTGTGTGTTTATGTATGTGTGTGTGTGTGTGTGTGTGTGTGTGTGTGTGTGTGGCTCTATGTGTCTGCTCACCACTTTCTCTCGCGAGCGCAGGACCCCCATCTTGCCGAAGCGCACGTGGAAGGGTGAGCACTGGAGCTGTCCGTCGGGCTGCCGCACCACGATGACATCGATGCAGCCGGAGAGCGTGGCGGGGTTCAGGCCGCGGTACAGCTCCTTCACCTGCACAAACACCTGGCCCGCCAGCTGCCCCACGTAGTTCATGGTCTGCGTCTGTCGGAGAGAGAGCATGGCAGGGAAGGGGGTTCCTTGATTAAAGCTACTCTACTGTTTCTGAAAGTTTAAATGTAGCATTGGCAATAATACAGTGCCAGTTCTGACATATAACATTGGCAATACTGCAGTAACTCAGGAATTATGACAGGTGCCAACCATGTTTTTAAATTTCTTGGCTGCAATCCACTGCCTAATATACAATACACTGCCTATGATATTGAAAATGTATTACCAATGAATATATTACCACACACACACACACACACACACAAACACACACATACAAATCTTGTGGAATCCTGTGGTGCCCGGACTAGGGTCCTGCCTTGACCCCTTTAAACTGCCCAAAAAGAAGATTTATGCTGCACCAACAAACAGCTGAATCAACGCATTGTGCTCGCTCACAAACACGCAGTGCAGCTACCCTGAAGCAACATCATCCTGCAGTCTCACACACTGGCTTTGCCAGACACTCTATCTCACCACAGACAGAGAGAAAGAGACAGAGAGAGAGAGAGACAGACAGACAGAATGAGAGAGAGAGAGAGCGAGAGAGGGAGGGAGAGAGAGAGGGAGAGAGGGGGGGAGAGAAAGAGAGAAGGAAACACACACACACACACCAACAGTCACACTATTAACTACTTAACTACTGTACAACAACAGTGTTACACTGTTACAACCATTTGCTGTTATAAGTTACAGGTAGTCTATTTTCTTACCATCCTTTTGTTACTTGAATTATTATTATTATTATTATTATTTCTGTGTTCGTGTGTGTATGTGTGTGTGCTTGTGTGTGTGTGTGTGTGTGTGTATGTGTGTGTGTGTGTGTGTGTGTGTGTGTTTGTGTATGCTTGTGTGTGTGTGTGTGTGTGTGTCTGTGTGTTTGTGTGTGTGTGTGTGTGTGTGTATGTGTGTGTGTGTGTGTGTGTGTGTGGGTGTGTGTGCGTGCGTGTGTGTGTGTGTTTATGGGTGGAGGGGGCGTAAAATCTCAAAAAGCTGTGGGGCAGCGATTACCTCTGCCAAATGACTCGTTTTAAACATTTAAGGATTATCATTCCCCCTCTTCCCTTCTCTCGCTCTCTCTTTCTCTCTCTCTCCCATCTCTCTCTCTCTCTCTCTCTCTCCCATCTCCCTCTCTCTCTCTCTCTCTCTCTCGCTGGCGTGTGTATACAAACAGAGACATCCACTACACTACACCACAGACTGATGAAACAGCAGATTAGACCTGAGGCTAACAATCGCTGGCAGACACAACAGAAGGTGGGACAGAAGATGACATCGCAATTACAAAGAATTACCCTCATACTCCTGGATGCTTCCCTGTGAAGAGGGAAACTGAGACCTCTGAACTGTTCACAGCAGTACCCTGCCTAAATAAAACTAAAGAGGGACAAATTCAGCCCCCTTGCCTCTCCCCTACCCCCCCTAGCCCACCCACACTTCCCGTCCCGAGCAAGCGACCAGGCCCTCTCCATTTCCATAGGACCATGAAGCCACGTTAGTTATGATTTGAGTAAAGCCCCTTTATATGTGATTGTCACATGTAAGGCAGCACATGGAGGTGTAGACACATTTTGCCTGAGATATCAACAGCATATAACATATATATATGTGTGTGTGTGTATATTGGTGTCTCTAGGGTTAGTCTACAGTCTATATGTTTCTACTAGTCCATTGTATTGTATTTTATGGTACTGTATACTATATTACATGTATACTACTACATATCTAGTGTTGAATGCATAGAGAGCTAACATCTACCGGAGTCAAATTCCTCGTATATGTCAGTATACTTGGCCAATAAAACTGATTTTGATTCTGTTTCTGATTAATTTCATTACTTACAGTTTTACTGTCACTGACTGTCACTGACTGTCAATCAAGGTGAAAGTTGCTTCCCTGAACTGACATGAGCCACCTGTTCACATGGAGTGACTGGCTCCCTGAGGACACACACACACACACACACACACAAACACAAACACATACATACAGCTGAGGAAGTAAAAGCAGTACTTTTCCATAAGGCAGTAAATGCATACATTAGGGCTAGGCTGCAGACTGAGCGGTATATAGCGTAAAGTGCAGTTGCTCTTAAACGCTACACTTGCGAGCTTGCGAGACTGGAAGGCAAGCCGTCACACTAGGGCTAGGCTGCAGACTGAGCGGTATATAGCATAAAGTACAGTTGCTCTTAAACGCTACACTTGCGAGCTTGCGAGACTGGAAGGCAAGCCGTCACACTAGGGCTAGGCTGCAGACTGAGCAGTATATAGCGTAAAGTACAGTTGCTCTTAAACGCTACACTTGAGCTTGCGAGACTGGAAGGCAAGCCGTCACATGTTCAATAAGGAGTGTGCGGTGCGTTGCAGAGCAGATGATCCTGCTCTCTGCCTCTCATACTGTATGTGAACTCAGCTAGCGATCATCACATTAACCCAAACGTAGCTGAAACACCCTCTATGGTAGCTCTCGTTTAGACCTTCTATGGTAGTTTAGACTCTCCTGAAGGTCTTAACCCCAGACTGCCATTCTGCACTCCACCTCCTCCAGTGTCATCAGCCATTACACAGTAAGTGTCTGAGACGTCATTTCTCAGCCCTTGTATTTGCAAGGGCACCCCTTGACATTTTGGGGTCTTATATACTAATGCCACCCTCTCCCTCAACATCAATGGTAATAGTATCCTTCAAGGCTTCCTCTGTGAATGCTGGGCCCCTCAGAATAGCTTTGACCCCCTGGAGGGCACCCCTGTGTGTCTGTCTGTGTGTCTATATGCTGAGTCGGGATTAGCAGCATGTGCAGCATGGCAGGCATGTACAGCCCATGAATTCGTGCCTTCCCCTAGTGCCATGCTATGCCATCTTTGCCACTGTCTCTGGGCCCTCGTCTTCTTTTCCTGTGTTTGTGTGTGTGTGTTTGTGTGCCCTGTGTGTGTGCCCTGTGTTCTTTTCCAGTGTGCGTGTGTGTGTGTGTGTGTGTGTGTGTGTGTGTGTGTGTGTGTGTGTGTGTGTGTGTGTGTGTGTGTGTATGTGTGTGCGTGTGTGTGTAAGTGTGTGGCAGTGATGATGGCAGCATGGAACCCTGGGCCCCCGTGTTCTTTTCCAGTGTGTGTATGTGTGTGTGTGTGTGTGTGTGTGTGTGTGTGTGTGTGTGTGTGTGTGTGTGTGTGTGTGTGTGTGTGTGTGTGTGTGTGGCAGCAATGACCCAGCATGGAGGCACACAGGTGCCCAAAACAGCTTGCTGAGCGCTGGGTTTCACTAGACGGGGGACAGCGTGAGGCTTCATTCACAGCTTGTTACTGTAGCGTATGAGGACAATTACATAATAATTAGCTACCCCCAACCTGCGTACATATGCACTCACAAATACACAATAGTCACGCACACACACACACACACATAGTCACAAATGCCTGCACATATCCTCACAAATACACACACACACACACACACAATCATTTACTTTTCTGTGAAATGTTTGTTGACATGTCTATTTTATGCAATGCACTGGCTGTAGATCAAGACACATTTCCCCTTGTGGAACAATAAAGTATACCTTACCTTACACACACACACACACACGCACACACACACACACACACACACTCAGTCACACACGTCACAGTCAGCACCTTTCACACACTCAGCATAAAAACCTTACAGGAAACGTCAACAAGTAAGGTCATTGCAAAATAACACATCCTCCTGAGTAACTGCAGTGTAATAAAGAACACCAACCATGACAATATAGTAAAATAAGACACAGGGCACTTTGTCATTCACCCCATTCAATGCAATGTCATGAGCACAAACCTACAGAATGTGCCCCTGACCAACACATGGACACTTGTCCTCTGCAATAACGAATTTATTGGGCAGTCAGCAGCACACAGTTACCTACATTAAAATCCAAATACCTCAATTTGTCCACAGCGAAGAACATTCAGAATATATATGGATTTAGATGCACCCATGAATCACTGTAATTGACAGTAAATGATCAAGTAAATCGTTTAAATCAATAGGTCTATGGTTGGGTAGGAGTTTAAAAGGGATTGAGTGGAAGGCAGAGTTATTCTGATGGCGAGCGACGAGATAGCAATACAGCTGATGTTTACAACAATAACAACACGGCGCGTCACATTGTCAACACATAAACGTTGAATTGTCAACAACATTAATTTCTCAGTGCATGCCCCTCACACATAACCATGGCGATACTGCAAATTACCTAAGATGTATGTCTAAAAATATGTAATGGCTTGCTTCCTGGGCTGCATAACAAAAATAGGACCCATGACATAAAATAGGATGGATATAGATACATACATTCTAGAGGGTGAACGCCACAATAGTTGAGGTCTTCCCACCACCATCAACGCCACGGCGAATGTTTTTGTGTTTCTGAAATTCTCGTCCAAATTAACGAGTCGAACCATCACGTAGGAAATCGTTCATCCTTGACAGCGACTGCGATCGCATTTGAAACAGACTTGAAATTCCGTTCAATGAAGAAGCCCTTCCCTGCCTTTGCCGGTGACGTGTCGGGGTGTAAACTCCTTCGGCTGCCCAATCAGATTCCCGATCGAAAACTACTACACGTTTCTGCCTCCAAAGACCTCCGTGGGAACCAGTGAAACATCATCAGCCATACATTATTCACCGTCGGTATGCGGAGTACAAATACATTCCTTGTTTATCTTACGGGTATCATGCGTTTTGTTGCTCTGCGTAAATATGGCGAGCCACTAGGGTGGGTTGCAGTCTGGCTGTTTGGTAAACAGTCAAACCACGTGTTCTCAGCGGACTCGCTGTCTCTTTCTCTCCATTTTTGCTCACAATACTTAAAAAAAGGATTTCCAGACCACACAATGTTTGCTGTTTACAAATTTAAAATAGGTCACAGAGTGCTGAAGGATTTTGAGATATTTTCTTAGGTTAGGTTTAGATACCAGATATTTGGATGGGTGCAGGGATGTTCTTGCATACGAGGAAAGGCTACACTAGTATTTAAAGATGTAATCAGTTTACAGTCAG
Organism: Coilia nasus; assembly: GCA_027475355.1. NCBI lineage: Eukaryota > Metazoa > Chordata > Actinopteri > Clupeiformes > Engraulidae > Coilia > Coilia nasus. The sequence continues at coordinate 5,979,577 of CM050205.1, forward strand.
CATAGTTTTCAGATTATATGGATTGTAAAGTAGGTCTGGCTTTAGTCACAGATGTAGTCAGAGGATGCCATGGTTACAAGAGGCCTGATTTAGTGTCTGCGCTTTTCCTCCTAGCCTTGCTATCCATCCTAGCACCCTTACCGCCAGGTTTAGTGTGTGTTTTTCCAGCCTTGTAGAACGAGAGCTGTTATCATTTCCTCCTATCAGAGCAAGGCGGCACCCTTTCACTGTAAAGCTGAAAGCTGAGTAAAGTAAAGAGAGGGTGGGGCTGCGTACCTGTACTGACCTCACGTGTACTGCTACCCCCATCTACCGTCAGCATTCTCACAGAGACCGAAGATGGCTCCTGTGCCCTAATCTCAGTTTCTCCCCCTTCTCTTTTTCTCTTCCCCTTTGTGTCTCTTTTTTTCTTTTTTCTCATTCATATCAATCTATTTTCATCCTCCACTAGGACACACAAACAAGAACACACGCACACACACACACACACAGGCACAGGCACACATATTGATACAATCATGCACAAGCTCTCTTTTTCCCTCACTTTTCCCGCTCTTTGCTTTCTTTACACACACACACGCACACACACACACTCACACACACACACAATGTGGGTCTCACGTGGCAGGCAGTCTTGGCAAGCAGCCAGCGTGGCTGACAGTGAAGATATATAATGGTGGTGGAGAGCTGAGCTGGGCTGAGCTGGGCTGAGCTAGTGACTGGGCAAGGGAAGGAAGAGGAAGCGCCTGTGGTCAACTCCACTGCGCCCCCCTCAGGCATACACTAGCATAAGCAGGGCAGCAACACCAGACTGGGCAAAACCAGTTTCTGGGTCGACACTGGGCCAGAATCAGACCTCGGGCGGTCTGCTTCGCTGTGGGCTGTGAGCTTCAGGTTCAGCAAATGCACATATTTTTGGCTGTAATTAAACGGTTCTGAGTGGCATTAGTGAGCCCTGTGTTTTTTTATTATTTGGGAAATAAACAAATTATCCTCAGTAATATTTTAATAGATTTTATATGGTGTTTTGAATAAAGGGGTTTACTAATCAAAGCTGTTCTTTATCTCTTTCTCTCTCTCTCTCTTCTCTCCCTCCCTCTCTCCCCTCTCTGCTGTCTCTGCTGTCTCTCTCTCTGTGTCTCTCTGTGTCTGTCTGTCTGTCTTCTCTCTCTCTCTCTCTCTCTCTCTCTCTCTCTCTCTCTCTCTCTCTCTCTCTCTCTCTCTCTCTCTCTCTCTCTCCCCTCTCTGCTGTCTCTGTCTGCTGTCTCTCTCTGTGTCTGTCTGTGTCTGTCTGTCTGTCTTCTCTCTCTCTCTCTCTCTCTCTGTCTCTCTCCCCTCTCTGCTGTCTCTGTCTGCTGTCTCTCTCTGTGTCTCTCTGTGTCTGTCTGTCTGTCTGTCTTCTCTCTCTCTCTCTCTCTCTCTCTCTCTCTCTCTCTCTCTCTCTCTCTCTCTCATCAATTTAAGTCAGTTCAAAGTTGCTTTATCAGCATTAATGTTGACAGTGTTGCCAAAGTAAAAAGAACAATACAAACTCTTGTACATTTGCAATTTATCTATCTCTCCCCCCACTCTCTCTGTCTCTCTCTGTCTCTGTCTCTCTCTGTCTCTCTCTGTCTCTCTCTCTCTCTCTCTCTCTCTCTCTCTCTCTCTCTCTCTCTCTCTCTCTCTCTCTCTCTCTCTCTCTCTCTCTCTCCTTCTTGTAGGGCAGGCAGTGGCAGTGAGACGGGCTCTCTGTGTGCAGTCTCAGGGTGGCCATATGTCTGTTGCTCAGCTCATCCACTAGTAGCCAGAGACAGCGTAAAACACTCTCCCTCTACTCCAGCATCATGGGAAACAAGCCACAACTCAAAACAAACGGCCGCAACAACACAAACACCAACAATGGCAACCACACAGGCTGTCACCACCACACAGGAAAGGCCTACAGGCCGTCAGTGCCACACAAATCACACCCTGAAAGAATCTACTGAATGTCTTTCTCAAGCACCAAATTCCTCTGCTATTGACATCAGAACAAAACACAGCACACAGTCAGAGAAGGGAGTGTGTGTGTGTGTGTATGTGTGTGTGTGTGTGTGTGTGTGTGTGTGTGTGTGTGTGTGTGTGTGTGTGTGTGTGTGTGTGTGTGTGTGTGTGTGTGTGTGTGTGTCCGACAGTAACCTCACATGTCCTCAGTGACGGCAAGGCAAAGCTAGCCCTGGTGTTTATCTTTCTTGTCCGCAGTAATGAGGAGCTCTGAACAACATGTGTAGCTCTGGCTGTTTGGAAACGCACTGCCGCTGAGAAACACACTTCTGTTTAAACACACACTGCCCTTTCTCCAGGAAAAGAGGAACACTCCAGAGAATGTTCTTACTGTGTGCGTGCGTGTGTGTGTGTGTGTAAGGGAGGTAAGAAAAGGGGTGTTTTGATTCGCTTCGCAGTCCAAGCCCAGCCAGTGGTGTGTGTGCAGGGAGGTGGTCTGGTCTGGCACCGTCCCCCTGCAGATGTGTGTGTGTGTGTGTGTGTGAGTGTGTGAGGGATCTCTATTTCATTTCAATCTGACACACTGCCAACTCTCCCGCCCCAGTGTCCAATGGGGACCCTAGTGCACGAGCAGGTCTTCTAGGAAGCATCCCAAGCACTAGGAGAAGAAGAGGGAGGATGGGACGATCGGAGAAGGGAGAAAGAGGTCCTTTACGGTCGCCATAAACAGCTCTTCCACGAAGTACCCCAAACACAGGGAAAAGCAGAGGAGGGACACAGGTCTTGTAAGGTCACGGTAGTGGCTAGAACACTGCACTGCGTTAACTCAGACTGTGCCCCGCTACAGGCCTGCACTGCGTTAAATTAGACTGTGCCCTGCTACAGCTCTGCACTGCGTTAAATTAGACAGCTACAGCTCTGCACTGCTTTAAATTAGACTGTGCCCCGCTACAGGCCTGCACTGCTTTAAATTAGACTGTGCCCAGCTACAGCTCTGCACTGCGTTAAATTATACTGTGCCCCGCTACAGGCCTGCACTGCGTTAAATTAGACTGTGCCCTGCTAGAGCTCTGCACTGTGTTAAATTAGACTGTGCCCTGCTACAGCTCTGCACTGCGTTAAATTATACTGTGCCCCGCTACAGGCCTGCACTGCGTTAAATTAGACTGTGCCCTGCTACAGCTCTGCACTGCGTTAAATTAGACAGCTACAGCTCTGCACTGCTTTAAATTAGACTGTGCCCCGCTACAGGCCTGCACTGCGTTAAATTAGACTGTGCCCCGCTACAGGCCTGCACTGCGTTAAATTAGACTGTGCCCCGCTACAGGCCTGCACTGCGTTAAATTAGACTGTGCCCCGCTACAGGCCTGCACTGCGTTAAATTAGACTGTGCCCAGCTACAGCTCTGCACTGCGTTAAATTAGACTGTGCCCAGCTACAGGCCTGCACTGCGTTAAATTAGACTGTGCCCCGCTACAGGCCTGCACTGCGTTAAATTAGACTGTGCCCTGCTAGAACACTGCACTGCGTTAAATTATACTGTGCCCCGCTACAGGCCTGCACTGCGTTAAATTAGACTGTGCCCTGCTAGAGCTCTGCACTGTGTTAAATTAGACTGTGCCCTGCTAGAGCTCTGCACTGCGTTAAATTATACTGTGCCCCGCTACAGGCCTGCACTGCGTTAAATTAGACTGTGCCCTGCTAGAGCTCTGCACTGTGTTAAATTAGACTGTGCCCCGCTACAGCTCTGCACTGTGTTAAATTAGACTGTGCCCTGCTACAGCTCTGCACTGCGTTAAATTAGACTGTGCCCTGCTACAGGCCTGCACTGCTTTAAATTAGACTGTGCCCAGCTACAGGCCTGCACTGCTTTAAATTAGACTGTGCCCAGCTACAGGCCTGCACTGCTTTAAATTAGACTGTGCCCAGCTACAGGCCTGCACTGCTTTAAATTAGACAGCTAGAGCTCTGCACTGCGTTAAATTAGACTGTACCCTGCTACAGCTCTGCACTGCGTTAAATTAGACTGTGCCCAGGTGGAGCTCTGCACTGCTTTAAATTAGACTGTGCCCAGCTACAGGCCTGCACTTCTCTCTCTCTCTCTCTCTCTCTCTCTCTCTCTCTCTCTCCCTCTCTGTGCCTCTCTCTCTCTGCATCTCTTTCTCTCACTCCCTCTCTGTCTCTCTCTCTCTGCCCCTGCCACTCTCTCTCTCTGTCTCTTTTTTCCCCTCTCTCTCTCTACCCCTCTATCTCACCCTCTTTCTCTCACTCTCTCTCTCTCTCTCTGTCTCTTTTTTCCCCTCTCTCTCTCTACCCCTCTATCTTACTCTCTCTCTCCTTCTCTCTCTCTCTCTCTGTCTCGCGGTCTCTCTCCCTATCCAAACAACAATAGAGGTTTTTGAAACCAAACTCAGCATTTCCAGAAGTTTTTAATTCCCACCGCAACACTCATGTCCTCATGCCAAGGGAGACACAACTAAAATCACGGCTGTTGGCTAGGCCACTTTAAACACATTTTTACAGCCCACTGATTACACTATAGGTCTAAGAGACCATTAAACTGTACACTGTGCATGGTACTGCTGCAGTACTCCATCATCTGGGCTACTGACTGCGACACCAGAAAGATATAATAATAAAAACAATAATAATAATAATAATAATAATATCTGCACATATATATCTGCTCCGGCGCCACTGGACTGCAAGAAATGTTGTCTTGTGGTGTTCTTGCCAAACTGTAAAGCACTTTGAGCTGCATCTTGTATGTATAAATTGTGCTATACAAGTAAAGATGATGATTATTATTATTATTATTATTATTATTATTATTATTATTATTATTAGATACTGCGTATTTGACCTTTGACCATAAACACATTATTTTAAATGACGGTGTTTTGAACAGACACTTGTAAAGTAATGTATTTATTTGAACTGGGGCAGGGCAAAGTAAAACATTAACCCTAATAATTCAAGGAGAGATGCATGGCTAAGGTTTAGTAAATATCATTATTTTCCACCCACAGTCTCTGGACAGGTAGTTGGAGCTGTCCTGAAGTTATTTACAATGAAAAGTAGAACAGCTGCTGGCAAACGTGCCTCTGGGCAGCTATATGGTGCTGTTTTCTCTGGCGAAGAAGTTAAATGTTAATGTGCTGTAGGCTTGCTAAACCTGATTGGTTATCACACTTGCTTATACTTTTGCAGTAACTTGAGTCCACATACATACATACACACACACACACACACACACACACACACACACACAGGCGAGTAGCATGCACCATGTGACCACGTGTGTAGCAACATTCCCAAGAACCCCTGGGTCAGGCGTGCATTCACACGGTCTCCATAGAGAAGTGGGAGGCAGTGTGGGCTGGGCTATCTCGACCAATCACGGCCCACTGAGCGCCATGACAACAGCAGCTCTCGGACACTGGGGTAGGGGCAGCCCTTAAGACTCCTGACCCCTGTGTGTCTGTGTGTGTGTGTCTGTGTGTGTGTGTGTTTGCTTGTGTGTGTGTGTGTGTGTGTGTGTGTGTGTGTGTGTGTGTGTGTGTGTGTGTGTGTGTGTGTTTGTGTTTGACCCTAGGGAGCACTGCAGGGGAGTGTGAGAATAGGAGACATTCCTCCACAGCCTCCGTCTCTTTCCCCTCCATTGTTTCCAGTAAGCCCTGAGAACAGCGTGTCTCTGGACTACGCAGAAGGGATGACACCCCCCCCCCCCTCCCAAGCAAAGGGCAAACCCTGCACCGTCCACCACTGAGGCCCCATCTGCTGCACTTTGTCAATAGCAATCAGCTGTTTAATCAATGGCCACACGGCGAGAGTGACAGTCACATGGGCAGATATGGCTATAACGCCTGAGGCCACTGCGCTGTGGTGGAAATCTGTTATGTCATCGTGCCAGGCTTCAAGTGTGAACACTGCGCAAATGGACACCTCAAATCACGTGTGTCAGTCACTTGTGAAATACATGGAAATCACATACTAAGACACCAGCGTGTGTGTTTATTTTTGTGCTCGGGGACGTTCATTGCAATCGGACCCTCTTATCCAAATATGGAGGTTATTTATGAAGCTGAGGATACCTGAAATCTGTAGCACGCGCGCACGCACACACGCGCCCCCACCGGCACCCAAGCCGGGCACCCAAGCCTGGCACGCAAGCCCGGCACCCAAGCCTGGCACGCAAGCCTGGCACACAAGCGGTGTCCTGTCCTAGGGGATGGAAGGTATGAGTAACAGGACAAACACAGGTCTGCAGCAGGCAAACGTACGCACCAGCACGAGCAGGGGCGCTGCTACTAGAAATTGTGGATCCCCTGAAAGAAAATCATTTTGGACCCCCACCCCCCCAATATTATAGTTCTCTGTGGGCCCCGAATCATCCACCAAATCATCCCCTGGCCACGAGCATATTTTAAAATTATTTAAATTCTTTAAAATTCTACCAAAGCACTGAATGGACTTGCACCTTATGTGTCCGAACTGATTAGCCCCTACACTGTATAGTGCCTCACTCTACTATTTAATTATCTTTTACCTCTATTTATTCTTTTACTGTTCCCCATGTTATCCTGAGGCTAAGGATCATTGGGATTGACATATTTTATTCCATTTATTTTTTGTAATTTAGTTTTTATGTTTAATGTCTACTGACATTGCACAACTTAAGTGACTGCCTCTATGCTGCCTATGTGGCTGTCCATGCTGCCTATGCGGGTGTATCTGTGTACAGTGTTTTAAAACCATGCTTTATGGTGGTGCTGCACTGGAAATATCAACACATTGAGTTGAATTGGCTCTGGTTCTGACCCAGGTGAATGCAGATGTAGAATGCAGATGTGCTTGTGTTGGGTCTGAATTAGCTCACTAGTCAGCAACTTTGTGACCTGCTGCAAATTTACAGTGTGTGTATGTGTGTGTGTGCGCAGGTGTGCATCTTTGTGTGTGTGTATGTGTCTGTGCGTGTGTACATCTGTGTGTGTTTGTGGATTTGTGCATGTGTGTGTGTGCATCTGTGTGTGTTTGTGGATTTGTGCATGTGTGCATGTGTGCATGTGTGCGTGTGTGTGTGTGTGTGTGTGTGTGTGTGTGTGTGTGTGCATCTGTGTGTGTTTGTGGATTTGTGCATGTGTGCGTGTGTGTGTGTGTGTGTGTATCTGTGTGTATCTGTGTGTGTTTGTGGATTTGTGCATGTGTGCATGTGTGCGTGTGTGTGTGTGTGTGTGTGTGCATCTGTGTGTGTTTGTGGATCTGTGCATGTGTGTGTGTGTGTGTGTGTGTGTGTGTGTACATCTGTGTGTGTTTGTGGATCTGTGCATGTGTGTGTGTGTGTGTGTGTGTGTGCATCTGTGTGTGTTTGTGGATTTGTGCGTGTGTGTGTGTGCACCTGTGTGTGTTTGTGGATCTGTGCATGTGGGCGTGTGTGTGTGTGTGTGTGTGTGTGTGTGTGTGTGTGTGTGTGTGTGTGTATGCATCTGTGTGTGTTTGTGGATCTGTGCATGTGTGCGTGTGTGTGTGTGTGTGTGTGTGTGTGTGTGTGTGTGTGTGTGTGTGCATCTGTGTATGTTGGTGGATCTGTGCATGTGTGTGTGTGTGTGCGTGTGTGTTTTCTCCCTAGCCTGTTTTCACATGTAATGCATGATGTTGTAATTTTGGATCAGATTAAAATAAAATAGCACAGAAAGCACAAAAACAAACAAAATCGTTTCCAGTCCTGCAGTAATACTGTATGTGAAAGTTTTACATGATTGTGCAAGAATCTGTTCTCTATCGATGAAACTGACCAGGAAAAACAGATTAAATGACTCATATGTAATGGTGGTCTGTTGTCTATCGATGAAACTGACCAGGAAAAACAGATTAAATGACTCATATGTAATGACTCATATGTAATGACTCATATGTAATGGCTGGCTGGTTCATCCTCTTCTTTGCCAATTCTGCCGTCAGACATATCTGTAAACCTCCACTGCCCTCGCTGCCAAACACACATACTACACACTGCCAGGGTTTCTCCTTTCCTCTCCTCATGCTGAAGCCAAACTTGGTGTCCTCACTTTATACCTATACATGCACACATACATACATCACCACACTCACAAATGATTCAGACGGGACCCCCCGAGGCTAAATTTAGAAAGCTCTTGGATCATTCACAAGCACAAGTGCAACCCCCCCCCCCCCCATACACCCCCCCACCCACCCCCACCCCCCCACCCCCCACCCCCCCCACACATGTTACATAACAGTCTTTAATAAACCATGACCTTGATTGACACCCTGGTCACTCAATCATTTACCCGAGCTGTCCCCTAAGGGCGAATGCTGTGATTGGCTGAGAGGTTCACCAGAGGGAACATGCTATCTGGCCTGAGAAATGTGACCTGGCTGTGATGTGTGAAATATGTTTACTTTACCACAGTGGGGATTTAGCAACCACTGTCTTAGTGGCCACTGGGCTATGGGACAGGGAGGGTGGAGGGAAGGGCAGTTTGTACTGTGTCCTGTGATTCTGTGCTATTGGTATTTGTAATCACTTGTTTATGAGCTTTAAAAAAAGAAGAAACATGTGAATGTCAGGAAAAGTGCCTTGTTGATTAAGGTGTTTCACAATGAACAACAGTTTCACAAACCAAGCGTTCACTGTCTTGGTGCAAGTTATGCACCTCTTCAAAACACTGGTGTTGGAATTACAATTTATAGGCAAACCGTTATGTATCTAGCGACATGTAATGAATCTACAAAATGCTATGAGGAAGAAAATGGAACGGATAGGTCTCATAGACCACGTAGTAGTTTTAAAATGAACAAAAGATACTTTATACGCGCAATTATGACGTGAGAGATGACCTAGTGCTGTAGACTTGCACAACAATATCGCCACAATAAACAACCAACGCTTCCCAAACAGGAGCAGACATCAGCCAGTGCAGATGACCCTGTGTGGTGGTTTGCCAGAGCAGACGACCCTGTGTGGTGGTTCGATAGTGCAGACGACCCTGTGTGGTGGTTCGATAGTGCAGACGACCCTGTGTGATGGTTTGATAGTGCAGACGACCCTGTCTGGTGGTTCGATAGTGCAGACGACCCTGTGTGGTGGTTTGATAGTGCAGACGACCCTGTGTGGTGGTTCGATAGTGCAGACGACCCTGTGTGGTGGTTCAATAGTGCAGACGACCCTGTGTGGTGGTTCGATAGTGCAGATGAGCCTGTGTGGTGGTTCGATAGTGCAGACGACCCTGTGTGGTGGTTCAATAGTGCAGACGACCCTGTGTGGTGCTTTGCCAGTGCAGATGAGCCTGTGTGGTGGTTCGATAGTGCAGATGAGCCTGTGTGGTGGTTCCATAGTGCAGATGAGCCTGTGTGGTGGTTTGATAGTGCAGATGAGCCTGTGTGGTGCTTTGCCAGTGCAGATGAGCCTGTGTGGTGGTTCGATAGTGCAGATGAGCCTGTGTGGTGGTTCGATAGTGCAGATGAGCCTGTGTGGTGGTTCGATAGTGCAGATGAGCCTGTGTGGTGGTTCGATAGTGCAGATGAGCCTGTGTGGTGCTTTGCCAGGAGATTAGAGAGGAGTAAGGAGGCTGTGGAGAGAAAAGACCGCTGCAATCTGACCCTCGTTCCCAGGGCTCTGTGCATGCTGTTCCCACAGCTTACCTGATGTCTCTCATATCTCCTTCCACACACATGAACACACACACACACACACACACACACACACACACACGCACACTTTTCACCCCCCAACCCATCACCTTCCCCACCCCCTACCACTACCCTTACCTTGTGCCTCTCATATCCCCCTCCAAACATACACACACACACACACACACCTACTCACACACACACACACACATGCACACACATACACACACACACACACACACACACACACACACACACACACACACACACACACACACACACACACACTTTTCACCCCCCAACCCATCACCTTCCCCACCCCCTACCACTACCCTTACCTTGTGCCTCTCATATCCCCCTCCAAACACACACACACACACACACACACACACATACACACACACACACACACACACACACACACACACACACACACACACACACACACACACACACACACACACACACACACAGACCTTTCATCCCACAACCCACCCCTGACCCATCACCCCCCCCACCCCTAGCCCTACCCTTACCGTGTGTCTCTCATATCCTTGCCACCCTCCACCTTCGACCCCCACCCCCAGACAGCCTGCCGACATGAAAGCCCCCCAGATAATGTGCCCATTCACTCAGCCTGGGCCTCCTCCACTGAGGGAGCTTTCTGGGATGAGCTGCCCGGGGAAGAGCCCGGATATCGGCACTTAAGCACAGTGGCCTTTTATCTATGATAGCGGGGCAACAACTATGAATGAATCACTGCATACTTTATTATTCCAATTGTATCTTGTACACTACACAGTGGGCTTTAAATCTATAATAGCTGGGCAACAATTATGAATACATCACTGCATACTTTATTATTAGTGCACTTCATGTCCTGCTTCATGTGTACTTGTCTCCTTTCTACCTGTTCTACTTGTATATTATGTAACTAGGTGCCTATATGTATATTGTTGTCTGTAGTGTACAGTATGTGTGTATATATCTCTATTTGCCTATCGAATATACACTACTACTTGTCTATATGTTGAATGGATAGAGAGCTAACATCTGCCAGAGTCAAATTCCTTGTACATGTAAGTATAGATGGCCAGTGAAACTGATTCTGATCAAAGATTAGAAGACGAGCGCTACTGTAGAATCTTTGATTCTGATTCTGATGAATAAGAGTGAGCGCTCCTGGGTGAGCTGGGATCACTGCTATTTTTACCCTCTTCACTGGATACTTTTTATAAGTTGCAAGTGATTTTTGGAAATATGTGAAATACAACATTGCAAATTTTGGGGATCTTTTTGTGGGATGTAAATTGTAAAGGCTAGCCTGATGCATCAGCCGCTTTCACTTCGTGTAGTTGCCGGAGGTAAATGAAATTGAGCGGAAGCACTAGGCGGCGTTAGCCTATCTATGTAAAGGCCACTGTAAGCCACTTTATGATCATAAGGTCGCAATACACAGAATAGCCATCAGAATTTCCCCCTCAGTTCTGTATTTTGTGATTGTGGATTGACTGATTCTCCAGTTGGAAAGCTTGAACATGCAACTACCCCAACACACCAGCTCGAATCTCACACACATATCACATACCACACACTGATAACTGGTGTTTTTTAAGCACAATACAGGAGGAGTCCATAAATACATCCAGTTACAGCAGTCACTCACTGCACTCCTGCACTTCTCCAGGCTTTTACTGTAAAGCAGTCTTACCTGACTGCTACATCACAGCATCCTGGACAGTGAGGTACACCACCTCCCATTCACTCCCCTGCACTCCCACCCATTCCCATTCCCATTCACTCCCCTCCCCTTCACACCACCTCCCATTCACTCCCCTGCACTTCCACCCATTCCCATTCCCATTCCCATTCACTCCCCTCCCCTTCACACCACCTCCCATTCACTCCCCTCCCCTTCACACCACCTCCCATTCACTCCCCTGCACTTCTCTAAAGCCTCAGAGCACAACACCTCTGGTACAACTATCCGATAAACCCACAGCCAGCTACCAAACAAGTGGGCTTCTTATCGATGTTAGATTAATGCTACATTAACAATTAAATTACCCACGCACCCACACACACACTGCTGCTACAAAAACACACACTATGCATACCATACAATATCTACAAACACACCTATTACACTAGTCCATGATTACATGCCATGGTCACAATGCCCGGTGTCCCATACACACACACACACACACACACACACACACACACTGGTGGAGCAGGCAGTCTTTACCCCCACACACACACCCAAACACACACATGAGGAGAAGGCGGTCCTTACCCACACACACACACACACACACACACGTGTAGCAGGCAGTCTTTACCCATGACCAGTAGTTGTCCCCAGGGCTGACACCCTCACAGAGCCCTTCATGGTGCTCCTCTGATATCATGGCCTCATCCTCTCTCCGCATGTGTGTGTGTGTCAGTAAGCCGCAAGGCTACTAAGTGGTATTCCACTTAGTACACACTTTCTGAGCTTCGCTTTGGCATCAGTACACACACTCTGGTCTTCGCTTTGGAGTTAGTACACCCAGCTCCTGATCTTGTCTTTGGAGTCAATATACACAGCTCCTGCTCTTCGCTTTGGAGTCAATATACACAGCTCCTGATCTTCGCTTTGGAGTCAGTATACACACTCGAGTCTTCGCTTTGGAGTTAGTGCACACAGCTCCTGATCTTCGCTTTGGAGTCAATTTGCACAGCTCCTGATGTTCACTTTGGAGTCAGTACACACACTCTAGTCTTCACTTTGGAGTCAATATACACAGCTCCTGATCTTGTCTTTGGAGCCAGTACACACACTCTGACCTTCGCTTTGGAGTCAGTACACCCAGCTCCTGATCTTGTCTTTGGAGTCAATATACACAGCTCCTGATCTTGTCTTTGGAGCCAGTACACACACTCTGACCTTCGCTTTGGAGTCAGTACACCCAGCTCCTGATCTTTTCCTCAGGGTTCAACATAAGTCCTGTGGTTGGAGTTCAGAGTAAGTGATTTGACTGGAGTTCAGTGTGAATCTTCTAACTGAAGTTCAAAGAGAATCTTCTGACTGGAATCAAGTGTGAGTCTTCCACTTGGAGCTGAGCGTGGATCCTCTGTTTAAAGTGAGCTGTGAATCTTCTGTTCTGAGCTCTGCTCAGCTTAAGTCTTCTCACTGGAGTTAAAAGGAGATCTCAAGTTTTGAGTTAAGAGTGGATCTCCTGTTTAAAGCTAAGTGCGGATCTTCCGTTTGACTAAGAGTGAACCTCCTGCTTGTAGGTGGGTAAAAGTGAGGGCGGGTGGGTGGTGGTGCCTATATAGTACGCTTGGGGAGGTTTTCTTACTAATTTTACCGGGGTGGGGGTGTTCTTGGAATGGGACTGAGAGGGGAAACCTGAGAGCTCCTCGGACATGCTGCTTTCTCAGGCCCGATCCCCAGTCAGTCGCCCGCTGGGGTGAGATGTACTTAGCTCACAAGGAACCCTACAGGAAGTGGAGAGCACTTGCACACACAAATATACATGCTGTCACACAAACATACATGCACTTACACAAACATACATGCTGTCATACAACCGTACACACACTCACACAAACACACACACACACACACACACACACACACACACACACACACACACACACACACACACACACACACACACACACACACACACACACACAATCCTTACCATTGTATTTAAGTATATCTAAGTATAAAATATATTTATAATAATAACATACAAAATGTATTTCTAATAATAATAATTAAAAAGAAATTAAAATGATCTAATGTGCATGTGTAATGTGTGTGTCGTATTGGGTTGCTAATTAAATGGAACTTTCTTTGCGTCTAGGTGGATGCTGACCTTCTGCCTCTTGGAAACCCTGTGTGTGTGTGTGTGTGTGTGTGTGTGTGTGTGTGTGTGTGTGTGTGTGTGTGTGTTTTCAGCCCTTGGCTTCTCATGTGACTGGACCTTGGCCCTCCTGCATCCTGCTGTCCAGTGCTGTGTAACCCAAGCTACCCGTGTGCATGCATGTGTGTGTGTGTGTGTGTGTGTGTGTGTCTGTGTGTGTGTGTGTGTGTGTGTGTGTGTGTGTGTGTGTGTCCACTCTGCTGTCCAGTGCTGTGTAACCCAAGCTGTCCATGTTGAAATGCTGGTCCACTCTGCTGGCACAAACAAGCTGGTCAGACAGAGGGGACACTGCTCTGGCACACACCGCAGACGAACAGCAAACATCGCAGGGCCCTGGCCCTAAGCAGTGTCCTGGCCCTAAGCAGTGTCCTGGCCCTAAGCAGTGTCCTGGCCCTAAGCAGGGCCCTGGCCCTAAGCAGTGTCCTGGCCCTAAGCAGTGTCCTGGCCCTAAGCAGTGTCCTGGCCCTAAGCAGTGTCCTGGCCCTAAGCAGGGCCCTGGCCCTAAGCAGTGTCCTGGCCCTAAGCAGTGTCCTGGCCCTAAGCAGGGCCCTGGCCCTAAGCAGTGTCCTGGCCCTAAGCAGTGTCCTGGCCCTAAGCAGTGTCCTGGCCCTAAGCAGGGCCCTGGCCCTAAGCAGTGTCCTGGCCCTAAGCAGTGTCCTGGCCCTAAGCAGTGTCCTGGCCCTAAGCAGTGTCCTGGCCTAAGCAGTGTCCTGGCCCTAAGCAGTGTCCTTCCTGAACCCCTCCAACCCTCAGCCATGGGCAAGGGACATGGGCATGTGGGTGTGTGTGTGTTTTTGTGTGCGTATCCTTTTGTGGGTGTGTGTGTGCATGCGAGTGGGCATATGTTAGTGTGTGCATGCGTGTATACGTGTGTTTGTGTATGCATGTGTGTGTGTGTGTGCACGAGTATATGTGTGTGTGCACGGGTGTATGTGTGTGTGTGTGTGTGTGTGTGTGTGTGTGTGTGTGTGTGTGTGTGTGCAGGGAGGTGGGACTGGGTCCAGCTACCTGTATTGTGCCAGTAGAACTCTGGCCAAGTACCACTACAGGACGATAAGTGACTCATGGCTTTCATGGGAGTGTGAGCTCACTCTGATGCACACACACACACACACACACACACACACACACACACACACACACACACGCACACACAATTTGTATGAGCACACACACAAAGGAACACACAACACATCATGACAGATTCACATTGAATTATCCATGTTGCATTAATGCGGTAATATTTTATAATAGCACAATATACAATATAAAATTACAATATATATTATTATTTAGTAATATTTCATTCCTTAATGTCATTTATGTGCTGTGTCTGCACACCCCCTGACATATGTTCTTGTCTAATTTAACACGGCTGCCTTATGTAACGACTCAGGAATGCCATGAGTGAGTGTGGGGTGTGATAATATGTTTATGTGTCTATGTTCTACATGATAAAAAACCTCAACTCCTCCACTCAGCCACTGATAAGCTGTATCCAGTCCATATGTTCCTCCTTACATAACCACAAACAGTCAGGGAACAGAGGAATCGGACATAGGTGGACAGTAGCCTACTTGCTAGGTAAGTCCATGACGTGTTACAGTCTGACTCTATAGCTTGGATGTACCTTTCATTTTGTGCTTATAGGTTTAAGGTTATTTTGTTTTTTTTGTGTGCATAGACTTAAGTGCATACAGTTTTGTGTCAGGAGCTGTGTGTGTGTGTGAGACAGTGTTTACAGTGTGTATGTGTAGGTCACCTTTCTAGGTAAACGTGTAGAAGGTATAGCAGAGACACACCCAGCCACCCCCCCCCCCCCCCCCCACACACACACACACACCCGTGGCAGTGACTTTGACAACACACACTTGTTCTGTTCCTGAACAACCTGCTTGCATAAGTAAGGTGGTGATGAGGGGAGGGCTTGGAACAGGTCGGACCAGGAGGGGTCATTCACGTGGGGAGACAGGGAGACGGGTGTGTTTGTGTGTGTGCACTTGAGGAGCTCATCTGACACTGCCCCTTCTCAAACATACACACACACACGCACACACACACACACACATTAACACACATTAACACACAAACACACATTAACAC
Organism: Coilia nasus; assembly: GCA_027475355.1. Classification (NCBI taxonomy): domain Eukaryota; kingdom Metazoa; phylum Chordata; class Actinopteri; order Clupeiformes; family Engraulidae; genus Coilia; species Coilia nasus. The sequence goes on from CM050205.1 coordinate 5,995,215, forward strand.
ACACACACAGACACACACAAGGGGGGATAGAATTACACACGTACACCTGAACAACACACCTCTCATATGTCACAGTATGTCTGTCTGGAGTTCAGACTTTAAATTGCCTTTATCCTTTTATTCTAACATTGTGCTAGCCTGTAATCCTTTCATTCCTGTAAAAATATGTTTGCTAAATGACATCAAAAACAGCAGACAGAGAACAGTAACAACAACAGCAACAAACAAATAACAAGGCCTTTAAACAATTAACTGAGGTTTTGGTATTTTTAATACATAAATTTATACACTAGGAAACAAAAAAGCAGAAGAGACGAGTTGGTTACAGTAACGTCAACATTGAACAAATTACAGTAACAGCTCCCCCTTGTGGCCAGCAACTAAAACAGCAAGTATGTACAAAGGATGTACAGTGCATAACATTCATGGATTGTACTTAAAGAATAAAGTGATACGAATTCATCCATAAAGGTCACTCAGAGGTTGATTACATGGCCCTTACTTCCTACATTGTCATGACGATGCTTGAAAAACAGCGTTCCCAACGCAACCACATAAGTACTTAACACAAAATACAGGTCCATTTTCCAAATCGGAACATCTGACCAGGCAAACGACCACCTACAAAAATATTAAGTTTATACAAAACATCTTAAAGGAAAGTACACAGATATTGTGTTGCGAAACACAATATGATTTATTCTCACCTTCAACTGATGGAATGATTGTAAAAAGATGAAAAAACAAAGCAAAACAGAACAGAAGAAGAGACAAGCCTTCAAAAATCAGGCGCATAGTAACGAAATGTCACCATACAAAAGGCCATTATAATGCCATACGCAAATACTATAAATTAACTTTATTTTAAGTAAGTAGTAGAAGCTTGCTACACAGAGAAAGAAAAAAAAGCAAAGGTTGACATAGCTGATGTACATACACAACAAATGCCATATATACATACTCAGACTGTCAGGATAACACCATTGTCCTTGCAAAGCAATCTCTTACAGTACACCTGACTGCCGGTTCAGGCACACATGTGGCCCAGCTATGGCCCGGATTCGGCTCGGACCCGGCCCAGATCCGCTCCCTGCTCTCCCGTGTTCTGGGTGCATTAGTGAATGCGTGGGGAGAGAAGACGATCTACACTTGCTTGCCGATAAAGATCTGCTGGGGCCTTAAGGCCCCTTGACGCCCCACATTAAATACATACGCAGCGTGTGATACACAGATAAAGGCGTTTACGTTCATCTCATACGCATGTGTGTGTTGTGTCTCCTAAAAGCTTTGAGATGCAGAGGAAACGCAACAGGGCCACGGTCCATACCAGACCCTCAGTGGGGATCTCTGTGGGGCAGTGTCTATAGCTGAATGGTAAATATCATACCCTCAATGGGGTAACTCTATCTCTATCACTATGGGGCAGTATGGGGTATCTCCATCCCAATCTCTATGGGGCAGTATGGGGTATCTCTATCCCAATCTCTATGGGGCAGTATGGGGTATCTCTATCCCAATCTCTATGGGGCAGTATGGGGTATCTCTATCCCAATCTCTATGGGGCAGTATGGGGTATCTCTATCCAACACAGGAACAGGACTATGGAGAAGAAGGGGTTAACATGAAGAGGGGCTGGTTCCTTCAGGCTTGGGACTCAGAAGGAGATATATGTATTTGCTTGTGAGACTGGGGATGGCAGAAATGGAAAGGCCTTATATGTGTTTGAGGGTGAGAATGCGGAGCAGAATAACAAAGGGGCTGATGTGTATTGTAAGGGTTTGGATAAATGTAATTCCATTTATCTCCCGTTTGTATTTATGGTCTAATTTTATACGCATAAACTACCAAAAGAAATGGTTGATTTGCTACTTTATAAGCATGCGTTAAGAAAAAGTAGAGCATTTAACCGTTAATTTGGCTACAAGAGTTGTCATGGTTACCATTCATAAGCACATTGATATGGAATGGTGATTCAAATTTTTGAGATCTACTTCACAGGTAGCCAGTTATGCAAAGTCAATTCCCACCTCATCAGCCAATCAGAAAAGAGAATTGCAGATAAATGTGGGAGGGAGATAGATGTGTTTAAATGTTTATATGTATTTATACTGCATGTGTTTATATGTGTTTATGTGTGTTTATATGTGTTTGCCAGTGAGGAAGAAGAGAGGCTGGTCCTCTTTGGCGTTGGCCGTCTGGAACTCGTCGCTCAGCCGGAACCTCCACTCGTCCTCCAGCTCCAGACGCACCACCGTCTGACGCAGAGCACTGCGGTTAGGGCAGATCACACACAGCGTAGCGCCTGCAGAGGAGAGGAGGAGAGGAGAGAGGAGGAGAGAGGAGAGGAGCGGAGACGAGAGGAGAGGAGAGGAGGGGAGGGTGGGAGAAGAGAAGAGAGGAGAGGAGAGGAAGAGAAGAGAGTAGAAGAGGAGAGCAGAAGAGGAGAGGAGATTACATAAGAGCAAGAGGATAAAGCAAGAAGAGAAAAAGGAGAAGAGGAAGAAGGAGTAAAAGGATGAAGAGATGAGAAAAAGAAGAGAGGAGGTTTGAGAAGAGAGAGGAAGAGAGGGAGAGGAGGAGTGTGACAAGAGGAAAGGAGAGGGAGAGGAGGGAAAGAGGACAAGTTGAATGTGTGTCACATTTTCATGTTGCAAGGTGCATAAATGGCATTTTAGCTTCGAGCAAACAGATCGATGTTAGAGAACAATAAGTGCAAGTGGCCTGTATGGCCACAACACGATTGATTTGTTGTCTGGACACGTATGGCCACAGAGGCCAGAGACCATTGATATGGTGTCTGAAACTCACTGTTCCTGACATTTAATCTTTTTTATACTGTTATTTTGATGACAGTGGGTCCTTGGTGGCTCACTCTTGTCTCTTGGCTGCTGTTTGCCGTCTCAGATTCTCATCACATCACACTGCATTAGGCCTCTTGAAGGTGAATTGCTGTTAGCCCAAGTGAAACCGCACAGGGATGGGGCATACAGTAACACTCACTGTAACTGATAACTTCCCAACTGCTCTCTACACAGCAAAAAGACTAGTGTTGAATTGCCTTCCACAGTGTTGATTTTAACACTTTTGAGGGTTTATATACTGTGGCTCCAGACTGTCTAGGGTGCAATTAGCATATAAAAATGTTAAAATTACATTTTGGAAGTTAAAAATCAACTCCCAAATGTTTAATCTTGAAATTTTAATTGTCCAATTTTTGCTCTGTAGACTTGCAATATAACTCGATTGGGGCAGGTGACAATGCAGGTCAGACGTTTAGAGTGAAGATAGAGTGGGGGTGTTTTTTTTTAGAGAAAAGCTCGTTTCGCACGTGTGATAAAATGTGCACTTTTGACAAAGTCAGAGGTTTAGAGTTTAAGATGGGGGTGTTTTTTAGAGAAAAGAGTAAGTTGTGTTTTATACGTGAGATAAAATGTGTACCTCTGAGGAAGTCAGAGGATTAGAGTTAAGATGGGGGTGTGTTTTAGAGAAAAGCATTAGTTGTGTTGTGTTTTACATATGAGGTAAAATGTGTACCTTTTAGGAAGTCAGAGGTTTAGAGTTAAGACCGGGGTGTTTTAGAGAAAAGAGTAAGTTATGTTATATACGTGAGGTAAAATGTGTACCTTTGAGGAAGTGGAACTTCTTGAGGAAGCCGGGCGTGACGAAGGAGTCGCAGAAGTAGAGCAGGAGGCCGCCGAACAGCAGGCCGCTTGTGCTCAGGTTGATGGAGTGCGGTCTGGAGCTGACAAAACACACCGTCACCTGCCACACACACACACACACACACACACATACACGCACACACACACACACGCACACATATGTGCAAACACACACACACACACACACACACACACACACACACAGAAAGATGAGTTTTATTTCTGCGTGTCAGTCCTGTGGTGTGGTGTGATGGTGTTTGTGTAGTATAGTGTTGTGTAGTGTGTGTGTGCGTGTGCTGTGTGTGTTTACCACTGGGCCGAGGTTGAGGTAGCAGTCGACAGACAACACAGGATGTAGGGTAGCATCTCTGTAGTGTATGGTGTCTGTGTGCTGTGTGTGTGTGTAGTATAGTGTGGTGTAGTGTGTGTTTGTGTACCTCTGGGCCGAGGTTGAGGTAGCAGTCGACAGACAGCACGGGATGGCTGTAGTGGCGTGCGCTGAGGGAGAAGAGCTTGTGGCTCGTGTGCTGCAGGTATTTCTCCAGCAGCAGCTGTGCCGGCGTGGACAGGAAGGTGTGCTTGCTGTCCGGCGCGCAGATGTACTGAGATGGCTGCACCGTCGTCGGAACGTCCGTCATCTATGACACACACGAAAGGACAGAACGTTCTAGTAGGTTCTGACGTGATGTTTCTCATTCTGGATTCTATTCTGAATGACTGAAATGATTGATTGTGAGAGGGTAAGTTTGTCTTTTAGAACACAAGCTGGAAGTCTCTAGAATTCTGCTATTCTCCACTTTTTTTTATAACATGGAAACCAGAAAAGAGACCAAGTAGGTTTTCTGTCACAATGTACACAGAAATCTTAGAATACATAGAATGTAACACGTGGGAATGCAAAAGTGGTGATGATGAGTCATGTCATACCTGAACTTAGACCAGTGTTTCTAAAAGTGTGGTCCACAGGCCACTGGTGATCCACAAGAAATCCCAAGTGGTTGGCGAGCAGTTGTGTTTAAATATTATTTTTTTCATGTTTCTTACGCTACCTATACTGTGCACAGTGTTTTTAAACCACATGTACATCATCTTCTTGCCATTCCATAGTTACAGCTGTGATGCTGCACCAATTCATGTGTTTACATATGATAGCCCTGTTAGCCTCAGATGGGGGGAGTTGTCCTTGAGGTTTCATTTTAACACTTCTGAGACAAACTTCTGAGCAGTCATATATGTATGACCTATAGAACACACAGGGACAGCTGAAGCGGCAGGTGGAGTGTGAAGATGAGATGGGGTCACCTTGTGTCTGACCTTGGTCTTGACGATGAAGGTGCGATAGCCGCCGATGGTGATCTGCTTCTTCATCACACTGAAGTTGTTGAAGCGACACACCAGCAGGCCGGCGCTGTGGGCCCTCAGGTTGAAGTCCACGTCATCACATGTGAATCTGACAGAGAATCACACCAAACAACAACATTACTACACACTCACACACACCAGCAATAACAGAAGCCAGTCACCTCATCTTCAGTTAGTCACATTTTAATTAGAACTTATTCATGTTTGGGTTAAGTATTGATGTTTAGCTTAAGTTTAGGTGAAGTAATGTACATTTTTGAGATAGGAACTAAGATCTCACATTTGTGGGCTGACTTTTCCCCGTTTCCCCTGTTTTTAGGGGTTCTGTGTGACCTGCCTGGGTCTGTTTCGTCTGTCTGTCTGTCTGAGCTTCTGTTTGTGTCTGCATCTGACTCAATCTGTTTGTCTGTCTGTCTTTTCGTGGTTGTGTGTGTCTTTGGGTCCCTCACCGATTCTGGTTGTATTGGACGTTCTGCGTCAGGTCCACGTTCAGCAACAGGAAGTCATGCAGGTGCCCGCGTGAGAAAGGCTCGTGGTGCCGCCCCGTCTGGTTGCCGTAGCGACTGGACCACTTCCTGAGTCCGCACAGGCCGTACTGCGTGATGTCAGCGGATGACTCCATGTGCTGAAGCACCTGCTTAAGGGACACGTTTCTCTCTGTGCCTATACTGCCACTGTAGAGACAAAACACACACACACACACACACACACAAACACACACACACACAAACACACCCACACAAACACACACACACACACACACACACACACACACACACACACACGTTTAATGAATGAGAGGCCCTTTAAAAGTGTAGTGTTGGACTGGTGTGTCATTTAAATGACATGTAATGTCATTGTAGAGCATCACTGTATTGTCAGTGTACATGCCTACAGATGGGGTAAGGCTATGCCGAGATACTGAGGCCAGTAGATGCTATACTTTATTGATCTCCTGTGGGAAACTGTCAATATAAGGATAAGTAAGAGGTCAGGGTTCAGTGGTACCTCTTGGGGTCGACGTCGAGTGCGTTCCACATGACGCAGGAGTCGTCGGCGAGGATGATGAAGGGCCAGACATCGTGCGGCCGACTGCTGTGCTCCACGCGCCGACTCCGCTCCAGCTCCAGGTTATGGTAGGACAGCTCCTTTATCAGGAAGTGCGCCGCACCTGAGAGAGAGGGAGGGAGAGTGTGAAAGGGAGAGAGACAGAGAGAGAGGAGAGAGAGAGAGGGACAGAGAGAGAGAAAGAGTGACAGAGACAGAGACACAGAGAGAGAGAGAGAGGGAGAGAGATAGAGAGAGGGAGAGGGGAGAGAGAAGGAGGGAGAGAGAGAGACCAGAGAGAGAGAGAAAGAGAGTGAGAGAGACAGACAGAGGGGGAGAGAGATAAAGATGGAGAAAGAGTAAGAGAAAGAGGGAGAAACTCAGTAACCAGGACAACAACCTCTCCGCTACTAAACTGCTACTTTCTACCAAGTCTGGTTAATTTCTGACTTTTCTCTCTTGGAAAGAACATATTATATCGTGTTTATTTCTGATTTTGTGAAAAGAAAACACGTTGGTTAGCAGTTTATAATGTAATTATGTTTAAGATATTTAGATGTCACCTTGATGGATATTTCAGTATGTAGCTCAGTATCTTAGTAGTGAACATCCTGAAGTCCTGGCTAGAGGGCTGACATTCATTTGCCACTGAGCTTAAAGGACCATCTACAAAGGGCCATTTATAAAACGGCGCTATGAAACTGCTACACACCGATGCCGGCTCCGTTGAAGGTGGTGGGCAGCACCAGCATGATGTGGTTGGGCCAGTACTTCTTGTAGACGGCCATCTCGTACTCCTTGACCACCAGGATGTGCAGGTGGGAGGCGCCGTCCATGGCGTGGTAGAGGTTGAAGAGGCCGTGCTCGTGCCGGCCAGTGGTTGGGGTGAAGATGGGGCTCTTGATGCAGTCAGGGTTCTGCAGTCAGGGGGACAGGTAGGATAGCGTTAGCACACACAGTGACACACTGCAGTCTGGGGAATAAATCCCCTACAAGTGATCACTAGTAATGTGTGGTATTCATATTAGGGCAGTTTTCATTAGAGTCAGTAATCTAAATCTCTACAGGCTGGATTTATAAATAACCACACATCTTCTTGAAACAAGAAAAAAGTAAAAAAACAAAAAAGTTTAAGTAAGAAAACTACTGCAAAAATGAAAAATGCAGTTCTTAGAAAGACTAATTCAACAAGGCTTCACGTAACGTGACAGTCCTGTGGCAGTGTTGAGAGCTGACAGATCCTCTAGCACCCCTTGGTGGTGAATGCTGGTAGGACCTTACCCAGTCAGAGACGAGTGGAAGTCTGAGGCTCTCCAGCTGGCCTCCTGTTTGGCTGAAGGCAAAGTGGTGCTCTTTGGACTTGGGGATTATGAAGTAGAGCTGGATCTCCTCCCCCAGCAGCAGGTGCGAGAAGGTGAAGGTGTGTAGGGTGGACTCATACAGCTGTCCACACACACACACACACACACACACACACACACACACACACACACACATTAATATTAACAGACACAAAACTGCAAATATTTACAGGTAAGGATAAACTCAGCCACACAGAACAGCTGTCACAGGACAGGACAGAATGTTTGGTGAGTGCAGTTAAGTTTCGGACACAAAATAATAATTCACTGTTGAGTGGCTGGTGGATTTTGCCATTTATTTGTCAGTGCCTGGTGAAAGTTCATCATTTGCAAAACTAATTTCCACCCCTAGACAGGACAGAATGTTTGGTGAGTGCAGTTAGTGCTGTTCATAAGTACTTATCTCTCAGTCCCTGAGTGTCTTTGAGGCACTATGTGTTTGTAATGCTTTACAGGTACTGCAGAGGTCTTCAGTGTTTTCAGGTCAAGGCCCTGTCTATGGCCCTGCCTTATATTCCTTTTCCCAGTGCTCCTAACACAGGTGTTTTCACTAATTAGCTCATCTACCTGGCTAAAACAGGTGTGCTAATTCACTAATTAGCTCATCTACCTGGCTAAAACAGGTGTGCTAATTGGGATCAGCTGGTTCAGTGAATCGGCTGGAACAAATACATGGCATGACTTCTACTTTCTGAACCTGGGATGTCCGATGTCGCCTCTGGTGGTGTGAGTTGAAGCCTATGTACTGATGAAGAAGATATACAGCAGTGGTGACCTGGCGAGCAGGTGTGCCCCCCTTACCTGGTAGCGCGGGTTGAAGCCCATGTACTGATACAGAGAATATATGCCCCTCACCTGGTGGTGTGGGTTGAAGCCCATGTACTGACACAGGGGACATATATGCCTCTCACCTGGTGGTGTGGGTTGAAGCCCATGTACTGATACAGAGGACATATGCCCCTCACCTGGTGGTGTGGGTTGAAGCCCATGTACTGACACAAGGGACATATGCCCCTCACCTGGTGGTGTGGGTTGAAGCCCATGTACTGACACAAGGGACATATGCCTCTCACCTGGTGGTGTGGGTTGAAGCCCATGTACTGATACAGAGGACATATGCCCCTCACCTGGTGGTGTGGGTTGAAGCCCATGTACTGATACAGAGGATATACAGCGGTGGTGACCTGGCAAACAGGTGTGCCCCCCTCACCTGGTAGCGCGGGTTGAAGCCCATGTACTGGTGGCACTGCTCGCAGTGGTGGTAGGTGTTGTAGGCCGCGTACTTGGACAGCTTGATGCGAGAGGTGCGTCGGCGCAGGTACACATCCTCCTGTCGCCGCGGGTTACCTGCACAGAGGGATGATGGGATACAGGTTGGAGGAGGAGGAGGAAAGAGGGGACACAAAAAGACAAGCTCAGAAAAGTATGGAGGCAGGCCATAATGGAATACGATAACGTGGATATTGGTAGACTTTGTCTAAATCAATATTTTACTGCCAAGGTTGAAAGCAAAGAGAATCTCTATTAGAGTGACTTCTTCACTACTGTAAATCCATGATCTTAAAATTAAGTTCTCAGACTGTATGTGTGTGTGTGACCGTGTGTGTGTCCATGTGCGTGTGTATGTCTGTGTGTGTGTGTGTGTATGTGTGAGAGCGGTATGCTGGCCTACCTTCCTCTGAGGGAGTGTATTCTGTGGAGTAGATGGGGCTGATGCCCTCGTATTTGGGGTCGTGGATGGTGTAGTCGAAGGCCATGGTCCTCATGATGTCCATGCTGGGCCACGACACCCCCGCCTGATGATGCTGCACTAGTGGCAGTTTCTCGCCTGAGGGGGGAGACAAATGATTATGTTTATGTTTTTATTTATGTTTTTGTTTATGACGTCTGTGCTGAGCCACGCCACCCTCGCCTGGTGATGCTGTAAGTAGAGGCAGCTTATCGCCTGGGGGGTGGGGGTGGGGGGGTGGGGGGTTGTGACATGTGTTTATGTTTATGTTTTTATTCATGTTTACATTTGTGGTCACATAACATTTGACCTTTGAAAGTGTCTACATAAGGATGACATGAGTCCTTTATAAACATGACATGACACACAGCATCAACATTAATGACACCTAATTCATGTTTATGACTGTTGTCATGAAGTGTCATTCGGTTTCTGCGTTGTCTGCATCTCAAGAAAATATCAAACTTAACATTACAAAAACTTAACTTAATATCAACTGTCATGGGAAACACGTTCACTTTCTAAGCAGTTGAAGTGGTGGGAATTAGGATGGAAATGGGAATAGGAATGTCAATGTCAATGGGAATGGGGATGGGAGTGCGAATGGGGATGGGAATGAGTGTGGAAATGGGAGTGGGAATGGGGATGGGAGTGGAAATGGGAATGGGAATTAGAATGGGGATGGGGATGGGAGTGGGAATGGGAATGGGAATTAGAATGGGAATGGGGATGGGGATGGGGATGGGAGTGGGAGTGGGAATGGGAATGGGAGTGGGAGTGGGAATGGGGATGGGAATGGGGATGGGGGTGGGAATGATGGGAGTGGGAATGGGAGTGGGAGTGGGAATGGGAGTGGGAATTAGAGTGGGACTGGGAATGGGGATGGGGATGGGAATGGAAATGGGAATTAGAATGGGACTGGGAATGGGGATGGGGATGGGAATGGAAATGGGAATTAGAATGGGACTGGGAATGGGGATGGGGATGGGAATGGAAATGGGAATTAGAATGGGAATGGGAATGGGGATGGGGATGGGAATGGAAATGGGAATTAGAATGGGAATGGGAATGGGGATGGGATTGGTACTGACTGTAGTTGATGTCCTCCTCGTCGTAGATGTCCACCTCCATGAGCCGGATCAGCATGCGGGACAGGATGCCCAAGAACTGCAGGTAAGCACCTGTCTTCCCCACCTGCACACACACACACACACACACACACACACACACTCAGTAACATCTCTACTCAGTAACATCTCCATGCAGGGGTGGACAGGCCATCTGGCATGTGTGTGTGTGTGTCTGTCACCTTAAGAGCATGTGCGTGTATGTATGTGTGTGTGTGTGTCTGTCACCTTAATCGCATGTGTGTGTGTGTATGTGTGTGTGTGTCTGTCACCTTAAAAGCGTGTGTGTGTGTCTGTGTGTCTGTCACCCTAAAAGCATGTGTTTGTGCATGTGTGTGTGTGTGTGTGTGTGTGTGTGTGTGTGTGTGTGTGTGTGTGTGTGTGTGTCTGACCTGCGGAGGCCCGCTGAGCAGCAGTCTGCGGGGGTGGAAGTTGTCTGCGCGTCCCTCGGGCGCGCGGTTGCTCCTGTCCATGTGCGTGGGCTTGGGCACGGTCCACTGGCGGTAGTAGAGCGACTGCTCCGTGCACGTCATCATCTTGCTGAGCAACGGCCGGAAGGAGCTCGCCCACTCCACCGATGGGTGCGGCAGCAGCGCCGTGCTCTTGGGCAGACCGCTGGCGTCCGGAGCCGTAAGCACCTTTGGTGAAGTACATTACATTTCATCAATGTTAATATATATTTCATTCACAGAAATGTACTTTCCAGCAGCGCTGTGCTCTTGGGCAGACCGCTGGCGTCCGGAGCCGTAAGCACCTTTGTTTAAGTACATTACATTTCATCAATGTTAATATATATTTCATTCACAGAAATGTACTTTCCAGCAGTGCCGTGCTCTTGGGCAGACCACTGGCATCCGGCGCAGTGAGAACCTTTGTTTAAGTACATTATATTTCATTATCTCCCCTAACAATGGAATTCTCTTTTCTGATTGGCTGATGAGGTGAAAATTAACTTTCTAAAACTGGCTACCTTTGAAATAGATCTCAAAAATTGTAATCACCATTCCAATCAATGACCTTATGAATGGTAACCATGACAACTCTCGTAGCCAAATTAGCGGTTAAATGACTTTTCCATGCTCTACTTTCTATTAACAGATGGTATAAAGTAGCAAATCAACCATTTATTTCAGAAGTTTATGCATATAAAATTAGATCATGATTACAAATGGGAGGGAAAAGGGATAACGGCCTTCGAGATGACCAGTTCCGTGGAAATAATGACTTGGCGAAGTCTCCACCTCCACATTACATTTTATTAATATATATTCAATTAACAGCACTTTCCATTTTTATTCACTTGATATAACTGATGAATAACTTCATATAACTTTATAATTGATGAACTTAAGTTGACATATGTGTATGTCATAATTTCATTATACCTCCAGGTTAAGGTATATGACCTATACTTCCACATTTGTTTCTGTAAGTTAGTCAAGTATGTTTTGGTGTATATAGTGTTGTGCATCACTTTGAAGTAAAGCGTCAAATAGTTTAACTGTAACTATGACTATAACTGTAAGTGTAACTATAACTATAATTGTAGCTGTAAAGGTTCGTTCACACCAACTATAGCAACATTGATAACTACAACTACAACGATATGGGCGTCTACACTGAAGAACAACATTTTGACGGCATCATTCTCATCGTGATTTAAACAACAGAACGTAAATTCTTATGAATTATGATTGGCTAACAGTGTTTTTATAGTTAATAAAATCACTCAGAAAGTGATCCCAATGATGTCGTTCAGCCTATCATTGTTGTTATAGTCTATATATTTATTAAAAAGATATAGTTATAGTTGTAGTTATTGTTCTCGATGTGAACGGGCCTTAACTGTAACTGTAACTATAGTTACCTGGTAGACGGCTCTGGGCAGTAGCTGTAACTGTAGCTGTAACTGTAACAGTTAGACTGTAACTATAGTTACCTGGTAGACGGCTCTGGGCAGCAGCACCACTGGCGGGCGGTTCAGGTTGCGTGCCCACGAGCAGCGCTGGCGGGGCATAGAGGCGCGAGTGGAGGACGACCCCCCAGACCCAGACGACGTGGACTTGGACGGCCTCCGCTGGGCCGTGGAGGGGTCCCCCTCAGGGCGAGCGGCCCGACCGGGGTCTCTGATGTCGGGGAGAGGGTGTGGAGGAGTCTGGGCCTGGACTTGGGTCTGGGCTTGGGCCTGGGGCTGTGCCTGGGGCTGGGACTGGGGCGGGGGCTTGTCGGGGTCCAGGGCTGAGGTCTCGGACTGGGAGTGCTGGCAGGCTGACGGGGGAGAGGGGTCCAGGCCAGGGAGGTCGCTGTTAACTGCAGGGAGGAAGAGGAGGAAGAGGAGGAAGAGGAGAGGAAGGTTTTTAAGGCGGAGAGGAAGAGTGCACTGCAGGGGACACGCTAACCCAGAGATGTACCAGAGTGCCGAGACACACAGAACACACACGTGGCGCCCTCTAGTGACCATAGCAGCAGGCTCACACCACGGACCCTTGAAGGTCAAGTTGACCTACACCTACCCACGTCCACCTGTACCAGCAGCACACCAGGGTGAGTGAGCAAATTTAATTTGGACATTTGGTGTAAGTAGCTTTCACCAAAGGGACTCATTTACCCGTACAGTGTTCAGAAGCTCAGAATGACTGTGTTCAAAGCAGCCATGCTAGCCACTGGCCGCTAAACCCCATTCCCCATGCATTACAACCACAAGGCTGTTAAGAAAAGACCCAGACACCGACACCATATTTTGTTGGAGAGAGAGAGTGCCCATGGAGACCCAAAGACAAAATGACTTTCGAGAGATGTCCTGCGCCTCGTTAAAAAAGAGATGGGTAAACTTGGAGAGAATGAGAGACAGTTAAGCCCTACAACCATCCATTTTTGTCACAGCGAACAAAGATGTGATGTTTAGTGTCTGAATACTTGTTAATGCTGTAAGCAGAGGTTGGCTTTCATTTGTGGAAAACCCTCATTGCCCACCACACTGAGCAACCACAAGATCAGATCGCCCTCCACCATGTTTAAGACCCAGAGGGGGTGGGGGGGTCGCGTGGGGTGGGGGGGTCTCTCTTACTTGAGGTGCACGAGGAGACAGACAAGCAGTCAGAGTCGTGGGAGTACACCCTCTTCCTCTTTTTGTGGAGGAGTGCTGTGTGAACACACACACAGACACACACACACACACACACTTTCATACATCAGACAACTGTGGAAACACAACTGTGACTTCAGCCTGTGTCCTGAGTGTCCCAAGTGATTTATCAAACTGCATTTCCCCAAAATACACAAACACACAAACAAACAAACAAACTATCAAGCAGCTATCTTTGGCCTGCTTTACCACCACTATACTGCCCTACAAAAGCACCTTAACTCACCCGAGTATGAAACTGAGGAAAATGACTTTAAAAATCTTCCACTTTTTTACAGCTTTATGGGAAAGACAACATCTTATTTTCCCAAACAACAACAAAACTGACTTGAGAGATTTGGCCACATAATAAAACTGACTTTGCTGGGCAGTATACTACTCTACATTACTGCCACAGCACTGTGTGGTACCATTCATTATTTCTGACTGCCGCCCTCTAGTGGTAACTCAGTAGAACTGACTCACCCTCCACCACCACCTCCTCCTCCTCATTGTCGGTGCTGCTGAGTTTGTCGGGGTCGCTCTCGGACAGGTCGCTGGCGGTGGCGGGGGCGCGGGCGTCCTGGTCGCCCACCTTGACCAGGTACGCCGCCAGACCCAGCTCCTGCTCCAGCGGAGTCCGCTGCAGGTACGCAGAGCTGATCACACGCAGGTCGCAGTACTTCAGAGAGCTGCGGGAGGGATGGAGGGACAGAGAGAGGTTGGGGAGAGAGAGAGAGAGAGAGAGGGGGAGAGAGAGAGAGAGAGAGAGGAGTATGGGTGAAAAAAGAGGATTCTCACCTGACCATTCTCATCTGTCTTTTACCGTCATTCCTAGGACCACACATTACAGCAACGCAAATGAATACCACATAACTATATGCCACGACATTACTGCAAGATTTCACAACTCATACACAAAACACACAGTAATTATTTCTCTGCATTAGATTTGTAATTTCATATTCTGGTTGATCTGGTGCATTCTGTGCTTTATGTGGCTCTCTATGCCTTTACAGTCCTGCTGCCTTCTTTGTCTTTAAATGATTTTTTCCCTGTCCCTGAGAGACTGGCTAACACACACACACACACACACACACACACACACAGGCTCACTCATCTCAGTCACACACACGCACACACACGCACACACACATACACATACAAACACACACACAGAGACACATATATACACACACACACACACACACACACACAAACAAACACACACACACACACAAAAACACACACACACTCCCTGTGAGCGAGGCTATAACAGTGGCAGATAGTCTGATTAGGGGAAATGATTTAGTGTTTTTCCCGGCGCCGGCAGCAGCGGTGGTGGCAGCCATGATGAGCTCGTGGGTAATTATCTCCCGACGACCGGGTGCCTGGCTGGCTGCCTGGCTGGTCGCGCTGACCTGCGTCTTATTACCGAGCGAGATTCACACCCTCTCGCCCACCGCAGAACAAAAACACGCTCAAGTGTTCCCAGCATCTGACGAGACGAGACGAGACGAGAAGAGGCGCTCCTGAACCCAGTGAACTTACTGTAACTCAGCGCTTTGTCTGCACATTAACTTCCGTACAAGACATTTTACACTTGTACGCTTATGCTGACGATACACCAGGTAACTTCTTACGCAATGCTGCAAGGCACAGCAACGAACAGATGTTGTTCAGGCACTCTATCACCTAAACTGGGCAACACAGTTTCATCAGGGAAACTTACATCAGCAGCAGGCGACATTTTGCGATCATCCTGTCAAAAAATTAGGAGCCAGTCATGCTGTTGCCCCATAACATTGCTCAAAACATTGCCCTGTGTATCATCAGCTTTACACTCTCACTGCCTGAGAGCAAATTACATTACACTTAGCATACATTACATTACACTTAGCAGACGCTTTTTTCCAAAGCGACTTACAAAAGGAGGACATAATAAGCTAACAGATGTGTAGAGAACGTCAAAGAGACCTATATTAAGAGATGGTTAGTAGAAATTAGTTTTGTTAGGAAGGGAAGCAGAAAATGATATCCAATAAATGTCACGTAAGGTACAGCTGATTAAAATCCAGCTGACTAAAATACAGCTGACAGCAGACTACAATACAGCTGATAAAATTGACACCATCATTCTATAACTAATTCTATTCTATTTCATATACAGAACATACATTCTGTCAAAACTGATGCTACTCTACTCTGTGTACATAGGCTATAGTGATTCACATACTATTTCTGGTATGACATATTATGGTCTGTAGTGTGTCTGCCTGTGGTTACCGTGGCAGTGATTCTCCGAGCGGGTCCACCCCGGCCAGGATGAGGATGCAGGGTAAGGCCTCCAGCTCCAGGTACGTCCGCGGGGTCCAGTCCGGATCCTGCACCTTCATCCACACCTGGGCACATCAGAGGGCATACAGTTGTGAGAAAACACATTACATTACATTACATTACATTACATTACGCAGATGCTTTTATCCAAAGCGACTTACAAAAGGAGGACATAGCAAGCTAACAGAGGTGTAGAGGAACACAGAGTAAACAAACTAGATACACATACACAAGGAGATGTGCATTAAGTAAGTTTCCCAGAGCAGGGACACTTGAGACACACATACACTCTACACACACACAGACTCATACAAGCAAGAGGCACCTAGGTGAAGAGTTTGTTAGTCGAGATTCATTTTGTTAGGAAGGAAAGCAGGCTAGAAAAAGAAGTGAACACAAGATACTTGTGCACCTAGCAAGAGTACCTTTGGCAGAAGAGATTTAAGCCTTCCTGACTACAAACCTTATTCTAACATACTACTGTTTGAGAGAACACTCAACACTAATTTTATTACTTTGTTTATTATTATTCTATTATTTGCTGAGTCCTGAGTCAGTCGTCCTATTGTTGGGTTTGTTTGCTAAGTCGCAGGGTGTAGTTGGTGTGCTTAATTTCCAGGACACTTCATCAGTAGTGTACCTCAATGGGTGTTTCAAACTTTTAGTCCCTATACACCCTTCTCTGAGGCAGCCCTGCTTAAGGTGATCAATCCGTAGTGTGTGTCCAGTATCCAATTAGTCGATATTGTCCTCTAAGAGGTCCTACTTCTTGTCCAAATGTCACTGTACCACATAGTGGGTGTGGTGACGTTTGGACACGACTGTCTAAAAACTTCACTGCCCAGAATGCATTGCTTTAAGGCCACTAAGTCAGCCAGTCATTTCAAACAAGCCCAAAGCCCCACACACATAGCCACACCCATATAGCCACACCCATATAGCCACACCCACACACACACACACACACTGACACACACACACACACACACACACACACACACACACACACACACACACACACACACGTGCACACACAGAGCCACGCCCACCTTGAGCTGCTCCAGGAAGTGTTTCCCCAGAGAGAGGGTGGAGCTAGGGTTGCCCAGGACGACCTCGAAGTGGTTCTGGAATCCCAGTTTGTCGCGCACGTCAGCAAGGCGCTGCTGAGCCACCATCGCCAGCGCCGGCGACGCCACGCGCAGCAGCACCATGTGACCGTGGTTGCTGGGGCAACGCTGGGCCGAGCCCAGCAGGCACTGGACGATCTCCAGCGTCTCCACGGAGGTGTGCTTCTGCAGGTGCGCCTGGCCCGCCACCACCATGAGGGCCACCGCGTAGTGCTGGATCAGGAGCTGGGTGCGGATCACCGCGCTGTGCAGCTTAGGGAACCTGCCCAAAGGTCAGCTTGGGTCAGGTCAAGTCATGTTTACACACACACACACACACACACACACATGCTTGTGCCCACACATACACACACACATACAGACACACGCATGCACACACATGCACACACACACGCACACACACACACACACACACATATACATACAAACACACACATACACCTGTCAAAGCGCAACACACACACACACACAGACACACACACATACACACAGACACACACACACACACACAGACACATATACACACATCCCCCATAGACTCTGGTGAGTGCTGGTAGAATGTCCTACCTCTCCTCTACGGCGGCAGCCATGTTCTCAAAGGAGCTGGCAAAGCGGAGCAGAGGCACACACACACACACACACACATACACACACACACACACACACACACACACACACACACACACACACACACACACACACATCCCCCATAGTGTCCTACCTCTCCTCTACGGCGGCGGCCATGTTCTCGAAGGAGCTGTCGAAGCGGAGCAGAGGCAGTCCGGCTCCTGAGCGTGTGGACTCCAGCAGCTCAGAGATGCCAAAGTACTTGGTCTTCTCATGGTACAGGTCCACATCCTGCAGCACACACACACATACACACATACATACATGTCATTGTAGGGGCTAATGTGTGTGTGTGTGTGTGTGTGTGTGTGTGTGTGCGTACATTACTAAAAGAGGAGGGCCAGTGTATGTCGCTGTAGGGGCTGATGCATGTGTGTGTGTGTGCGCGCGTGTGTGTATGTGTGTACATTACTAAAGGAGGAGGGCCAGTGTATCTCGTTGTAGGGGGTGATGCGTGTATGTGTGTGCGTATGTGTGTGTGTGTATGTGCGTACATTACTAAAAGACGAAGGCCAGTGTATCTCATTGTAAGGGCTGATGCGTGTGTGTGAGTGTGTGTGTGTGTGCGCACATTACTAAAGGAGGAGGGCCAGTGTATCTCATTGTAAGGGCTGATGCGTGTGTGTGTGTGTGTGTGTGGGTGTGTGTGTGTGTGCGTATGTGTGTGTGTTTGTGCGTACATTACTAAAGGAGGAGGGCCAGTGTATGTCATTGTAAGGGCTGATGCGTGTGTGTGTGTGTGTGTGTGTGTGCGTATGTGTGTGTGTTTGTGCGTACATTACTAAAGGAGGAGGGCCAGTGTATCTCATTGTAAGGGCTGATGCGTGTGTGTGTGTGTGTGTGTGTGCGTGCGTGTGTGCGTACATTACTAAAAGAGGAGGGCCAGTGTATCTCATTGTAAGGGCTGATGCGTGTGTGTGTGCGTGTGTGTGTGTGTGTGTGTGTGCGTATGTGTGTGTGTATGTGCGTACATTACTAAAAGAGGAGGGCCAGTGTATCTCATTGTAAGGGCTGATGCGTGTGTGTGTGTGTGTGCGTACATTACTAAAAGAGGAGGGCCAGTGTATCTCATTGTAGGGGCTGATGCGTGTGTGTGTGTGTGTGTGTGTGTGTGTGTGTGCGTATGTGTGTGTGTATGTGCGTACATTACTAAAAGAGGAGGGCCAGTGTATCTCATTGTAGGGGCTGATGCGTGTGTGTGTGTGTGTGCGTATGTGTGTGTGTATGTGCGTACATTACTAAAAGAGGAGGGCCAGTGTATCTCATTGTAGGGGCTGATGCGTGTGTGTGTGTGTGTGCGTATGTGTGTGTGTATGTGCGTACATTACTAAAAGAGGAGGGCCAGTGTATCTCATTGTAGGGGCTGATGCGTGTGTGTGTGTGTGTATGTGCGTACATTACTAAAAGAGGAGGGCCAGTGTATCTCATTGTAGGGGCTGATGCGTGTGTACTGGGTCTGCAGGGCGAAGGGGAAGGAGGTGACGTGCAGCGTCAGGATGTTTGGGGCGTCGCGGATCTGACGGCAGTTCAGCAAACTGTCCACCAACCCCTCACGAGAACCCCCACCACTGTAGTGGGAACTAGTGGGCAAACACACACACACACACACACACACACACACACACACACACACACACACACACACACACACACACACACACACACACAAACAGCACAACAGCAAAGCGTTTAAATATCACACATTTTTGCCCATGTGCTCATACCTACAGTATTTTAGAGAAAATCCAATAAATGAAAAGACAAATAAAATGGTGTTCACAAAAACACAAAAATGTTAAAAATATAAAAGCATATAATATAATATAATATTTTATACATTTATTTTTATAACCCTTTTTTAAAATATCACACATTTTAGCCCATGTGCTCATACCTACAGTATTTCCTGTCCAGCGTGCCGTTAGCCTACCTGCTCAGGTCCCAGTGAGCGTGGTCATGCACCAGGATGAAGAGTGTGTACGGGTTCATCTTGGACTTCTGGATGAGGCCGTCGATCCTGCCCACCGCCTCCTGGTCCAGCTTAACCACGTACTGCTCCACCTGCTGCAGGGACAGAACCTCCTGGTCCAGGCCCAGCTCCTGAAGAACACCTGTGGCACAGGTACATGGACAGGTGTTAGCATCAACCAGGTGTTAGCATCAACCAGGCATTAGCGTAGCCACAAATTAGATGAGATTAGATTTTATTAGATTCAACTTTATTGTCATTACACACTCACACACACACACACACACACACACACACACACACACACACACACACACACACACACACACACAAACACACACTCAATCCAACATAAAAGGTGAAACCAATACATTTTATAGACTCATTACATGCAAAGTGAGATATCGCAAGCATTTTTGTTGTAATTTTGCTGATTATGATTTACAGCTTATTAAAACCTCAAACCCAAAAACTCAGAAAATTAGAATACTGTAAAAAGCTTCAGTATTGTAGGCTCAAAGTGTCACACACTAATCAGGTACATAATCCAAAACACCTGCAAAGGGTGAGCCCTGAGTCTTTAAAAAGTCTGTTGAGTTGAGTTACAGAAATGCATGCACTTTTTCAGAATATTTAAATTTTCTGAGTAGCACCTGTATATAAATATACATATATGTGTGTGTGTGTGTGTGTGTGTGTGTGTGTGTGTAAAGGTATATACCAGATAAACCGTATGCATTATATACAGAGGATATACAGTATTGACAATCATAAAATGAGTGAGCCAAAAAAATCAGGTGGGCCTAGCTCAAAACACATAAGTTATAATTATTAACCCTTATGATCAGAAGCAGCCTTTTGATTGGTTGGGCTTGATTGACAAGTGGGCGGGCACAAGCCCACCCCAGCCCATCCATGGCTATGCCTGTGGCATCAGCGCTGAAACACCCGGAGGAGTGTTATTATTATTATTATTATTATTATTATTACTACTAATGTAAGTGCTTCATTCATTCCCTCACTCCCAACCTGATGAGTTTGTGTGTGATGGGGTGCTACACAGTGGTGTTGGTTAGAATGGTCCCTCTTTGCTCTAAAGCCATCTGGGTGCTTTAATAAAGCGCTATGTAAATGAGCTGTTAAGGTTAGCTGTGTCTGAGACATCACGTGGAGCAGCCGTACTGATTTGACAGAAAATGACATCCTGACAACATGAAATGAGGCTATGTATCCTGTTTTAGTATTACATTCTATTCCGTTTGGAAATATAATCAGTGCTTTTTTGCATAACTCAAAAAAAAAACATAGGTGAGCCAACACACCTAAGTACATCAGTCTACACGTACCAATAAACAGCATTAAAACAGCGGAGCACGTGCTCCAAGCAGGTGCTCACCTGAGTTCCACAGGTGTAGGATGACCTGCTGGAAGGTGACCTCGGAGGGGGGGACACAGATGAGGAACTCCACCTTGTCGAAGGAGCCGAGGTCCAGGTTCTGCGTGCTGGAGTCGGCGATGGCACAGACATGGGACAGCAGCTTACGGGCCACCGCCAGCTGGATGGCACGGATCTCATGCCACTCCACACGGTACTCTGGGTACACAGGGGACACAGCTAGCTGTTACAGTACTGTGATAGGTGGACAGGTGTAATGAAATACTGTGATAGGTGGACAGGTGTTATAAAATTCTTTGATAGGTGGACAGGTGTAATGATTGCCCTATGATGACGTCTATTTCGGTAGACCCCTCGCCCTTCTCTGGGCACGGGACACAACTAGCTGTTACAATACTGTGATATGTGGACAGGTGTAATGAAATTATGTGATAGGTGGACAGGTGTAGTGATTGCCCTATGATGACGTCTATTTCAGTAGACGGTAGCTGGATGGCATGGATCACATGCCACTCCACACGGTAGTCTGGGTAGGGACACAGCTAGCTGTTAGGTGTAATGATCGTCCTATGATGACTTGTGGTTGACCCCTCGCCCTTTACTGGGCATGGGACACAGCCAGCTGTTAGAACTCTGCCCTACAAAGGTAAAGTTCAGTAACTACGCAAACACTGAAACTGAGAAAAACACCTTCAAAGTTGTCATACTGCCAAGTCAAACATGCTGTATGTATAATAGTGGTCATGCTTTTATGTGCTTTCTTAATGGGAAGAAGAAAGACATTTAGTCACAAGATGCAGGAAGTATTATAAAGTCAATTTCCAGTCTAAACTCAATTTGACAAAACTATGCAGTTAGTGGCTTTTGGCTTTGTAAGGCAGAATATTGTTATAGGTTGACAGGTTTCAGTTAGAGGTTGGAAAGGACAGAACATTTTTGTATTCAATGTGTCTGTCAGTCTTCAGTTATGGATGTGACATAGCACTTTGCTCTGAGTGTTATGGCAGAATTAGCTGTTAGACTGAACTTATAGATGTGGGACAGGACAACACTGCATTCAGTGTGAGGACAGAATTACCTGTTAGACTACACTAACAGCTGTTCAAAAGGACTACGCTTAGCACTGAGTGTTATGGCAGAACTAGCTGTTAGACTACATGTATGTGTGTGGGATAGACAACACTTTGCATTGTGGCTGCCCATAAGGGGGGGATACACATGAAAGCTATCCGGGGCCCAGCCACCAGGGGGGCCCAGCCACCAGGGGGGCCCAGCCATCAGGGGGCCCAGCCACCAGGGGGGCCCAGCCATCAGGGGGCCCAGCCATCAGGGGGGCCCAGTCAACTGAAAACCATAGGGGTTTTTTGGGTGAGGGGGGTCCAATTATTGGATCTTTTGAGGGGCCCAGCCATGTCTCTGGGCAGGCCTGTGCCTGATGAGTCTCACCTGTGCAGGCAGGCTTAGGGCTGTCGTCGGCTGACTCCTGTGTGCTGGGCAGAGAGGAGTGACTGCGGCTCTCCACACTGGCCTTCTCCAGCACACCCTCCATGTCCTCATCTGTGGCAGTCACAAACACAGCTGTTAACATACAGATGCATTGGTAACTATGGACTATGCAGAACTATGTTCTGTACGTCATAAAGAAGAGACCGATGAACTGACACAAATAGATAGATAGGAAAGTAGACAAATAGGTACATTTAGAATTATTATATTTTAATAGCCCCCAATTGCATTCTACACACTTCACTCCCCCTCTCCATGCACAGCATAGGCTGACAAATAGCAATTTCACTGCATGTATTACCTTAACTTATTACCTTAAGTATCTCTATGCATGTGACAATAAAATATCCTTGTATCCTTGTAGCCATGATATATATTAATATCAAAAGTCCTAGAATCCAGTCCCTAATAGTTCTAGAATCTAATCCCTAATAGTTCTAGAATCCCATCCCTAATAGTTCTAGAATCCAATCCCTAATAGTTCCAGAATCCCATCCCTAATAGTTCTAGAATCCAATCCCTAATAGTTCTAGAAGCCCAGATGATTGATCTTGTAACAGCCCAGACTGCACGGGCTCACCTGGTCCCAGAGAGTTGAAGAAGGCCCTGAGGTCTGTGGTCATGCCGGAGTAGATCTCATAGCTGATCTCCTTCAGGTTGTCGCCGGGGGACAGCATGCTCTCCGCAAGCGCCCTGCACTGGTGTTTGCCTGGGGGGTGAGAGAATGACACCCTTTTACTACCGATCAGGTCCACATGGTCATGAGTGAGACACAACAATGGACATCTTTGCTAAAGTTAAAAGCAGATGTACGCTTAAGACATTTTACCGAAAGTTCTCTCTAAAGTGAGAGCACCTTATTTCAGCAGCCAATAAAAATATGTATAATACAGTGATTCAAAGCCCTGAAATCATCAAGAAAAACATTAATGATACAATGTATCAAAGCCCTGAAGTCATTGAGTAAAGAATGTTAATGAATGTATCAAAGAAAGAATGTTTATAATACAATGTATCAAAGCCCTGAAATCATTAAGAGAACAATGTTCATGATACAATGTATCAAAGCCCTGAAATCATTGAGGAAAAAATGTTTATAATACAATGTCTCAAAGCTTTGAGAATGTAGAGAATTAGAGACAAGCTGAAAGTCAGGGTTGGAGAAACAATATAAGAGCGAGCTGTGATGAGCATGATGATATGACAGCCATTGAACACTGTCACTGACACTGAAGGACTAACTGCAGTATTAAAGCAGCAGCTACAACTACACGAGGGGGTGAAATGAGAACATGAAGCCCAACCTGGGTAACAGGTTTGTGCTTTCCCACAACACTGATAACTGATGTTATCAGCAACAGATGTGCTGGAAAAAGCATATCAAATACAGCATATCTGATCAGCGTAACTGGACTTAAAGTCACCCAAAAATACACAATTGCTAAGGTATAAAAAGATGGGGTTCACAGACGTAAAGTTACAGACCCTACTGCTACACCTGCTTCTACTAGTAGTATTATTGCTACTGCCTACTTAAGGTAAGATCAGTATTAAGTTTTAAGGTTTTGCAAAGCTAATTTGAGTTCAGTTAATAAATATTACGTTATATTACGTTATAATTTCTTAGAAAAGTGTGTAGCAGCTCTCTATTGTACTGCACTACAGTGTTGTCTTGTGAGTGTAGGGCTACTGAGTGTGTGACAGAGAAAGAGATTGATGATGCACTGGCTTCCATGCTTAGCATAGCTTAACTGCTTAACAGTATAGGTATGGTAAAGGTATAAGTCTATGAAGGAAGGAATGTATCATTTTATACATTTAGTGACATTTTGATTGGCATTAATTGAGTACTGGTTAGTAATATCTCTTTCTTTGGCATAAGGAACTCGGAACCTATTTTATTCTTTTTTCCTTCACAGTGACTTTGAAGATGAGGGCTGCCATCTCAGTGCTGGTGCTGCTGTTCTCCATGTGTGGAGCTCAGACTCGGAGCACCCAGACTGAAGTTCAGACAGAGAGCCAGAGCACTGGGGCTGCTGCTGTTGCTGCCGAAGTCTCTACCCAGCTGGACGTCTCTGCTGAGCTCAGGGAACTCAGAGACATGGTGGTGGAGCTGAGGGTGCGTCTGACTGTCACTGAGAATGAGGTGGAGAATTTGAAGAAGGAAAATGCAGCACAAGAGGCAGAGCTGACAGCAATGAATACTAGAGACAAAATAAGAAAGAAGTCCAAGGTGGCATTCTCTGCAGGTCTGACTGATTTAGGATATGTAAAGGCTGGGAGTGACGACTTGAACTTGCTCTTCAGTAGAATCATCACCAATGTTGGGCAGGCCTACAACAGCACAACAGGCTTCTTCACAGCTCCAGTCAGGGGGGTCTACTACTTCAGGTTCACAGTCAGGGATCATCTAGCCTCACACTGGATGAATATCAGGATGTTTAAGAATGGACAGGGTATCATGTGGCTAGATGATTATGAGACTGATGATTATAACACCTATCTGTCCAGTGGTCTGACTCTGGAGCTGGAGGTGGGAGATGTAGTTAACATGGTGCTCCCAGCAGGCTGCAGGATTATTGATAATTCTAATAATTTCAGCACCTTCAGTGGCTTCCTGCTCTTCCCTCTCTGAACGGTAGAAGATCACCATGATCACTCACTATTCATTTTGTTGGGCAATTTGTTGTGAAATGATGGATGATGTAAATTATTATCATGATCAAATAAATGACCTCTTTTACAGCAATGTTGTTGAATTATAATTATTACTAAACACATAAATATTGAAAAATGGGTAACAGGTGTGTGCTTTCCCACAACACTGATAACTAAATACGCAGACGTGCTGGAAAAAGCATGTCAAGTAGAGCATATCTGACCAGCGCCCCTGGACTTAAAGTCACCCCAAAAGTCCTTACATAATCACTAAGGTATAAATGGGGGTGTTCAAAGACTCAAAGTCACAGACACCACTGCTTCACCTACTTCTACTATTAGTATTATTGCTACAGCCACTACTACTGTGAATAAGACGAGGTGTTCTCAAAGGTAAGATCAGTGTTACATTTAAAAGTTTTGCTAAGCAAATTCTGAGTTTAGTTAACAAATATTAAATTATATTACATGTTATAATTTCTTAGGAAAGTGTGTAGCAGCTCTCTATTGTACTACACTACAGTGTTGTGGAGACTCACAGGTGCATCACTTCATCTCTTGTGAATGTAGGACTATTGAGTGTGTGACAGAGAAAGAGATTGATGATGCACTGGCTTCCATGCTTAGCATAGCTTAAACACAACTGCATAACAGTATAGGTATGGTAAAGGTATAAGTATAGAGCACATTTTTAATCCAGTGCGTTTGGCAGTTCAGAGAGGCTATACCTTTCCATTGCCTACAGTGTTTATGCCTTCAGCATACAGAACATAGAAAACTACTTATTTTAACATTTCTATGAAGAAATGTATCATTTTATATATTTAGTGATATTTTCATTGGCATTCAGCTACTGGTTAGTAATATCTCTTTCTGTAGCATGAGGAACCGAGGACCATTTTATTCATTTTTCCTTCACAGTGACTTTATGATGAGGGCTGCCATCTCACTGCTGGTGCTGCTGTTCTCCATGTGTGGAGCTCAGACTCGGAGCACCCAGACTGAAGTTCAGACAGAGAGCCAGAGCACTGGGGCTGCTGCTGCTGCTGCTGCTGAAGTCTCCACCCAGCTGGACGTCTCTGCTGAGCTCAGGGAACTCAGAGACATGGTGGTGGAGCTGAGGGTGCTGCTGACTGTCACTCAGAATGAGGTGGAGAATTTGAAGACGGAAAATGCAGCACAAGAGGCAGAACTGACAGCAGTGAAGACCAGACTGGCAGCCACTGAGACTGACATGGAGCAGGTAAAGAAAGACACTGCAGCACAACACACAGGTCTGACCACTATGAAGACTGAAGTGATGAACCTGAACAAGCAAAATGCAGCCACTGTGACTGAAGCAAACGACCAGAAGATGGACAGTGCAGCACATGAGCAGGAGCTGGCTGCTCTGAAGACCAGACTGGCTGCTAGTGAAACTGGGATAGACGACCTGAAAGTGCAAAATGCAGCACAAGAGGCAGAGCTGACAGCAGTGAAGACCAGACTGGCAGCCACTGAGACTGAAGTAGACAATCTGGAGAAAATAACAGATAAATCCAAGGTGGCATTCTCAGCAGGTCTGGGTACCCCAGGATACATCGAGTCTGGGAGTAATGACTTGAACTTGGTCTTCAGCAGAGTCATCACCAATGTTGGGCAGGCCTACAGCAGCACATCAGGCTTCTTCACAGCTCCAGTCAGGGGGGTCTACTACTTCCGGTTCACTGTCAGGGATCATCTAGCCTCACGCTGGATGCATATCTGGATGTTTAAGAATGGACAGAGGCTCATGTGGCTGAATGAGCATGACACTGATGGACAACCCTCCTATCTGTCCAGTGGTCTGGCTCTGCAGCTGGAGGTGGGAGATGTAGTTAACATGGTGCTCCCAGCAGGCTACAGGCTCTTTGATGGTGTTTATAATCACAGCACCTTCAGTGGCTTCCTGCTCTTTACTCTCTGAAGGGAAGAATATCCCCATAATCACTCACCATTCAATTTTGTGGGCAATTTGTTGTAAAATGACGGAAGTTATTATCATGATCAAATAAATATCCTCTTTCACTGCAATCCTGTTGCATTATCATTATCAATAAACACACAAACATTCAAAAAGACCCTGGCTCTTGCCCATGCAGGTGTGTGTGTGTGTGTGTGTGTGTGTGTGTGTGTGTGTGTGTGTGTGTGTGTGTGTGTGTGTGTGTGTGTGCGCGCCCCCTACCTGTGACCACCATGCATGACTCCAGGCCCTGGCTCTTGCCCATGCAGATGT
>CM050205.1:6030000-6032500 GCA_027475355.1 Coilia nasus
AGAGGGAGAGATAGAAGGAGGGAAGGGAGAGAGAAAGGGAGAGAGAGAGGAGAGATAGAAGGGAAAAGAGAGAGCGATAAAGCGAGAGAGAGAGTCGCTTTGGATAACAGAGAGAGAGAGACAAAGAGAGAGAGAGACAGAGAGAGAGAGAGAGAGAGAGAGAGAGGGAAAAGAGAGAGGCAGCAAGGGAGAGGGAGAGATAGAGAGAGGGGGGGAGGGAGAGAGAGAAAGGGAGAGAAAAAGGGATAGGGAGAGAGAGAAAGAGAGAGAGAGGGAGGGAGAGAGACAGGGAGAAAGGGAGAGATTGAGAGGGGGAGACTGAAAGATAGAGGGAGGGAAAAGAGAGAGAAAGGAAGAGAGAAAGGGAGAGGGAGAGTTAGAGAGAGAGGGGGAGAGAGAGAAAGGGAGAGACTGAGAGGGGGAGACGGAGCGATAGAGG
Source organism: Coilia nasus (assembly GCA_027475355.1). Taxonomy (NCBI): domain Eukaryota; kingdom Metazoa; phylum Chordata; class Actinopteri; order Clupeiformes; family Engraulidae; genus Coilia; species Coilia nasus. The sequence goes on from CM050205.1 coordinate 6,030,440, forward strand.
GAGAGAAAAGAGAGAGGGAGAAAGGGGGCAGGCTGTTAGGGCCGTTTTACAGCCCCATTTTATGGGGTGGGGGGCACAGGGGCAGTAGAATGGGAGGGGGGCTTTACTGCCCTGGGTGTTGTCTGATGGCGGGGGCAGGACAAAGGGGCAGGCAGCAAAGAGGCCAGACGATTCAGCAGGCTCTTCCTAAAGCAGTTAAGACTTTTAAAGGGGTGGGCAAGGGTGGGGGTGGGGGAGCCTGTTTGAGGGGAGGTGCGACGTGTGTGTGTGTGTGTGTGTGTGTGTGTGTGTGTCTGTAGTAGTGCTTGCAGTGGCTGTAGCTATTACAGAGGGCCTGCCGTGTGTGTATGTGTGTGTGTGTATGTGTGTGTGTGTGTGTCTGTCTGTAGCAGTGCTTGCAGTGGCTGTAGCTATTACAGAGGGCCTGCCGTGTGTGTATGTGTGTGTGTGTGTGTGTGTGTGTGTGTATGTGTGTGTGTGTGTCTGTCTGTAGCAGTGCTTGCAGTGGCTGTACCTATTACAGAGGGCCTGCCGTAGGTCGCGGCACCAGACTGCTGCAAAGGCTGCTGGGATGGCGGGCAGTGGTTGCCATTGGTCAGAGCGTGGGGGTTGTCGGGCATGTGTAGGGGGGGCGCTGCGTCTGTGGGCCACACACAAACATCAACGTCACTGCAGGTAAACAACATCCTGCGTTTCCATGGCAACGCCTCTGCATACTCTCTTTCAAGCAGAATAGAAATATGACTGCAAATGCACTGTGTTGATCTCGTCTGCAGGCCACAAGGAGACACGGGTGTGACTTAAGGCAGGTAAACAACATGATGTATTTCTACAGGACCGTCACTGAATACTCTACTTTACTGTTTACAGAATAAACATGTTGGAAATGTGTTCTTTCACTCAACAGAATAGAAATTAAAATGGGAAATGTGTTCCTCCAAAGCAGGCACATTTAAGAATACATGTGTATGTGTCTGAAAATATGTGCATACTTTACTGTGTAAATGTGATGGGAGAGACAGAGTGTGAGACATCATAGAGTAAGACATGAGAGAGTGAGACAGAGAGAAAGAGAGCGAGAGAGTGAGACAGAGAGGGAGAGAGAGAGAGAGAGAGAGAGAGAGAGAGACAGAGAGAAAGAGAGCGAGAGAGAGAGACAGAGAGGGAGAGAGAGAGAGAGAGAGAGAGAAAGCAAGCACATTTAAGAATACATATTCATACATATTCTTACATGTATGTGTCTGAAAATATGTGCATACTTTACTGTGTAAAGTGATGGGAGAGACAGAGTGTGAGACATCATAGAGTAAGACATGAGAGAGTGAGACAGAGAGAAAGAGAGCGAGAGAGAGAGACAGAGAGGGAGAGAGAGAGAGAGAGAAAGCAGGCACATTTAAGAATACATGTGTATGTGTCTGAAAATATGTGCATACTTTACTGTGTAAATGTGATGGGAGAGACAGAGTGTGAGACATCATAGAGTAAGACATGAGAGAGTGAGACAGAGAGAAAGAGAGCGAGAGAGAGAGACAGAGAGGGAGAGAGAGAGAGAGAGAGAGAGAGAGAAAGCAAGCACATTTAAGAATACATATTCATACATATTCTTACATGTATGTGTCTGAAAATATGTGCATACTTTACTGTGTAAAGTGATGGGAGAGAGAGAGAGACATTAGTGGGGCAGAGAGAGACATTGATAAGACAGAGAGTAGGACATGCGAGAGAGAGAGACAGAGAGAGAGAGACAAGGAGAGCCTGGTGGGAGTGAGACATTAGTAAAAGAGAGAGAGAGAGGGAGAGACACATTGTAGGTGTTTTTACCTGTGTTGAGGGCTGAGAGAGCTGAGGCCGCGTGTGTATGTGGGCCTGAGAGTGTGTGTGTGCCTGGGTGAGTGTGTGTGCCTGTCGGCTGGGGGGCGCTCAAGGGATCCTCTCCTCCACTGGGACCCGCTGGTACCACCGCACCTGTCTGCCTCACACGGTTATCTGGCCACAGAAACAACACACACACACACACACACACAAACATAAAAAAACACAGTGTCAGATAAGAACAAAACA
>CM050205.1:6035000-6045000 GCA_027475355.1 Coilia nasus
AGGCTTAACTGCTCAGGCATAACGTCTGTTCCCCTACATGTTCATAACAACACCAGGTTCAGGACATCAGAAGGCACATTTAATAATAATTAGCTTCTGAACACTTTGCTCTCACGTGCACACACACACACACACACACACACACACACACACACACACACACACATTGAGACACACACACGGGCAAACACAGGCACCACACGGGCGCACACACACACACACAAACACACACACACACACACACACACCGCTACCCCAGGTCTGGGAAGTGGGAGTCACTATTCTACACTATTGTGTTCGTATCCTGCTGGTTTGTGTGAATCACCTCACACACACACACACACACACACACACACACACACACACACACACACACACACACACACACACACACACACACACACACACACTAGTCTGTGTGAGTCATATCACAGCACCGTCTTCAGTTCCCACTTCACTCATGTGTGACGACACAGATACATTTATAGCCCCGGCCTCAGGTGAGCTATCTCTGCCAGGTGAAACAGCACGCACACACACACACACACACACACACGCACACACGCACACACACACACAAAAGTTCTTACACATACATATATGTATGTACACACACCATGCACACACACACACACACACACAAACGCACAGACATTTGTGCGGATGTGGCCTCTACCTGTGCCCCTCCAAGGGATGAGCGGGCCTCTGACCAGCAGGCCCTGTGTATACACACCACACACACACACACACACACACACACACACACACACACCTGTGGCCCTCCAGCGGATCAGCGGGCCCCTGACCAGCAGGCCCTGTGCGTTGCGGAGGAGGTGGTACTTCAAGTGCTTCTGCTTCTTGGGCTGCGTGCTCAGCTTCAGGTTGATGTGGTTGGAGAACTCCGTGAAGTAGCGGAAGCCCTTCTCGCCACAGCCCATGCAGTTTCCTGCGAAACCTGCCACCAGTGAAGACACACACACACACAGACACACGCACACACACACACAGACAAACACAGACACACACACACCTTTACATTACCTAACATGCTGGATTGACAAATACACACACCACACTAGCCTCCAGCTCAAAGCAGCACTGTCAGAGAAGCCTTGTTTCCATAGTCACGGGCAGTCTATTGGTCGGGGGAGCATGCAGTACCCCCCCCCCCACCAGCACAAGAACCACACACACTTTGGGGCACGGAAACTCAAATTGAAAAAGCTAAAAACGTCTCTGACAAACTCCTGCCACCGAGAAGACTGGTCAGGATAGCCTGACCCAGTTTCCTGTTAGACTGAACCCGACTAACCCCAGCTCTAAAAGACAGCCATCTTTTGCCTCCTTAGGCTCATTAGGGCGGCCAATCAGCCGCAAATTCCCCCCTCGAGCCTCGTGCGCCCAAAATAGCCCCTCTTAGCATCTCCGCGATCATCATTCTGCATATCACCCGAGATTTCACTCTGTCCCAGAACATCCGGGAACTTAGAGCTCTCTCCTTGGCAACAAGTCTCGCTAGGAGGACACAAAACTGCAGCCGCAAATGCAAGCCACTGAAATCAGGCGCCTGCTGGTGTTTTCTAGAAGCAGAATCCCAGTCGCACAGCATCAAGTCATTTGTATCTCTGTTTTGCTCCTCCTTTAGAGAATCACAGCTGATTAACGGCTGATTCCAATGGCTTGCAGGTTTGTTTTCACCATAGCCTGTTTACATACATTCCCCTGTCACCCTATACCGTTCTGTTTTCACATAGCTAGACTTTAAGTTCCTGGATGTCCGTGGTTACAAATTACCAGGGCCGAATTCGAAATTTTAAACCGTTCCCTATATAGTGCACTTTGAAGGGTAACACACTAACACAGTACTATCTAAAACACTATGTGGTGCACTTTGAAGGGTAACACACTAACACAGTACTATCTAAAACACTATGTGGTGCGCTATGGAGTAATTCAGTGGACATTTTGAATTCGGCACAGCTGTTAAGAGCGCTAAAGTTTCTATCGCACTTCTAGAATGTTCCATGGCGAGCGGAGCGGAACCGTACCTAAAAGTGCATTGCGTCCACGCTCGTCTGGCAGGAAGCGGCGGTCCACGGCGCACACCAGGATGTGGTCGGGAACGCTGGGCGACTTCGCCCCCACCAGCAGGAAACCGGGGGGAACCTCCAGACACTCCGTTGCCATGGAGCCAAGCCTCAGGTCTTTCCCCGCCTGACAAAAGCCTTCAGAGAAACACACACACACAAACATGCACACACACACACACACAGATGCACACAAAAAACAACAAACATTAATTAACTAATCCATGGCCCCACTGCTGAAGCATGTTGTTACCTCGACTTGGGAAGTCATGATTGTAGTGTATTTTGTTTCCCTGGTCATCTGTTTGTCAGGAAGACTATACAAAAACAACCTGCCACACCATTATCAACCTTGCTAGAGGGGCGTGCATTCTGGGGAAGGATTCATATCATAGGGCAGATCTGTGAACTATTTTCCATTTCCACCAGCACTGCGAGATACAGAACCGATCCCGCTCGTGCTGGCCTTGACACCATCTGCAGGGCTCATAGCTAGCTGATCCAGACGGAGATCAAAGCTTACAGAGTGTTCACAATTCAACTTCCACAATTCAGTGCTCCACAGCAGTGGGAGCCATCATAGTTTTGCACATGAAAAAACATCACTTATCAAGAACATACTGCATGTCTGTTCTACTGCTTGTACTGTAATGCTTTTTAATGTCTTATTAAAATGTGCTGCTGTTCAGATGAACTTGTGTGAAGCAGCTGGGTTCTTAGCTCACTGATGTAGGCTAAGGAGCGAGAGGCGCAGTTTCCAGCACGTTGCCATGGTGACCGCAGTTTGTTTTCCCCAGGTGGAAAATGCAGCCGTTCCATCTATTGCTGATTGTATCTTTAGAACTATGTTTGGCAACGAGTGTCTCAGCAGGAGCTCTGGATTTTAAAAGCCTCAGAAATATAAACCATCACTGTGGTTGCCAACAGGTACTGCTTCACAGCAGTGTTTCTGAAAGTGTGGTCCACTGGTGGTCCGCAAGTAATCCCAAGTGGTCCGCCAGCAGTTGTGTTAAAATATTATTTTATTTTTTTATGCTTTTTAACCTACCTATATTGTGCACAGTGTGTTTAAATGACATGTATGTCACCTTCTAAGCCATTCCCTAGTAAGGGCTGTAATGCTACACGATGTTATGCATTTACATAGCCCTGTTAACCTCAGATGGGGGGGGGGGGTCCTTAAGGTTCTTTTTAAGGGGTGAAAGTGGTGCTCAGTCTGAAAAACTTTGAGAAACAATACTTTATGCCCTTCTAGTCGGTGTCTGTGCACATCTGCTGGAATACATTGTGTTGCCACTTTACTTTGACAAGATCTGTTCTATTTATATGTACTCTGTTTGAAATACAGGTTTCATGAGCAAGTCGGTAGGATTTAAAGGCTATCAAGCAAGACATAGACTTTTAAGGTTTTCCTTTATATTTTTGTCAGCAGTTTATCGGCAGTAGTGCATGTTTGACTGATTTTTACAGTGAGTAACACGACATTACCGAACAGGTAATCGGCAGTAGTGCATGTTTGACTGATTTTTACAGTGAGTAACACGACATTACCGAACACACCATCAAACCATTGCGGTGATTCATATGTATGACGTAACAAAGCACTTTACAGTGGCATGGCAAGTCCTTGTCATCTTGGATGAGCCCATGACACACACACACACACACACACACACATACACACACACACACACACACCCTAACTCCACCCTCTTTGGCCTTACCATCTGTTGTGCAGCTTCCTTCAGGTGGGGGCTTCATCTGGTATGGGATGGGGGGGCTGTTTGACTCTGACCCATCCTCCTCGTCATCCTCCTCATTCTCTGCTCGACCTGCTATGCATACACATGCACGTGCACACACACACACACACACACACACACACACACACACATGCATGCACAGACACACATTTTGTTGTAAAACAGTCTTGGTCATAAAGTGATTATTTAAAAAATAGGCAACAGAAGTGCTCACTAAATCACAAAGCCAGATAACAGTCTGCTCTGCAATACAGAGCTACATAGAGGAGCAGCAACTGTGCATGTGTGTGTGTGTGCATGTGTGCGTACGTGTGTGTGTATGTGTATTTGTGTATGTGTATGTGTGTGTGCGTGTGTGTATGCATAAGCATGCTCTGCCTCTAGGTAGAGCCGGGATAAGACGGGTCGCGTGTATGTGTATACATATATACATATGTGTGTGTGTGTGTGTGTGTGTGTGTGTGAGTGTGTGTGTTACCATTCTGTGAGGTGGGCTGGTGCTCTGCCTCGAGGTAGAGCTGGGAGAAGACGGGTCGCGTGTATGTGTATATATATATGTGTGTGTGTGTGTGTGGGTGTGTGTGTGTGTGTGTGTGTGTGTGTGTGTGTGTGTGTGTGTGTGTGTGTGTGTGTGTGTTACCATTCTGTGAGGTGGGCTGGTGCTCTGCCTCGAGGTAGAGCTGGGAGAAGACGGGTCGCGTGTATGTGTATATATATATGTGTGTGTGTGTGTGTGGGTGTGTGTGTGTGTGTGTGTGTGTGTGTGTGTGTGTGTGTGTTACCATTCTGTGAGGTGGGCTGGTGCTCTGCCTCGAGGTAGAGCTGGGAGAAGACGGGTCGCGGCACGACGGTGTTGGAGCGCAGCGACGCCTCGATGGAGCTGTGCAGAACCTCCTCAAAGCGTGTGCTATGCAGCTGCCCCGCGTAGGAGTTGCCCATGGCCTGCGGAGGACACACACACGACAACATGTGACAGGGGACACACAGACAACATGTGACAGGGGACACACAGACAACATGTGACAGGAAGCCTGTCTTCTTCCTCACACATGGAAACTGTACGTGATATATTGGGTCATTGTATTGTCTGTTGACAGTATAAGTCTCTACATTTCTATTTCTCTTGTCAAAGTCCTTGTACTGCATATGTCTGTATACTTAGCCAAAAAAACAGATTCTGATTCCGTGGTGTCCTGCTGCCTTCAAGTTATAATAATAATCTTTACTTGTACAGCGTATTTCATACAAAAGATGCTTGAAGAGCTTTGTCAGTTTGGCAAGAAAACATCAAGACAGCAAAAATACACAAATTGTGGCGTGATCATGTCTGAAACGGGCTAAATCTTTGGGAGGTGTAAGGTAATCACAAGCCCTGCTGTTTACTCAGGCAGTTACAGTTGTGCTGATAGGTTTACATACCCTGGCAGAATTGATGATTTCTGAACCATTTTTTCAGAGAATCATTTGGGTAGTTTCTGTCGTCATTATGATTTAAAAAAGTAAACCCAGGTATTTGACAATGAATGGCTTTAGTAAACCACTAACCGTGAGTGAAAAAAAAGTTTTTGTGTTATCATTCATATCCTCTGAAAAATGGTTACGAAATCATTAATTTTGCCACGGTATGTAAACTTAAGAGCACAACTGTAATTTGTCAAATCACCGGTGCTAAGTGTTAAACACACAGGTCGAACAAATACATGGCGGAACTGTTACTTTATTGATCTGTCACCGCCCACCTCTGCACAGGGTTACTTATTATGTTCGAGTGGGGCACAATTTATAACTAACAGTGAGATCATCCGAAAACCTAATTCCCTTTCTGAGCGAACCCGCTGAACTTTTCGTACCGTTTCTATTATCGCATATGCTGCATGAGACCTCCTTTCAATACATTCGGATCTCTAGCACACGCACACATAGCCTACACTTCTAACAGCGTGACATTTATGAGATCTGAAGCAAATATTAGCGAGAGAGAAAATAAAGAGACAGGAGGGGTAGAGGAAGAGAGAGAGAGGCTGAAAGAAGGAGAGTGAGAAAGAGAGGAACACAGAGAGGATGAGAGGAGAGAGGGGTGGAAAGACCACCCACGGGGTAATAACAGGATGAGTCATTATGCTCAGGGGACTTAAAAGAGCTGTGCGACACCTACTCTTCAAACAGCACAACAAGCTAGCAAAGTGTCACCGAGATCAAACAGACGTAAACCACAAGACATTGTTATTACAAACACATTAATTAAGGAAGTCACTGTGCAGCTATTGGCAGTGATTTACATAATAATGATGTTACAACCTGCCCTGCAAATAAAATAAGATTTAAAAAATAATGATGACATTTAGATTTATGAGTAATATTTATATTCTAAAACATGTCAAACCAAGTCTGCCAATCTGTCTAGAGGAGGGAAAAGTCTAGGGAAATTTCTAAAGATAGTGATTAGATTGGGCAGAATCAAACTGCGGATCAGGCACCGACGCCAGTGATATAAAAACGCTCACTGACCCCTAGCACGTACGATACAGGAACAATCTGTATATTATGCGATTTTTGAGACCCACACACAAACATGAAAACACACAGGGAGCGTAGGAGGACGTTTGGCCATGAAACATTCGGAGAGAGAGAGAGAGAGAGAGAGAGAGAGAGAGAGAGAGAGAGAGAGGGAGAGAGCGAGAGAGAGAGAGAGAGAGAGCGTTCAGGGAGTAGACTAATATCATCTCCGGTTTTCGCTAATAGCCCTCCTTGATAAAGCTTCCTCTGTGACAAGGTCGGGGCTCGGAGCGGCAGCGCTGGATTCTTGCGGAGTGTCCAATTTGCAGGCTCATAAACTAATCTGATCCAATGTCAGGTCGCCCCGACCTAGACAGCCTACTCACCGCCTGACTTCCCTCACGGTAAACAAAAGTTTATGGCAGGCTGCCGCTCCGCTAGCTGAGCCCAGCCTCGCTCAGTGCGTAAGCGCCAGGCAGGCAGCCCACTGAGTGAAGCCAGTCATGTTTCTAGCTCAATCAGCTGAATTATCGCGCCTCTCAGTCACACATTACTGTCGCGTTTTACTCCTCATAAAACGGAGGGGTACTGGCCCGCGTCCAGCCAACCTCCCGGCGCCATAATCTCTCGTTAGTAAGTAATGAAAGCGCTGGAACATGACATCCTGAACGGGGAGAAAGTAAGTGTCCTAGCCTAAAAAAAAAAACCTAAAGCCAAAATGACAAAGAAGATTAATTATTGCCTAGTGCAAGATGTTTTCTGTCCTGTTTTGCGTACTGGCAGCACCAGAGCTCAACCACCCAGCAAATCACACAAACCCCCTGATTTCAGCATGGAACCATTCAAAACATCAATTTATCATGAATATTTCTAAACTATTAACTGTTTGTCACATCCCATTTTACATTTAACATATTCATTTTACAATTGTGGTGCCTGGCTCCTGTGCATACTGACACACACAAACACACACAGAGCCGGAGGTGGAGGCTGTGGATGTGTTTATAAATGATATTGTGGTGGTGGGTGCGCTGGTCTCTCAAATCCCCTGATCCCTAATCCTGCCACTTAACGCGGATGGCCCATATGCTCATACCCCCAGTCCTAGCGCCCTGACCTCCAGTGCCACACCAGTCTGGGTGCCAAACCGCATGACCCCACGCTCCAACACACCCCTCAAGGTGGCGGACACGCACACGCGCACGCACATACACACGCATGCACGCACATACACACACACACACACACACACACACACACACACGCACGCACACAGGAACAGCCAGTTCTAGATCGTCTGTTTCCACTTCTGCTTATGAAACTGTAACACCCCTCCCCCAACCATCACCCCCCCTCCCCCACACTGTCAACTTTGTTTTACCAAATGTCAACAAAACAAACAACAAAAAGCTTTTGGAACAGCAAAAAACGCCCTGTTGGTGTTTCACAGTAGACAAACTCTCACTGTGCCCTGAGTCCACAGGTCTCTCTTGTATAGACACAGGCACCATATGCAGTGCACCCACAGCAGAGTAACAGAGGAAAGCAGCACTTTAGTAGCACTAGTAGGGACAGAGGGACGCTGTGGGCGTTACTCTTCCTCCTCCTCATAGTCTTCCTCCTGCTCCCTGACAGGGAGGCGATGGCTGCTTTCATCAGAGAGAGGAGCCCTCCTCCTCGGGGGACTGAGCTGGCCATTGTGCCTCTTTACGACATCTCTCTATCAGCTTTCTCTCTCTCCCTCTCCCTCTCTCGATCACCTTTCTCTCTCCCTCTCCCTCTCTCGATCCCCTTTCTCTCTCCCTCTCCCTCTCTCTATCAGCTTTCTCTCTCTCCCTCTCCCTCTCCCGATCACCTTTCTCTCTCTCTCTCCCTTTCTCTATCAGCTCTCTCTCTCTCTCTCTCTCTCTCTCTCTCTCTCTCTCTCTCTCTCTCTATCCCCTTTCTCTCTCTTCCTCTCCCTCTCCCTCTCTTGATCACCTTTCTCTCTCCCTCTCTCTATCAGCTTTCTCTCTCTCCCCCTCTCCCTCTCTCGATCACCTTTCTCTCTCTCTCCCCCTTTCTCTATCAGCTCTCTCTCTCTCTCTCTATCCCCTTTCTCTCTCTTCCTCTCCCTCTCCCTCTCTCTATCACCTTTCTCTCTCTCCTTCTCTCTATCACCTTTCTCTCTCCCCCCCTCTCCCTCTCTCTATCAGCGTTCTCTCTCTCTAGGTTTGAATATGATTCTCTCTCACTCTTGTTCTTTCTCTCTCTCTCCGTCTCTCTATCACCTTTCTCTCTTTCCCTCTCTCTCTCTCTATCACCTTTCTCTCTTTCCCTCTCTCTCTCTCTATCACCTTTCTCTCTTTCCCTCTCTCTCTCTCTATCACCTTTCTCTCTCTCTCCCTCTCCCTCTCTCTATCACCTTTCTCTCTCTCTCTCCCTCTCCCTCTCTCTATCAGCTTTCTCTCTCTCTCCCTCTCTCTATCACCTTTCTCTCTCTCCCTCTCCCTCTCTCTATCAGCTTTCTCTCTCTCTCCCTCTCTCTATCACCTTTCTCTCTCTCCCTCTCCCTTTCTCTATCAGCTTTCTCTCTCTCTCTCTAGGTTTGAATAGGATTCTCTCTCTCTCTATCCCTTCTCTCCCTCTAGGTTTGAATAGGACTCCTCTCTCTCCCTCCCTCTCCTTCTCTCTCTCCCTCTATCCTTTTTCTCTCCTTCTCTCCAGGTTTGAATAGGATTCCCTCTCTCTCTCTCTCTCTCTCCCACTCTTCCCTCTGACACATTCTTCACACCATACTTTCAAACACTCACAGGGATTAGGATCCCTTTCACAGGGGCTTCTAAGGGCACATTTGTCCCTCTTCAAAGGTAGCATTCTGACTCTGGGCTCCACACTGGCAAAGACCTATAGTACTGACACTATTATTGCAATCACAAATATACTACTACTGTTACTATTGGTACTTCTGCTGTTACTATTATTCAGTATATTTATTCATATTTATTGACCAACGAATACAACTATATATGTTCACAGAGGAGTGCCAGTGTACTGTTTGTAATGTATGTTTCACATGTAATAATGTAATAAATAATATATCATAATGTAATAAATATCACATCAAATAATAATATCATATAATATATAATATAATAAATCATATTTTTTCCATGGTAGTTTTTTTTTCTTTTTTGTCTCCAACTGATTCAGTACTAAAGACTTTAAATAAAGATGGTGGACAATTGTAGCTTAAGTAACAAAAAAAGCCTCTAGAATCGCAGACAGCTGATCTTCTGTACCAGTGGATGCATTCAGTGAGATGAGTCTGTACATTTGGCACTGCGCATGAGGCAAACATTTTTGCCCTTCGGTAGTTTGCAATGTTTTTTGTTGTAAAGGAGAATGGAGAGTGCAGCACTGCTGTGCTTTTGTAGAGCAGAGAACGAGAGAGACGGGCTACCTGGGTAAAACACTTCTACCTGTCTCTGGGGTGTGTGTGTGTGTGTGTGTGTGTGTGTGTGTGTGTGTGTCTCTGAGGAGCGCTCACACTAAATGGCATAGCACCGTGTGGCCCATTTCATAAATGACAGCAAAGCGGCCAAAGCCTGGTTGTGTGTGTGTGTGTGTGTGTGCGTGTGTGTGTGTGTGTGTGTGTGTGTCTCTGCCAAGACA
>CM050205.1:6050000-6055000 GCA_027475355.1 Coilia nasus
AGACTGCACTCATAGCACACTGGTTTACTTTCCTTTGTGGAGACAGTCACAGCAATACCAAAGACTGCACTCATAGCACACTGGTTTACTCTCCTTTGTGGAGACAGTCACAGCAATACCAAAGCATGGCCATCAAAACCAAAATGAGGAGTCGTGGGTAGTCACAGCAACACCAAGTATGACGAGCAAAACTCCAACACAACACACGCAGGCCTTGAAAGGAGCAAGACAGACATGATTTAGTCTACTGAATCAGTGGCTATGCAGCACTAAGAGAAAGTATTAATGTTGCAGTGCAACGCACCAATAGGCTGGCATGTTAGGTTTTCAGGGCTGTACCTACTCTTCTTTTCTGTGTTCTCTTATTTTAATGATTCTCCTTTAAGCATGAGTGGCCTATTAAAACACACAGACACGGTATAGACACAATTAAACTAGGAACCACAGACTATGACAAGAACAACTTGCTCAAAGACAAGGGACTGATTCAGTGCAGTAACAGTATTATACACTGTGTAATAACTGACCGAACGTTAAATTTTGTTTCAAGAGAAATCCACATTTTACTATTCTTTTTTATCACTTATCAAGTTATTTATGCTTATCAAGTTAGATATTTAAGTTTGGTGTTAGTACAGCCCAGGAGCAATAGGCCTATATGCTTACTATATTGCAAGTACATCTTTATCGATTAAGACAACTGATTATATGCAACAGTTATATTGGTTACTGCGACAGATAATTATTTTTAAATCATGTTAAAATGCCCAAATTTGTCAAAGTTTGTATCCGAACACAATGTTAAGGTTGTTTAGATTGATTAAATAAATGCTGAATTACTAACAAAAATGCAAAATAGTTTAAAAACCCTTCTTTACTGTAAACGCAATGCAACACAATCAAGTCACACGCGGACTACTCGAAACGCAGTGCTCGCTCATAGACAAGGCTGTGTTCACCGCTGGAATGAAAGCACAAATCGATCACAAATGCAACAGGGTGTTAGAGTTTACCAAAAATCAAGCGCTTACCTTGAAATTATTTAATAAACCACGCGAATATCCTTCTGTAGTTTCTCCTGAATAGAGGAAACATTTACATATCTCCAAAATGTGCCACAAACGGGCTCGGAAACGGCAGCACTAATAGTAGAGCCAACTTCGATGTGAGTGTGAATTGACACGCATCTGATCTCTGCGACCGAGGTTCACACCCCTACCCCAGGTCACAATTGGTATAAACCGCAAGGGAAAATCAGCAAATGGAATAACCCACCGATTTACATGTATTATTTGCGTGGCAATTATATTGTAAACAGCATAATGTTTGGTGAAAAATATAACTTTATAAAAATAGGCTAAATTAACTATTATTTTAAAAATATTTACAAATATATTATAATGCGTTTTTATATTGAAACAATATAAAATGTGCAGGCTAATTCTCTGAAACATATTTACAGACACTAAACTAAACCCGTGCCCATAGAAGATCAGAGCAGTCATTTACAGATTCAACGATAGATTTCTCTCTAGATTCTCAACAACTGCTTTCAGGGGTTTGCCTTGATTTTATTGATCACAAAACATTTTGGTCTGGTTAGCTTGCGCTCTTCTCTGTCTCCATCTACTGGATACAGTTATACATTGCACCTGTGTAGCCATCGCCTCCACATGGCTCTCAAATAATGATCTCATAGCATTCTTGACCCTGCATGTGCCAGTAGACTTTAACCGCTTTGTGTGGCGGATGACACCTGCGGTGTTTTAACACTGATTACACTCTCTTTGTTTTGGATACAGGTAGGTAGGCCAAGCTATTGCCCTAGTGTATAGGTTGTATACAATGACGAAAATATCTGATCAAAGAAATGCATAGCTCACTGTTACACATGTAAGAGCTGTAGGCTAATGCATAGCCTATTTAATAACATGGTAATTCTCTTGAAAACAATATACATGTATTTTTGTTTAAATGCAGTAACAAACACACAGATTCACAACAGAGTACTCCCACCTGTTCATATTGCCCTATTTATTTCTACATAATTCACTACAACCATACTGTCTATATTGTATATACTGTATATAGCCGATCGCACTTGCTGCTCCTTGCACTTCTGATTAGATGCTATTTTGTTACCTGTATTTATACATGTGTAATGACAATAACTAATCTAATCTAATCTAGTCTAAAATATCCAAACCCTGATGGCAGAAGGAACTCATGACACTAACTGATGTATTTAAACATGGTACAAAGTCTCATAAATATAATAAAAAGAATTTAGTAGCCCATACTTTGTCACTCAGTGACAGTGTGTTGTGTGATCAAGGGCAAATAGCAGGTTGTGGGGGGCTGGGGAGGGGGTGGGCGCATCTTGTTATGCTTATGTGTCTCTGAACTTCTAAACAGTTAACACAGCAGTGGCATCCCTCATCAGGCGAAAATGAGGTCTTACTCCTTCGTCTTCCCCAGACGCGCCAGCCTACATCAAGCAGGAGAGTTTAGCATAGGTGTGCGCTCATGGCTGGGACATTACCCATAAAATTACTAAAAATTTCCCCAGTCCAGCTCCCATGACAGAATTATTAAATTGACACGGGAGAATCACGTCCGGTCGCCCACCGTGGCACGGCCGCCACGCAAATGTTCATTTCTCATTTCCCCTCTCCGAAGTCCCCCCTCTCCCGCCATCTGTCATCCTGACGGCTTCTCGTTCATCCACTAAGTGCCTACAGGCGAGTGAGACAGTCGTCGGTGACAAGAGCATTTCAGGTTGTCATGCACTAATGCAAAAGTTCCCAGAGACCCCTGCGAGTGTATTCATCTTCATCCGGTTGACTTGCTCATTCCCGCCGCCGTCATTTTTTCGTCATACACTGGTAAATTAAGGGGGGGGCCCTCCCGTTCCACCGAGGGCTCTGTCAACAATTTACCCCAACGCTGCTCATTAGTCGGCCCAACTGCCACTCACGACGGCGGTCCAGGGCTTTTAATCCACCTGAGTTATTGTCCCGGTGTCAGACACTGGAACCGGCCCCTAATGAGAAAACAAGAGCGGGAGCCGGGCCAGCGGTGCGGGCCGCAGCGGTGATTCATTGGGCCGGGCCGGGCCGTGCCAGGCTCCCCCGCCCCTCTAGGGGAGATGATAAGGCCATTTATATGGGTGTCAGCGGACGGGAAGCGCACGTGCATCTGACTGCGCGAGCGTCTGAAGGGCAGGGCAGACAATGGCGCTTTGGCAAAGGTGACTTGTTCAGGGCGAGGCAATTTACGCAGCACCCAAAAAAGGAGAAGAAGAAAGAAAAGAAAGAAAAAGGAAAAAGCACTGAGGTACTTTTTAGGAGTCTGGAATGGTAAAAAGGGAAGGGAAATGTTTTGGATGGTATAGTGGTAAAATAACCATCTATGTGGTCAAAAAAAATGAATACTAACACTCGTTGTGTAGTTATTATTAGGTTACAGACTAATAGATGTAAATGCATACGGTATATTTCATGCTGAATTTTAAAATCTAGAAAGCTCTTTGTGGAAGAATTGTTTTAGAGACAAAACATTAGAGATTTATATTATGTTCGTGTGGGCTTATTACTAAAAACAGGATATCATTTTACTCATTGGCTCAAGATTACCTCATGATGGTCCAAAACCCTAACAAAGTCATTAAAACCCTTTTAAAAAGAACCTCATTTGAGTAGCGATAAAATTTTTAATCATTTTATTACCAAAAGAGTATTTAACAAGTAGTTAATTAAATGCCAAAGGCAGGTTATCTAAGTTTAACCTTCAGAAAGAAAATGATGTATCAAAGTCCGCCGCTGGCGCAGTATGATAGAAATGTCATCCTTGATTATCCGCCACACCTGAAGTGGCGACTGGCTTTTCCAGGAGACGGCTGCAAAATTAGGTGATTCAATTAATGGACAGGGAAGTGCACAGTGTGGCAAATTGTGGGGGAATTTAGACGAGATACTGATACTCTCTCTCTCTCTCTCTATTCCTCTCTCTCTCTCTCTCTCTCTCTCCCTCTCTCTCTCCGTCTCTGCTCAACAAGGTAAGAGAGCGCTGCTTCAGTGAGGTTCGCTGTGGGTCAATTACCGTAAATGAGGGAGGGAGGTGGTGAGGGGGGCCGGTGCAGACTGCGCCTATAACAGGGATGGATGCTGCTCAGCCACCGTAAAGGGAAAGTTCGCTGCATTGTGGTGAGCCATAATATAGTGTCTAGTGCCGGGACTCAGAGCACAGGGACTGTGGGCTTACTAGACAAGGGAATGCCAGGCAGAATATAGAGGGAAGTTTGCTAATACCACCATCAGCATTACCCATTGTACTTTAAGGTATTGCTGTAGACAATTCATTTTATGTCATGCTATATAAATGATTTGTTGTATTATGTCTTAAGTCTAAACAAATAATTTACCAAAGGACTTAAATCTAATCTAATCTAAGTCTAATCCAATATTAAAATGAGATTCCATTTTAGGAACATAATGTGTTTGTGGCATTTGTTTGAAAGCAGAAGGAATGCTATGATATTAATGTACAATTGTGCATAAAATGTTATTGCAAATTTAAATATAGAAATATACATTCAAAACAAGTAAACAAGTCTAAATCACTTGGGCTTGTTTTCTTTTTATTGACTGTGGACATATAAATCACAAACGTATTTATCAACCTGTGACTGTGGCTACACACACACAGACACTGCTGGCTTAATGTCCCTCAAAGTTAATTGAAAAGTGTCCTGTTCTGATTTGCATAAAGAACACATTTAAACATTGAAAAATGAAAAATAAATACATAACTACGCTTGAAAGATTGCTTTGGGCTTGTTGATCATTTATAACTATTGGTTTAATTATCTGACGTATCATTTGAGTGCTGGGGCTTCTCTACCACAGTAATGGGCTGCAGGTATTGGGCAGTAAATATTAATAGGCAATAGCAATAGTACTCACAAAGTGCTTGGAAAGGTAATGAGGAAGAGGACAGCC
>CM050205.1:6060000-6087500 GCA_027475355.1 Coilia nasus
CAAATAACACTGAATTCTGCACTAGTTATATATTTTTTATTTTATGTTTGGTTATGCTTATTTTAGCATGTTGTACTGGAAGCATACATCAGCAATGATGTTTGGTGTATGTGTCTGTGTGTGTGAGGGAGAGAAAGAGAGAGAGAGAGAAAGAAGGAAAAGAGAGAAAGGGAAGAGACATGGAAAAAAGTATGTGTAAAAAGAGAGAAGTAGTGAGAGTGAGAGAAGAACATGGGAAAGTGATTGAGACAGAAAACACCAGCGATATAAAACAGGTAGAGAGACTGATAGATTTGGGGAAAGAGAGAATGAATGAGACAAAAAAGGAGGTGGAGAGAAAGACAGAACAGGAAAGAAAAAGACGGGAGAGAAAGACAGACAGAGAGATAATTAAATACATAAAGAAAGACAGAAAGAAAGACAGAAAGAAAGAAAGAAAGAAAGAAAGAAAGAAAGATAGAGGGATGAAGAGAGAAAAAAAAACATGGGAAAAGAGAGATGAGTACAGAGCAAGAGAGCGAGAGAGTAAAAGAGAGAGAGAGGGAGAGAAAGAGAGGCAGACACAGAGAAAGTGAAAGTGTGTGTGTGTGTGCGCATGTACGCACATGTATGTGTGTGCGCGTGTGTGTGTATGTGTGTGCGCGCGCGCGCGTGTGTGTGTGCATGTGTGTGTGTGTGGTGGAGTGTAGAGTCACCCAGGGTTTTGACCATTCTGCTGACCCTTCTCCAGGGGCCCGATGACTTTGAGGGTGTGAGAGGGAGAGAGGGAGAGAGAGAGGGAGAGAGGGAGAGAGAGCGTGAGCGGGAGAGGGGTGAGCGTGAGCCTGGCACCCTCACGGGGAGAGCAATGAGCCTGGCCGCCTAATTCATCATCTGCCCGCCCATCACACCCCTCTTGGACCCCCCCACCCTACCCACCCCACCCCACCCCACCCCCACCACAAAACAGATGAGAGCAGAAACACAACGGCACGGAACAAAAGCAAAAGCAGCATATTTTTGTTTGGGTTCACCTCTTTATCACACACATACACACACCAATACCTGCAGGAATGTTTGTGTGTGTGTGTGTGTGTTTTGTTTGTGTGTGGGTGTGTGTGTGCATGCCTGTATGTGTGTGTGTGTGTACACAGACTCACATTTACTCATACTCAAATACACATATGCATAAAATGCTATATTTATATGCACATACACAAAACACACCGCACATTAAGCTAACATAAAATGTATATTACATATATTTTTTTGTTTTACATTATTTTCAAGTTACATAAGTAAACAAGCAGCTGTGTTCATTGCTGACAAATGATCATACTGCCACGGCATGGAGGCTAAATGCAAAGCAAACGTTCCTGCTTCAAAGCGGTGTTGTTGTGTAGTTCCACCTTTGGCCAGCAGATGGCCCTGTTCACCGCGAAATGATCAGTGGCGGCGCGAGGGTGATGCATTGCTCCGGGCCACGTTTCAGGAAAGTTCCACGCGGTAAAATGCTGTTCGAGGCTTTTCTACTGCAACAAAAACTTTTGTTAAAAGTTACAGAGTCCATCCTCAGTCTCCTTGTTTGTCCTTGGAGAGACAGCCTTGATTGGTGTAACCCAAATAACAGCACATCTGAGGCTGGCATTTGAAACATTGTGGTCAGCCATGGCAAGAAATCCATTGGCACAAAAAGGTAATATCTACTTCATACCTTCTGTTCTTTGTTTTTGTTTAGTACTATTTTTGTTTATTGCGCTGTATCTCAATTAACATTAAGCAGTTTGTTTCCCTTTAACGTTGACATATTATGCTTTGGCGTAGAATGAGCTTTGTAAAGACCTAAGTGAAGCGACGTGAAGTGGACAGGTAGCCTATCTGTGCTGGCACAGATTCTTCCTCTGATCACTTACTGGCCAAAGCTACACTTAAAAGAACTGACACACGAGAGTCCCCATCACATTTACACTTTTGAAGGCTCAAGCTAAATTTTTACCCAATTGTTTTTATTTAGATTTCGTTTGTGTGCGTGTGAATTGATAGTGGATGGAAATGCATGCAATTGCATGTAAAATAGAGATATAGCGTATGTAAATGAACCTCGTGTAAGTTGTGTGCGTGCGTGCGTGCGTGTGTGTATGTTTCACCTTGTAGAGCTGTTTCTCTACCGCTTCCATGGGTGAGAACTGTCCTTGGGCGAGACGAGGAATACGAGAGTTTGCTTTTGTGTTTTAAGTGAGTGCGTTCATTGTGTGGTTTGTGTGTGCTCCTGCTGTGTGTGTGTGTGTCTCCATATGAGGGAAGTGTGCGTTGTCCTAGACGTCCAGATGTGGAGATGAGGAATTTCTCCTCCACACTTGGGTGCTCCCCGAAGGGTCGTGGCTAAGGTTTGAACCCTTTAAAAATGAATAAAGTAATACTGAGATACAATAACCAGCATATACATATTATAAAGATTTTCAACAGTAAAACCGTATGGGGATGTATCTTTGCTTAAGTCTCATGGGCAGTGAGATAAGAAATTATTGAAAATAAAAAACACACTTCTTCATTAAAAATTAGTCTCTCCTTCAATCTGAATCAGTGCAGCTGTTTTAGTTATTCTGCATTTATTATTATTTTTAAAGGAGATAAATTAGTCAAGGGCCAATATTTGATCTTTTTCACATAAAAATACTTTACTTTCTTCTTTACATTTTTTTCTCATTATTAAAATAAAAATAAAATTAGAAACACTGGTGATAAAAGTCTATCAATTAAAATAAAAAAGTCCAACAATCCTAATCAAAATGTTATTAAAAAGGAAAATACAAATAAATACATTTGCATACTGAATATTACGTCCACATGTATTTCTTTCTTTTCTCCTTGAGCTGTTCAGTGACTCCAGCCAGGAGACGCCACACCGTTAGTGTAGATGTACGTACTGTCCCGTTCTGTTCTGTTTTTCCTTATGCTTCCACGCTAAGTACAGACATATGTACAGCCATTTGTCTTTGCATCGTACTAAAAACAGAGATCTTCATGTAGATGTCATATGCAGTATGTATAGATGTACGTATGTGTATGCATCCCTGCTAAATACAGAGATCTCTCTTTCCGTCTTTACTCAGCACAGAGATCGCTCTCTGCATCTTTACTAAAAACACAGATCTCCATATAGCTATCATATGCAGTATGTATAGGTGTACGTATGTGTATGCACCCCTGCTAAAACAGAGATCTCTCCTTCCGTCTTTACTCAGCACAGAGATCGCTCTCTGCATCTTTACTAAAAACACAGATCTCCATATAGCTGTCATATGCAGTATGTATAGGTGTACATATGTGTATGCATCCCTGCTAAAAACAGAGATCTCTCCTTTCATCTTTACTATAAACACAGGTTTCCATGTAGCTGTCGTATGCAGTAGAGTAGAGTAGAGTAACTTTATTGATCCGGAAGGAAATTAAAGGTATGTATAGATGTACAAATGTCTTCGTATGCATCCCTGTTGCATACAAAGATCTGTCCATGTAGATTTCCTTTGCACATCTCCCATGCAGATCTCCTTTGCAATTTGTATAGATGTGCATACACATCCTCTTCAGCAGCCACACTAAATACAGAGCTCTCCCCATGCAGACTTCCTATGTACATATCCTGTGTAAATTACAGATGTACATATGTCCCCCCTTACAGTATGCGTACATACTAATACAGATATCTCTCTATGCAGACTTCCTATGTACATTTCCTATGCAATTAATCCAAAGATCTCCTTATGCAGACTTCCTGTGTGTATTTCCTATATCATTTGTAGATGTACATATGTTTCTCCTTGAGCATCCACACTAAATACAGATATCCCCTTAAGCATCCATACTAAATACAGATATGTCCTTATGCAGCCATACTAAATAGAGATAACACCTTAGACATCAATACTGAATACAGATAACTCCTTAAGCATCAATACTAAATAGAGATAACTCCTTAAGCATCAATACTAAATACAGAGATGTCCTATGCAGATTTCCTATGCATATGTCCCATATCTCCAATGCACACTGTATCTCCATACATATCTCCATGCATATCTGCTATGTCTCCCATGCATGTCTGCTATATCTCCCATGCATGTCTGCTATATCTCCCATGCATATCTGCTATATCTCCCATGCATATCTGCTATGTCTCCCATGCATATCTGCTATGTCTCCCATGCATATCTGCTATATCTCCCATGCATGTCTGCTATGTCTCCCATGCATACTGCATCTCCGTGCATATATTCTATATCTGCCATGCATACTGTATCTCTGTGCATATCTACCGTGCATACTCGTATCTCCATACGTATCTCCATGCATATCTACCGTGCATACTCGTATCTCTGTGCATATATCCATGCATATCTACTGTGCATACTCTTATCTCCATGCATTTCTGCTGTATCGCCCATGCATATCTGCCATGCATACTGTATCCCCATACATATGTCCATGCATGCCTGCCACGCATACTGTACTCCATGCATATCCCCCTTGCATATGTCCCCTGCCGTGGGGCTGTGCTCGAGGGCGTATGGCAGGCGGTGGGCCGGGGTCGGGGACTGCCCTTATTCCACCTGCCACACTTAGCAGAAACACAAACCCAATTTCCATACAGCCACGGGCACTCACAGGTACCTCTTGTCCTTTAATCAAATCCTGTTTACTGTTGTGGCAATTATTTTCAATTTAGCCACTTAAAGGAGACTGGAAGCGGTCCACCAGGGGCTGTAGGAAGAGTGCGTGCATGTGTGTGTGTGTGTGTGTGTGAGAGAGAGAGAGACAGACAGAGGGAGAAAGGGAGATCGAGGGGGGGGGGAACAGCTTGCAAATACATAACCTCCAGAAGAGCATTTTAGCTTTATCTGCTCTCATCTGGCACCGCGTGATTTAATTTCCGAGCCCTTAAACATGACGAATTACTGCGCGTGTCTTCACTTAATGCTTTTAACAGATCCCAATAAAGTGCATTAATCAGGTGAGCGGCGGGCCCGGGCCTGCAGGCTGGGGCTCCTCATTTACCCTATTAGGCGCTGACTCTAGCGCATAACCAGGTGGATAATCTTGCAGCTTTGCAGCGTTAATTATGCCATAATCAGTTCAGCAGTTGGCCTTCAAAAAAAAAAAGAAAAGAGAGAAAGAGAGAGGGAGAGAGAGAGAGAGAGAAGAGCCAGAAGCAAACGAACGCCTCTCTCTGTGCTTGATTCCCCCCTCTTATTCCAGGAGGCTCGCTCAAACCAACCCACATTGCAGGAGCCGGCTCTGGACCCCCTTTGACAAAGCACGTGAAGGGCAGACTAAAGTTTGTAGGACAAGACAAAGCTTAAACATATGGCTTGATTCCCCCAGGCCCCTCTGCGTTCCCACCGCCAGCCTAGCAGGCCCGACGCTCCTGCTGATGACAGGGAAAAAAACTTCGCCTTTAAATGTCTACCATTACCATGTCTAGATATAGTTTTTTCCCAGCAGATTGGCGGGGAGCGTTTGTAAATTGCTTGGGTATTTAGAGCATAATAAATGTTCCTATACGGTCAGGGCTCGTCAGCTGCTGCCTTCAAAGGCTGGCGGGGGTGGGTGTGTGTGTGGGGGGGGGTGGGGGGGGGGTGTTGCATCGCAGCCTTGCTATGCTGGTTGTTACACACACATATATAAATAAAAGCCAAGCTGTGCTGGTTATTGCATGCACAGACATCTAAATATTAGTGGACTTTTTGTCCTTTGCTGACTTTCAGCCAAACTGGCCTAAATGTGGCCCATAGCAGACACTGATGTGGCCCATGTGGGATACGGATGTGGCCCGTATCAGGAGCGGATGTGGCCCGTATCACAGGCGGGTCTGGCCCGTATCACAGCTGCATGTGACCCGTATCACAGGCAGTTGTGGCCCGTAGTAGGAGCGGATATGGCCCGTATCACAGGCGGATGTGGCCCATATCACAGGCGGATGTGGCCCGTATTAGAAGCGGATGTGGCCCGTATGACAGGCTGGTATGGCTGAGGGTTTTCCCATCACAGAAGCAGACAGCAGCCGTGCTAATCGCTCGATTCGCTCCTCACATGTTTGTTTCCTCTGTGTGGATCAGCACATGCCTCTGCAAACGTTTCACGCTGGGAAATAAATATCTGCTATTTAACTTCATTATTATAAATCAAATGAGAGCTTCTCGCACCGCTAATGAAGACGAAGTGAAATATGGATGTTTTTCTCATTGCGTTTCAGCCCAATTAAGTGGGCCATTTAATGCTAATTAGCCACTAAACTTCAATTTGTGTCGAGCTATTCAGTCTTTCTGAATTTCCTGCGCGCAAATCTGACTTTCTGCGGGGAACCCAATCAACAGACATCTGTGTTCCCAGCAATCTCACGCCTCTATTAGACACAAACAAAGACAGGCATGGGGCACAGATACAATGCCAGAGATAGAGCAACAAACAAACAAACCAAAAGAAACAAATAAACAACAACACCTGCCAAACTGATTCCAGATTGACACCGTTGAGAGAAGGGATTTGTTACAGCAAAGGTGTCTAATTCGGATGTAAACAGCCCTAATTCTATCATTCAGAGGGTGTCCGCTTGGTCTTTAAAATATGCATTTTGACAGTGAATTAATCATCGGCCATTAGTATTTTCCACACCCGTCACAGTTTCTCTAATTTAGCAGACTTGCCGCAGAAATGACATCTCATTATTTAATGTGAATGCGTGTTTCCAGCCTTAATTACGCAATAATTAATTGCCAGCCGTTTGTATACTGTATCAATTACAGTCACAAAGCCCAAATGCAGTGGCAGTAATGACACATGAGGCCCCAGCTGTGCGCATGTATTTTACTGCCGTCTCAGGGCCCGGATACGTGCACATTAAAGCGCACTGACAACCTACGTGTGTGTGTGTGTGTGTGTGTGTGTGTGTGTGTGTGTGTGTGTGCATGTGCGTGTGTGTGTGTGTGTGTGTGTGTGTGTCGGCTGTCAGGGGTCTGAATGGTTGAGATTTCACTTATGCTAAAAACGCCTTCAACGCTGGCCCATCCCAACACGGGCAGACAGGGCTGTGACAGGCACAAACATCTGCTGCCCTGTTCCATTTCACAAAACAAGAAAAGGAAGAGGGTGGGGGGTGGGGGGTAGAGGGGAGCTTGACACCTATACAATTGCTGCCGGAAACAGCTCAAGTCTTTCCGAGATTAAAGCCCGCATGCTAATGCTAATGCTGCCTATTCAAGTGTTTGATAAACTGACACACTTGTAGTGTGTGACAGCACGGCTTGTACACGCTGCAGCTGCTGCTGCTGGGGGGAGCGCGTTCGTGTGTGTGTGTGTGTGTGTGTGTGTGTGTGTGTGTGTGTGCGTGTGTGTGAGTGGGGGAATGGATCTCAGAGCTTGGCAGTCAAAAGTTAAGAGTCATATGTTAATTCAGCTGGGGGGGATTTTTGACGCTTCACCAGCAGTTTCCCCCCAATGCTGTTATTTCCCAGTGTTTCCTTCTCTCCCAGTCAAACACACGATTCTTACTACTCAACACCTGCCACAGAGACTTGGCTAAAGAAAGAAAAAGGGATTGGGGGAGAGAGAAGGGTAGAGAAAAGGAAGGATAGAAAGGGACAGGGAACACAGAAAGAGGGAAAAAGAAAAGAGAAAGCTAAATGAAAGAGAGAGGTAGAGGAAAAGACACAGGGGAAGACAGAAGAGAGAGAGAGACAGAAAGACAGACAGAGAGACAGAGAGAGAGAGACAAACAGAGACAGAGAGAGATAAAGAGAGAGAGAGGGAGAGAGAGATGAAGAGAGAGAGAGAGGGAGAGAGGGAGAGAGAAAAAGGGAGAGAGAGAGGGAGAGAGAGATGGAGAGAGAGGGAGAGAGAGAGGGAGAGAGAGGGGGAGAGAGAGAGGGAGAGAGAGACGGAGAGAGAGGGAGAGAGAGGGAGAGGGAGAGAGACAGAGGGAGAGAGAGAGGGAGAGAGAGGGAGAGAGAGATGGAGAGAGGGGGAGAGAGATGGAGAGAGAGGGAGAGAGAGGGAGAGAGAGGGAGAGAGAGAGGGAGAGAGATGGAGAGAGGGAGAGAGAGATGAAGAGAGAGAGGGAGAGAGAGGGGGGGCATTAATAAATAGGAGGAGTAAGCAGTGGATAGTGAGGGGTGGCCTAATGATTTGGTTAATATTTACACATTAGTAAATTAGAGAGAGAGAGGGAGAAAGAGAGAGGGGGAGAGAAAGAAAGAGAGAGAGTGAGAGAGACTAATTATGTAGTTAATATTTTGACATTAGTAAATTAAAGAGGGAGAAAGGGAGAGAGAGAAAGAAAGAGAGAGAGAGGGAGTGATTGTGTAGTTAATATTTTGACATTAGTAAATGAGAGAAGCAGAGGCAGTGATAGACTGAGAGAAAGCGAGGGAAATGAGAGATTTAGGAAAGACAAAGGCACAGTTGTAGCCTGGGTAATATTCTGAGCGAGACAGACAGCAAAAGGAAGGCTAAGAGAGAGAGACAGGAGGGAGGAGAGAGAGAGACAGAAAGGAGGAGAGACAGTGAGACAGAGAGTGGAGGAGAGACATTAAGAGAGAGTGACAGAGAGAAAACAGAGGAGGAGACAGCGTGAAAGAGAGAGAGCGATAGAGAGAGCAAGTAAGAGTGAAAGAAAGAGAGTAAAGGGGAGGCAGTGGAAAAGAGAGAGAGAGAGGAGAGGGACGGAGAGAGAGAAAGAGAGAGGAGAAGGAGGAGAGAGAGAGAAAGAGGGCAAAAGAGAGAGGAGAGAGACGGAGAGAGAGAAAGAAAAAGGAGAGAGAAGAAAGAGAGGAGAGGGAGGAGAGAGACAGAGAGGGTGAAAGATAAAGGAGAGAGGGAGAGAGAGAGAAACAGGGTGAAAGGGAGAGAGAGAGAAGGAAAGAGAGGAGAGGAAGGAGAGAGAAGGAGAGAGAGAAAGAGGGTGAAAGGGAAAGAGAGAGAGAGAGGAGAGGGAGGAGAGAGACAGAGAGAGAGGAGAGAGACAGAGAGAGAGAGAGAAGGAGGGCGAAAGAGAAAGGGAAAGAGAGAGAGAGAGAGAGAGACTGAGAAAGAGAGGGCGAAAGAGAGAGTGAGAGAGAAAGAGGACGAAACAGAGAGAGAGAGAAAAAGAGACAGGACGAAACAGAGAGAGAGAGAGAGAGAAAGAGAGAGAAAGATAGAGTGAGAGAAAGAGAGAGGGAGAGAGAGAGAGGGAGAGAGGGATAGAGATTGACATGAGTAAACGGTGCAGGCTAGGCGTGGACATGTGTGGCGCAGCAGTCGCTGGGCGACGTGATGGGAGATGATGTCAGCCAAAGTTCACTGGACAGAGACGGCCTGTCCCGGATTGGCGTGTGCGTGCGTGTGTGTGTGTGTGTGTGTGTGTGTGTGTGTGTGTGTGCGTGTGTGTATGTGTGTGTATGTCCCGGTCAGCAGAGAGAAATCCCTCTTAATCTCCCACGTCCTAATCAAACCTGATGGACACACTCGCTCGCTCGCTCGCTCGCTCGCTCGCTCCCAAAATGCCCCCTCCGTCTCACACCCACTGCTGTCTGTGCTCCAGCCTCATTCATACGAGCAGAGAGCTGCAAATACTTTAATTTAACATATTTGGTTAGTTGGTGTTTTAATGTTTAATGTGTTAAGTTTTAATTAGATGGCATTAGACTTCATTAGTCAAGTACAATCGTTACAATTAATGTAATGCGAAAAACTCATGACATCATGTGATGTACTCTATTCCCAAGCTCCGAGCTATTTGTGGTGAGAGTCATAAATAATAAAAATAATAAATAATTAAATCTGTGCTTTATGTATTATTGTGCAGTTTTGCTTTTTAGCCTCTTAGTCTTATCCACATGATCTATGGGAGACGATGGCCTGTGCAAAATTTGGGTTAGATTTAGTTTAATGTGCAAACTGACCAAGGTGATACAGTTACTGTGTGTGTGTGTGTGTGTGTGTGAGTGTGTTTGTGTGTGTGTGTGCATGGTCTGTGAGTGGAGTCACATTAGTGGTAACAGCTATGTAAGGTAATTCACACAGAATAATACATCAAGTCACAGATGGTTAAAAGAAGGTCACTCTAAGCCACTGAACACAGAACTTAAAAAAAGGAAGAAGAGGAAGAGAAAAAGGAGAGAGGGAGAGAGAGGGAGAGAAAAAGAGAGAGGGAGAGAAAAAAGAGAGAGGGAGAAAAAAAAAACTGGTGCACGGTACACACTCACACCTTGGCAATTAATCATTATTAGTGGATAATCATTACCAGTTCGTTAGTTCATATCATCTATCCTCTACAGTCTGACTGAAGGCCCTGAGCGGTCTGGGATTGCTGTGTGTGTGTGTGTATGTGCATGTGTGTGTGTGTGTGTGTGTGTGTGTGTGTGTTGGGGGGTGGAAAGTGTGTGTGTGTGGGGGGGGGTATAAGTCTGACGGCAGCTCACACTACAGAAACAAAGGGAGCAGTTGGGGGAAATACCTCCTGCTTGTTTGAAATTGACAAATGAAGCCGCCGCTTGTTGTGAATGTGGAAACGTCCAGCGCTGAAGACTGGGGGGGGGGGGGACCTTCTCTCTTTCTCCCCCCCCCCCCCCTCTCTTTCCCTCTGTCTCCCTCTCTCTCTCTCCCTCTATCTCTCTCTTCCTCTCCCTCTCTCTACACCTCTCGGGCTCATTCGCTCCCTCACATTTTCCATCTTTCAATCTTTCTTCTCTTTCTTCTTCCCTCTCTTTATCCCCCTCTTTCTTTTCCTCCCTTTCTTCTTTCTATATCCCTCATTCCCTTTGTATATACATCACCCTGATTTACATCCTCAACACCTTTCATTTCCTCACTTCTCTCTAGCCTTTTGTTTTCTCTCTGTCCCTCTCGCACACACACTTTTCTCTCTCCCTCCCTCTATCCCTCTTTTCTCTCGTTCTCCCTAGCCCTTTGCTTCCTCTATCGCTCCCTCCCTCCTCCTCCTCCTCCCTCTCTCTGTAGCCTTTCACCTGTTCCTGCTCCTTGAGGAGGTGTACATGTGGAGGTGTGTGTGTATGTGTGTGTGTGTGTGTGTGGAGGTGTGTGTGTGTGCAGGTGTGTGTGTGTGTGTGTGTGTGTGTGTGTGTATGCCCTCCCGCCCCTTCACCCCACCCTCCTCCATCATGTATTGTGAAAGGGGTGCTGGGCCCAGGTGACTGTAGGCCCTCTCCTGCTCCCTCTCCTCCTTCTTCCCTCTCTCCCTCTCCTCCTCCCCCTCTCCCTGTCTCTCCTCCCTCTCTCTCTCCTCCCCCCCCCCTCTCTCTCCTCCCCCTCTCCCTGTCCTGCCCCTCTCCCTGTCTCTCCTCCCTCTCTCTCTCCTCCTCCCCCTCTCTCCCT
The DNA here is from genome assembly GCA_027475355.1 of Coilia nasus. NCBI lineage: Eukaryota > Metazoa > Chordata > Actinopteri > Clupeiformes > Engraulidae > Coilia > Coilia nasus. The sequence continues at coordinate 6,071,350 of CM050205.1, forward strand.
CTCCTCCCCCTCTCTCTCTCCTCCTTCCTCCCTCTCTCCCTGCCCTCTCTCTCTGTCTCTCCTTCTCTCCTCCTCCTCCCTTCCCCCCGCCCTCTCTTCCTGTTCTCTCTCTCTCTCTCTCTCTCTCTCTCTCTCTCTCTCTCTCTCTCATCCTGCTCCCCCTCTCCTCCCTTTCTCTCTTCTTCTCCCTCTCTCTGTCCTCCTTCCTCCCTCTCTCCCACCATTCTCTCTTCCTCCCTCTCTCCTCCCTTTCTCTCTCTTCCTCCCTCTCTCCTCCCTTTCCCTCTCTTCCTCCCTCTCTCCCCTTCCTCCCTCTTCCTCCTCCCTTTCTCCTGCCATTCTCTCTTCCTCCCTTTCTCTCTCTCCTCCTCTCTCCCTCTCTCTCATTCCTCCCTGTCCCCCTGCCTCCCTCCCTCTCTCCTGCCTTTCTCTCTCTCCTCCTCTCTCCTTCTCTCCTCACTTTTCCCTCCCTCCCTCCCTCCCTCTCTCCTTTTTCCCTCCCTCCCTCCCTCTCTCCTTTCTCCCTCCCTCCCTCCCTCTCTCCTTTCTCCCTCCCTCCCTCCCTCTCTCCCTCCCTCTCTCCCTCCCTCTCTCCTTTCTCGCTCCTGCTCCCGCCGTGATTGATGGAGTCGCCCCGCGCTGGTTTGGGTGGCTGCTAAGGGTCCGCTGCCATCCAGGGAATCACTGTGTGTGTGTGTGTGTGTGTGTCTGTGTGTGCGTGTGTGTGTGTGTGTGCGTGGGTGTCTGTGTGTGTGTGTGTGTGTGTGTGTGTGTGTGTGCGCATGTGTGTGTGTGTGTGTGTGTGTGTGTGTGTGTGTGTGTGATGGGGAGGTTATGTTAGTGATGCGAGGCCTTTCTCTCTCTTACTCCAGTGGGGACAATTCTATGCCTCAGGAGCTTAGTAGCGACCCCCCCTGCCCCAAGGGAGTCTTCCAGACAACCCCCCCACATGGCTATGAGGGGTCAGAGGGTTTTAGGGGTAGAGTGGAGAGAGACCCCCACCAAAAAACACACACACACACACACACACACACACACACACACACACACAGCTATGCGTAGCAGCACCATTCCACTCACATAATGATTCTGTGGCCTTTAAGAGTTATGATGGCCTCTGTGCCTCTACTCTCCCCCAGTAGTGAGGAAGCCCCTGACACACACACACACATACACACACACACACACAGCTCTCACACACACACAGGTGAACCCTATTCATTAAGGTCAGCAAAGGCCACTAACTTGACGATAGATCTACCAATCCAATAAGCACAACAATATTCAGGTGTTGGCATAGGTGCAGCCCAAAAACCCAAGGAAGGACATCTTCATTGTGGAAAAAAAAACATTATACTACTAAACAAATCACCAATTAACAAGGTGGCATCAACTACAGAGACAAATCTGTCCCTAATCTAGTCTGAGCTGTTTAGTAGTTGTGCATGGAAACATGTATTGAACAATCGCATCAATCAGTAGAAAGGTTTGCTGTAATGCTTGACTGTGTTTGCACTGACTTTTTTGTATAATGATGTGCTGTGTTATAGTGGGTATAGTGACACTTCATCCGCTAGCATCCGCTAAATCCGCTAGCCTCCGCTAAATCCGCTAGCCTCCGCTAAATCTGCTAGCCTCCGTTAACACTTTGGGTCAGCTGCCTTTGTCTGCTTCACTGTATACTAACTTCCTGTATGCTAACTTCCTCTTTGATGGTTCAGTGTTTACTGAGCTGAGACTTTATCGGTGAAGAGTAGATAGATAGATAGATAGATAGATAGATAGATAGATAGATAGATAGATAGATATTTGTCCTTGTAGACACTTGTTTTGCGCCGTACAGTACATCTGATACAGAGACTAGACAAACAAAAACAAAAAAGTAAAAGAAAAAAGGAGTACTTTGGGGCAGAGGACACTGACTTCGTCTAGTTTCCCCTGTGCTGTTTGCTGTGGTCAGACTGTGTCTGAGCAATAACAAGAGCAATATTCTGTGAGGACTGACTTTAGGTCTGGTATCCTACGTGCTAACTTCCCCTGTAATGCTAATGTGCCTTGTTTTTACCCAACTCAGCTCAAACTTTATTGCCACCAAAGGGCAACGGATTGTGCAGCAAGTCATCAAGGACAGACACAGACAACATAACACTAAAGACAAGACAGAAACTGTAAAGTGCAGTGCGTACGTACAAAGACATTACACCACATTAGCCACTAAAAAAATAAATAAATAAATAAAATAACATTAAAAATAAACAAATACATAGATATACTGTGGTGAGGATTTGTGTGGTAAGACGTGCAGTTTTTGTAGCGGAGACTACAGGCTGACTTTGTGTGCTATCTCCCCCCTGTGCTGTGCTAAAGTTCTGCTGTAATGATGATGATGGTGATGATGATGATGTGTTGTTTGCTGTGGGGGAGAGTGCTGAATAGGCTGGAGCAGGGGCCTCTGCGGGCTGTTTAGTGTCCTGTGTGAGGGATGTGTGTGTGTGTGTGTGTGTGTGTGTGTGTGTTGCATCCTGCATGAGCTGTGTGTGTGGGTGTGTGTGTGTCCCATCCTGCATGAGGTGTGTCTGTGTGTGTTGTGTCCCGCATGAGGTGTGTGTGTATTTTGTCTTGCGTAAGGTGTGTGTGTGTGTGTGTGTGTGTGGCGGTGACTTTCCTAATGTGGTTGTGAGGAGACGGCCCCTCGGTGAGCCTCCTGAGGGATGGGGGGACGTCCCGCGTGCAGGGTGTGTGTGTGTGTATGTGTGCGCACATGTGTGTGTGTGTGTGTCTCGGAGACGGCCCCACGGCAGGCCTCCTGAGGGACAAGGGGCCAAATTCAATCATGGACTGGGAGCAGACGTGATGGGCTCTCCCAGGAGAAGGGCCCCCTCCCCTACTCAACACTAACTGGCTCAGTCTGTGTTTGTGTGTGTGTGTGTGTGTGTGTGCGCGCATGTTTGTATTTGTGTGTGTGTATTAGTTTGTGTGTGTGCACATATGTTTGCATTAGTGTGTGTGTGCACATGCATTGGCATTTGTGTGTGAGTGTGTGTGCATGCGCATTTATTCTTTACTCAAGTATCCCTCTCAAGAAAGTGTCTGTGTGAGTGGGTGCAAGTGTATTGTGTGTGTGTGTGTGTATTCACTGTGTCTGTGTGGTCCAGGGGCCAGATCCCATTGATGTGTTATTGTGTCAATGAGGATGTACTTTAAAGACAGTAAAGGGGATGTCCAGTCGCGCCAAAAGACAGTTGTTCCTCTAACAACAAAAGGAGCTGAGAGCATAGGAGTCGCCCTAAAAGGGGCCTTTTTAAAATATCAGATTGTTTTTTTCCCCCCTGTGTAGAATATCTGTAACGGTTCACAGAATAAAACGTGAGTGAGTGGGAGGGGTGAATTATGTTGTTATGAGATTTAGTTACTGTAATGTAACAAACAGCTTAAGACTCAGAGCTACAATGCAAAACTACACACACAAACAGCTTAAGACTCAGAGCTACAGGGCAAAACTACACACACAAACAGCTTAAAGGTGTACTTCCACGAGAAACCGTTTAGTACTTGCTCTTTAGCCTGTGACTCGCATAAGATTAGCAGGCTAGTTAAATGACTGAACTGCATTTAGCCGGGCACTTGCACTGTTTTGTCATGCAAATATTACCATTCTGAAACGTTCATTGACAAACGGTCAGAAAGCGACTGTGCTTGTGCCATCTCTCGGATTCAGGATCAAACACATAAGGCTGTATCTCCGAAGACATTCTGTGTGTAGTTTTAGCGCTGTCAAGTTGACTTTTCCCCACTCTGCTATCAAGTTGACTGTGGGGCAAAGGAAGCTGCAGGGAGCGTGTCAGCCTCTGGTGAAATCGTGTCGTTCTCCCGGCCCCACCCCCTCCACTAAACTAAAACAGCCTGAAACAGAAGCACTAGAACATTTTTTTCATCAAAACCAGCGCACAGGGCAATTATCAATAATAGAGAACACCGCAAAATTAATGAAAACATGATGGAAGTACACCTTTAAGACTCAGAGCTACAGTGCAAAGCTACACACACAAACAGCTTAAGACTCAGAGCTACAGTGCAAAGCTACACACACAAACAGCCTAAGACTCAGAGCTACAGTGCAAAGCTACACACACAAACAGCTTAAGACTCAGAGCTACAGGGCAAAGCTACACACACAAACAGCGCTCAATTCAGCGCTCAGAGAAAGCGCCACAGACCCAAAATATAGAGCGACAGAGAGCGGCAGACCACACAAAGCGAGAGAAAGTGTCAGAGTACGAGGACACCTTAGGGAAAGCAAAAAAGAGAAACAGATGTAGATGGAGAGCGAACGCATGAAAGAGAGAAAGAGACAGAGGGAGAGAAAGAGAGAGAGATAAAGAGAGAAAGAGGGAGAGAAAGAGTCAGATAGGGAGAGGGAGGAGGAGAGAGAGAGAAAGGGAGAGGGAGAGAAAGAGAGAGAGAGATAGGGAGAGGGAGAGAAAGAGAGAGGGAGGAGGAGAGAAAGAGGGACAGGTGGATGGGGGTAGAAACGCCCTACAAAAGAGAAGTGGGGAAAGGATAGTAGCGGTGCCGGAACTTTCTGGTATTTGCTGGCACGCAGAATTACTCTACTGTGGGTCCCCCTGGACCTGGCTCCGGGGTGTGACAGGTCCGTAGGGGACAGGTGTCAGACAGGTAGGTGTGTGTGTGTGTGTGTGTGTGTGTGTGGGTGTGTGTGGGGCTCGGTGAGTAATAGCACTATCAGCCACCCATCGTGATCCATCATGCGACAGAAGCCCGCGGTGTGTGTGTGTGTGTGTGTGTGTGAGTGTCTGTGTGTGTGTGTGTGTGAGTGTGTGTGTGTGTGTGTGTGTGAGAGCCAGTGCACTGGAGAGGTGCTTAGAGCAGCAACATATCATAACACAAGGTTATCACTGCACCATTACGAGCACTGATCAATCCGTACACACACACACACACACACACAAACACACACACACCAGATGTTTTGTCTGTCTTTGTCTCTTTGTTTGTCTTGTTCTCATTGTTCGTTTGTGTGTGTGTGTATGTGTATATGTGCACATAATTTTGAAGTGTCTGTGTTCATGTTTGTGTGTGTATGTCTAAGTGTATGTGTGCAGTTGTGTGCTGTGCATGTGTGTGTGTGGATAGCTAAAGATTTTTTATACCTGCTTACTGTCAATGTGAAGTTGTGTCTCCGCTTACTATAAAATAGACGGTTATGAAATTGCACACACACACACACACACACACACACACACACACACACACACACACACACACACACACACACACACAGGATACAGTGCCCGGTCTTACAGTAAGTTCCAGTAGCAGGTAGCCCAAGTCCAGGTCTCCTGAGGATGCTTGAGGACTTCAGTGCAGAGTAATGAGAACTGATAGCAGCTCTGCTAGCTGGGGACTTCATGTGGCCTTTCTGTTCTCTTCTCTCTCTCTCTCTCTCTCTCTCTCTCTCTCTCTCTCTCTCTCTCTCTCTCTCTCTCTTTCTTTCTCATTCTCATTCTTTCTCTTTTTTTTGTCTCCTTCTCTTTGTCTATTTTAATTTTTCAGTTTTTTTTCTCCTGTCTTCTCTCTCTCTCTCTCTCTCTCTCTCTCTGTCTCTCTTTCTTGTTCTCTTTCTTTCTTTCTTTCTTTCTTTCTTTTCTTTCTTTCTTTCTTTCTGTCTATGCTATTTTTCCTTGTTTTTCTCCTCTCTCTCTCTCTCTTTCCCTGCATGTGTGTGTGTGTGTGTGTGTGTGTGTGTGTATGTGTGTATATGCCAAAGTAATGAACACATTAACAGACAGATTGTAATCACACACACGACTTCAGCAACTCAAAGGGGGAAAGTTTGTTGAGGAGGAAAAGTCCCCAGACAAAGTAAACAAACAGGGAAGGCTGGCGCCTGTTTGCTTTAAATGTGTGAAATTATCTGGAAGAATAAGAGGCCTTGTGTGTTCACGTCCCAGAGATTTAACACCAGCATCTCCATATGTAGCTGTACGCCTTTTATAACAAACTGCGAGAAGTCATTATCTAAAGGGGGTATTATAATTAACAAAACAATAAAAGTTTATTAATGAACATTAAAATGCAAAATAGTGAAAAGAGATCCTATCAATCAAAGATGACTCCCTTTTGGACTTTTAATTAGATATTGCAGTTAATGGCGTAAGGGGGAGTTTGGAAGGATTTAATTGCGGTGGTTTAATGGGCCAACATCTTTTTAAAGTTGGAGATTAAAAAAATGTAATTTATAGAATAATGTCATTTTTATTTCGACTGCAACTAATAAAAACTGGCCAAAGTGAGAATCCCCCGTGTTTTGAAAGCGCTGATGCCTGGCTTTCCACTTTTCTTCCCTCTCCCACCCAGCTCCGCCGCGGGGAAAATAACGCAGGCGTCTCGCCGGACACCGAGGCACACCTACACACACACCAGCGCAACACCTACACACACCACCGCAACACCTACACACACACCAGCGCAACACCTACACACACCACCGCAACACCTACACACACCAGCGCAATACCTACACACACCAGCGCAACACCTACACACACACCACCGCAACACCTACACACACCACCGCAACACCTACACACACACCAGCGCAACACCTACACACACCAGCGGTACACCTACACACACCAGCGCAACACCTACACACACCAGCGCCATGCTGGCCCATAAAATGGCATATATGACCACCTCCCTATTCATTCCTGTCATATCATCGCAACCCTGTACAGTTTTAATCCATGTGCAAACAACGCTACACACACACACACAAGCCACGCTACACAGACACACACACACATATGCCACACACACATGCCACACACACCCCCCGCTACAGTTTTAATCCACCTGCAAACAACGGCACACACACACATGCCACACACACAAGCCATGCTACACCCACACACACACACAAACATTTTAAGTTTAACACACAAGGTTACTTTTAGGGGTTGAAGTCAGTGTAAATAAAAAGAGAGGTCAAAGGTTAATTAAACACACCAACTCAGCCTAACAGGCCACTTAAACGATCACTGATCACATCCATCCGCTAGTTGCCTCCTGCGTGGCGTAAACCAAGTGGCGTAAAATGTATTCAGCTGTGCGGAGAGGCTCGAGGCGAGGCGAGGTGCGGCGAGTTGAGGCGCGGACACGCGGCGGAGGCTCTGAAACAGTGAAAGCGCCGTCTCGAGTCTAGAGAGATGTTTCCGAGAAGGCGGGGAGCTATTTCAGAAGCAGGGCACATTGAAATCAGAGTGGCTGCTGCTCTACTTTCGGCTGCTCTGCAGTAATTAGGGCATGATTTGAACTCGCTTAGCTCTTTGCTGTGCCGGGCCAAGAGGTCCAACGACTGTTATAAATCGAGCGAGCCAAAGAGGCCTTGTGATTGGCCCAGGCCTTCCCTTAAATATAGTACCACCTCACCGTGTTTGAAAGTTCATGTGTTTTTTTTTTATTACACTGTACAGTAATGCTCAATGCCAAGTAAACATGGCCGTGTGCTGAGTCCACATTACGTACACAGAAGATTAATGCCGCAGAGTACCTCGCTGTCGAGGATGACAGTTGCTCCAAATGAGATCATTAAGGATGTGTCTGCAGAAGTCTACATGTTTCACTATAAAGCACTAGGTCAACACGAAGACTTTTTTTCAATGTATGTTTGCAGCGTGACACTGCTTCTGCCCAGACATAGACAGGAGGTTGGAGAGTGGTGTGAGATATACTTTTTAAGAGTTCAGTTTGGCTAGTCAGAGAAAGAGAGAGAGAGAGAGAGAGAGAGAGAGAGAGAAAGAAAGAGACAAAGAGAGTTGAATGTTGGTTTAAGAGTTCAGTTTGGTTTAGTGGCAGAGAGAGAGAGAGAGAGAGAGAGAAAGAAAGAAAGAGACAAAGAGAGCTGAATGTTGGTTTAAGAGTTCAGTTTGGCTTAGTGGCAGAGAGAGAGAGAGAGACAGGTAGAAAGGGGGGAGAGAGAAAGAGAGAGACAAAGAGAAAGAGAGACAGAGAGAGCTGAATGTTGGTTGTGCTCTTCACCTGAGTGGTTAACTGTGGGGGGGGGGGGGGGGGGGGGGGTAATTCTGCTCAGATATAGACAGGAGGTTGGAGGTATTCTTTTTAAGAGTTCAGTTTGGCTTAGTGGCAGAGAGAGAGGGAGAGACAAAGAGAGAGAGACAGAGAGGGCTGAATTGTGGGTCTGTTCTTAACCTGAGCGGGTAACTGTGGGGAGGGCTAATTCGGTGCGGAACACGCCGTCCCCATTTGGTCTCCGGCTCCAACGACCCCTTCGGCCAGCTCCACACATCCGTCAACACCGCACCTTTCACTCTCACACTCTCAGTCCAAAAACAGGAACAAGTGTGTGTGTGTGTGTGTGTGTGTGTGTGTGTGTATGCTTCTGTATCTCTGCGTTGTTTTGTGTGTACATGTGTGTGTTTGTGTTTGTGTGCGTGTGTGTGTGTGTGCGTGTGTGTGTGTGTGCGTGCGCATGTGTGAATGTGTGTGTATGCTTCTGTATCTCTGCGTTGTTTTGTGTGTACATGTGTGTGTTTGTGTTTGCGTGCGTGTGTGTGTGTGCGTATGTGTTTGTGACAGAGTGAAAAAAAATGCTCAGGAACAAGCTTAGCACAGACTTGTTCAATCTATTTTTTGCCTGTTTCTGCGACCAGAGCCACAGGCTTGTGCACATATCAGCCCCAATGTATACCGCATGTGACATCCCAGCCAGCACCGGAGCGGTGACTTTGACCTGCCCTTCAGAACCGAGCGGCCACCACACTCAGTCGGGGAAGAGGGAGGGAGGGAGGGAGAGAGGGAGGGGTGGGGGGAAGAGAAAGCTAGAGTGAGAGAGAGAGAGAGAGAGAGAGAGAATGAGTGATTGTAAGAGAAAGGGAGAGAGAAAGAGAAATGTGGAGCAGGACGAGGCAAGAGACGAGTAGAATAGCACATCTTTCTCTTGTCTGACTCCCTTGCCATGCAAATTCCACAAGTGGGATCGCTTATTGCTCACCTGTTTCATCAGACAAAGGCCATTTGCTAGCACAACTTGTGTAATAGATAGATACATTTAATAATATAACATTTATAGTGTTAATGTTTTAAAAAAACTATACATGTAGAAATATATAGTGTATGACAGTATAGTATTATGTACATATACATGAGTAAATATGCTTATTCTGTCTTAAAAATCAAACCAAGATGCTGACTGTTTGTTACTTATAAATAACTTCCCCCAACATCTCATCTTAATGTCGTGTTTTGAGGTCCATCTCTGCAAGGATGCTCTGAGCCCTTTATAAAACGCTCACAGAACCTCCAAAGAACCTCCGCAGAACAGCCCCAAGGCTCACGTCAGGAAGAGAAGCTGCCGCTTTGGTTTCGTCCTTTTTTCCTTCTTCTTCTGTGCGAGATCTCCTTCCAGACATCGCCACCGGGGGCAAGATGCCAGCAAATTGGCGTCAGCTCTCCACTCTGGTCAAATTGTGACATTTGTAAACCTGAAAACTCAGCAGAGAAGAAAGACAGACAGAGCGGGGGAAATGAGGCAGGCTGAGAAAGAGAGTGTGTGTGTGAGTGTGTGTGTGTGTGTGTGGGAGGGAGAGGGACTGAGTTGTCAGTTTTAATTTACACAAACAGAGAAAACTGTGCATAGCAGCTCTCTGGCCTGAAGCCATGCAACTTGCCGGCAGATCAACCGTAGAGATGGTGTGTGTGTGTGTGTGTGTGTGTGTGTGTGTGTGTGCGCGCACGTGTGTGTGTGTGTGTGGCCGCGCGTGTGTGTGTCTGTGTGTGTGTGTGTGTTTGTGTGTGTATGTGTCCTTGAAGACATCAGGTGAAAAGAAGGAAGAGAGAATCGTAACCACCCAGCCAGTCAGCGTGAGTGTGTGAGTGTGTGATTGTCAGTCACACTGGAGCCTAATGAAAAAGCCTTTTATAGCTCTGCTTGGACCGCGCTCACACTAATAGAGCACATTACCTATCAATAAATCAACCTGTCCGTTTGCCGTCTCAAAAACAAAATAATCAAACATTTAATCATCAAATAAATATATACATACTTCATTCGTATTCATTAGGAGAAACAGAATATAATTCATTTCCACAGCTCCTTGATATTATAGAAGCTATATGTCAAATAAACATAAAAAAAAACTTATTTTTGTAATTGTATTATTTCAACATAACTTACCATTTTGCATAAAATGTATAATGTGACTATGTGAAATGTACTCAGTTAATAGATTGGTTAGATGAGTGGATACTTTTATTTATTATTATTATGGAAATTAAGGTAATCCAGTAGTTTATAAGACATTCACATACACACATAACAATACAAAGACGTCAACATCAATAAATTATTTGATATAAAAAATTATTTGAGATAATAGTTAATACCAATACTGGTAAAGCCCATGTCTGCAGTTTATGTTTTTTTTTTTTTTTTTTTTTTTTTCCATTTCTAGGCCGCTGAGAAATGTCACTATAAAGCTGAAGTATGTATTTATTGTTTCTGTCTAGTTCCCATTCCAGTCTGTGGTTGTCTGGTAAATATTTTAACTAAGGTAGTAGTTATCGTTGTACTCCCCTGCCTGGTAAACACTTTAACTAAAGCGGTAGTTACTGTAATATTCCCCTGCCTGGTAAATATTTTAACTAAGGCTGTAGATCTCGTAATATTCCCCTGCCTGGTAAAATACTTCAACTAAAGCGGTAGTTAATATGTCCCTGTCCTATTTCCTTCCTCCCCTGACAGCAACAGAGAAAAAAAAGGTTAATCTCATTGTAATGTGATCTCTTTGATGACGATCTGACATGACAGATAAATTCAATTTTACTCTCCACAGAGTAAGGCAGATGTTACACAAGGGGACTACGGCAGAAGGACACACTACAAACACACACACACCCACGCACAAACACACACTCCTAACACACACACTCCAAACACACACACAACCAAGCACAAACACCCACTCCAAACACACACACCCACGCACAAACACACACTCCAAATACACACCCACGCACAAACACACACTCCAAACATACACACCCACGCACAAACACCCACTCCAAACATACACACCCACGCACAAACACACATTCCAAAGACACACACCCACGCACAAACACACACTCCAAACATACACACCCACGCACAAACACCCACTCCAAACACACACACCCACGCACAAACACACTCCAAAGACACACACCCACGCACAAACACCCACTCCAAATACACACACCCACGCACGAACACACACTCCAAACATACACACCCACGCACAAACACACACTCCAAACATACACACCCACGCACAAACACACACTCCAAAGACACACACCCACGCACAAACACACACTCCAAACATACACACCCACGCACAAACACACACTCCAAACACACACACTCCAAAGCACAAACACACACTCCAAAGCACAAACACCCACTCCAAACACACACACTCCAGACACACACACCCACGCACAAACACCCACTCCAAACACACACACTACAAAGCACAAACACACACTCCAAACACACACACAACCAAGCACAAACACAAACTCCAAACACACACACTCCAAAGCACAAACACCCACTCCAAATACACACACCCACGCACAAACACCCACTCCAAATACACACACTCCAAAGCACAAACACAGAGGCAGGGAGGCATCGAGAGAGAGAGAGGAAGAGAGGGAGAAAGGCAGCAAGGAAGAGAGAAAGAGAGGAAGAGAGAAAGACAGGATGAGAGGGAGAGACGAAGAGAGGGATGGGGTCGAGGAAGCCTTCCTGCCATCTCTACTGACAGGCATGTTCTTCGTCTGCCACTGAATCAGAAACACAGTAAGCTCTTCTGAGATGAGAAAGATCTATACACAAAACAAATTAAAGGCCGGCATATAGCACTTTGTAAAAAAATATTTGTAAAAAAAAAAAAACCCAAATATGTTCTCTTCCGTTTAATATGTAATAAACTGTAATCTAGGTAGAACCTCTATTAAAATCCACGTGTTTCCAGGTAAAAGTGTTACCATTTTAAAATTGTCTCAGCTGACCTGATTATTCATCAAGCTGACCTGACATTCCTCTCCTTCTATAAGTCGGGTGTCCTCTATAGAAATACAGTATGCTACTGTAAGGACATCCGCAAACATGAACCCAGAGCCCAGAAATTAAGATATGGAGTCACATTCAAACACGTGTCAAAGTGTCGCCCTTAAGTTCTCAAACTTCGGCGAGTTCATGTGTGTTCTGTGTGTCCCAGGTTCTGTCAAGTTCCCCCATGGATCGGTCTGCCCCAACCCCCCCACCCCACCCCACCCTCCGCGCAACCGTGGGGTGCCAATACTTGCAATCTTTAGCATAATTAATAATTTATTTAATTCTCCGGCTCTGACCTCGGGACAAGCCAAGCATTGGGCCGTCTATTTTTGGCGCGCCCAGTGAATTGAGTTTCATTAAACCTCCCTCTCGTCCAATCGGTGCGCTCCTCTGCGCGCGCGGAGCAGAGCGGAGCGCCGCGCCGTCAAGGTTGAAGGCGTCAATAGCTGTGCCTCCATACGGGGGCTGCCATGACGAGACTCGGGCTCCAATAAAATCTCGCAGTGGGGGAAAGCATGTCATTGCGCACTGCGCCTGTGTCCTGCTGACATTGGAAGATTAGCCGTTAAACTTTTTTTGTGTGAAATTTACACGCGGTAATTACTGGAAGGACTTTGGGCTGTCTTGGGCGGAAACTAGAACATTTTTTTAGCACGGGACGGCGACGGGGCCACACATGAGGTTTGGGAGGATAAATAGTTAGCTCTCTAATGCTGTTGACAAACCTGTGAATATGATTAAGCAAGCCGAGGGGGATAATTGCCCAAACTTAATAAGATTTCAATGGTGCTTAGTTAAAGCCAACAACAAAGGTTTGGGAAAAAAAGAATAAAAACTAATTAATTTCTTCACGCTGCCTTACTGAAAGTGTACAGACAAGCTACATGCACGCACTCTATTAAGGAAAGATGTTTACTTTAAGTCTGGTTTAGGAAACTTTGCACTCAGCACACACCTTCTGTAAGATTACTACTAAAAACGGAGGTAAGGAGAGGAAACTGCATTAGAGAAGGGCACGCACACAGTGAAACACCGAGTGAAGAGAGGACGGCATTAAGGAAGAAAGAGTAGAAGTAACAAATTATGTTTGGCAACATTGCATGGCTTCAAGTAAAGCGAAACTTAAAATATTAAAAAAAAAAAAGAAACAACAAAATGGCTTAAATGTTTAAAAAAAACAAAAAACCTTTCTTTGGTATGTTGTTGTTGTTGTGCAGGAATGCTGTGTGTGGAGACATTTCAATGTGAGAATGAGCTTTTAAAAAATGCCTTCTCACAACAAGAAATTTCACCTGAACATTGCAAAAGTAGAAACAAGTGCCTGTTCCCCCAGGATGCTATACCAATACGAAACAAGCACACACCCACCCACCCACACACACACACCGACCCACACACACACACACACACACCCACACACACACCAACCCACACACACACACGCACACACACACACCGACCCACACGCACACACACACACACACCAACCCACGCACACACACACACACCGACACACACACACCCACACACACACCAACCCACACACACACACACACACACAAACACCGACCCACACACACACACACACACACACACACACACCGACCCACACACACACACACACACACAAACACAGGAGTGTTTGTCAGGCGGGGAGAAGGAAACAGAGACATCCGGTGAGGTGAGGAGAAGAAAGCACGAGCTGGCAGCGGCTAACGCAGTTTAAGACGAGCCTGTCTGGGCCGCTTAGATTTACAGCAGCCTTTATTGGATGCAACTCTCTATTTTGCCAGCCGTTTAGAGTGTCATCCGCTCTTAGCGCCGCAGACAACCTTGGAGGAGAGGAAAAAACACACACACGCACACACACACCACTCGGGGAGGCAGCAGTACCTGTGGCAATGCCAGCATTACAAAACACACAAACCCAGAGGAGAGATGGGGGAATGCACATTCTCACACACACACACACACACAGAAGAGAGAAAGCACATTCACACAAACACACACACACACACAGGAGAGATGGGAGAAAGCACATCCACACACACATACACACACACACACACACACACACACACACACACACACACACACACACACAGGAGAGATGGGAGAAAGCACATCCACACACACATACACACACACACACACACACACACACACACAGGAGAGATGGGAGAAAGCACATCCACACACACACACACACACACACACACACACAGGAGAGATGGGAGAAAGCACATCCACACACACATACACACACACACACACACACAGGAGAGATGGGAGAAAGCACATCCACACACACATACACACACACACACACACACAGAGTGAAGTAACATAACAGAGAGAGACACACAGAAAAAAGGTTTGTGCGTGTGTGAGAAACGGACAAAGTGGGAGTTTTTCTGAAAGTGTGAATTCATGAAACGTGACACTGGAGATCAGAAAACGTGATTTTCGGGCAGACGGAGCGTCGCGGCGAGCTGGCGTGACATCTGCGGAAAAGAGAACATTCCTGCGCTGTCTCTTTGCATCGCATCTACGGACAGGGCGCTGCCACATCCAGGGTTTGCGCCACAGTGAAGAGACGCGCCGCACGGCTGACATCCTGTCCACTCCTGTCATCTCCAGCTGGACACCACCTCTCCACCACAATATACATACACACGCACACACACACACACACATACACACACACACACACACACACACACACACAAAACCTCTCCATCACAACACACCAGCACCGTTTACACCCTCATCATGCAGACAGACACACAAACACACACACACACACACACACACACACACACACACACACACAAAATCTCTCCATCACAACACACCAGCACCGTTAACACCCCAACACACACACACACACACACACACATATGCAGTGTCCCCAGGCTGGACTCTGAACCCTTCATGCACCCTATGCACCCTGAAGCACCCCAACCCCCCTCCTGGTGGCGCCCCCCTGCACAGACACCCAGGCTCATCAGGGTGACAGCGCCCCGGCCATGTGTGCCGGCCTCCATTTACTGTGTGTCGCGTGACTGGCTGGGGGAACAGGGGGACAGGGCCAGGGCCAGGGCGGCAGTACAAGAGGCTAGGCTACTCTACACTAAGCCAGGGCCAGGCTGCAAGAGGATGGGCTATGCTATGCTAGGCCAGGGCTAGGCTACAACAGACTGGGCTACGCTATGCTAGGCCAGGGCTAGGCTGCAAGAGGCTGGGCTACGCTATGCTAGGCCAGGGCTAGGCCACAAGAGGCTGGGCTATGCTGCCCTAGGGTATACTAGGCCAGGGCTACAATACAAGAGGCTGGCCTATGCTACGCTGCACTCTGCTAGGCCAGGGCCACAATACAAGAGGTTGTGCTATTCTAGGATACGTTAGGCCATGCAATGTTGCCAAACATAATTTGTTACTTCTACTCTTTCTTCCTTAATGCCGTCCTCTCTTCATTCGGTGTTTCACTGTGTGCGTGCCCTTCTCTAATGCAGTTTCCTCTCCTTACCTCCGTTTTTAGTAGTAATCTTACAGAAGGTGTGTGCTGAGTGCAAAGTTTCCTAAACCAGACTTAAAGTAAACATCTTTCCTTAATAGAGTGCGTGCATGTAGCTTGTCTGTACACTTTTAGTAAAAAGCTGGGCTATGCTGCACTAAGGTATGCTAGGATAGGCCAGGCCTAGACTACAAAAGGCTGGGCTGCGCTATGCTAGGATACAATAGGATAAGCCAGGGCTAGGCTGCAAGAGGTAGGGCTATGCACTATGCTATGCTAGGATAGGCCAGGCCTAGACTACAAAAGGCTAGGCTGCGCTATGCTAGGATACGATAGGATAAGCCAGGGCTAGGCTGCAAGAGGTAGGGCTATGCACTATGCTATGCTAGGTCGGGCTAGGCTACGCTGCACTACGCAAGGCCAGGGCTACAATACCGGAGGCTGTGGTATTCCAGGATACGTTAGGCCAAGGGTAGGCTACAAGAGGCT
>CM050205.1:6095000-6102500 GCA_027475355.1 Coilia nasus
TTTATATTTTCTCCATCTTCCTCGTGTGTGTGTGTGAGAAATAGAGTACAGCTGTGTCTCTTCCTCTTTATGTCTCTGAAAAGGTCTGTGTGTGTGTGTGTGTGTGTGCGTGCGCACACACGCGCGCATGCGTGTGTGTGTGTCAGTCTGTCTAAATGTGTGTTTCTGTGTGATTTCAGAGTGTATTAGAGGAATTGTTCCGGGAAAGGTTATCCAGGAAAGCCGCTATAAAACTACGCCTCCGCTTTCATCTCCAGTACAGACAAATGAAAAAAAGAAATAAAAAAAAACTAAAAAATAACTAAATCCCTGACAAAAATGTCCCTAAACAGCAGTACATCAGTGGGGGGCAGATATCTCTCACAAAGCCCAGGAAATATCTGACACAACAAAAGCCAGATTACAGCTGTAATCAAAAACTTTTTTTTAATTTGCTATAATTATTTTCTTTTAAGTTTCACATTGAAGGCATTGTTGGTCATGGGTTAGATAATATGATACTGTCTTCTGTTATGTTGTGTTAAGCCTTTAACCAGATATATTCTATTTTTTTTTCTTTTTCATCATTACACATCACATTAGTAGTTTAAATGGCATTGATAATAAATATTATTATTTAAGATTATTTTTAGATGCACTTTTAGGTATTTTAGATATCCCTGGAAGCACAGACAGTGCACAGAATAACAAGTGGGGCTTTCTGTGTCTGTGTCGTACACACATGGCCACGCTGATTGGCATGCAGGACGGAACCTCAGACATGTTTTCAGCAGGCCGTCCCTCTGTGATGCTCACGGTTCTGCAGTCAGAAGCAGAACCAGCGCCGACCCACTGGACCACTGCCGATGTTCTGTCCCTCAGGCTGGTCTGGTCCACTCAGTGCAGATGTTCTGGTCCCTAGTCTGGTCCAGTTACTGCAGATGTTCTGTTCCCTAGTCTGGGCTGGACCACTGTAGATGTTCTGTTCCTTAGTCTGGTCCAGTTACTGCAGATTGTTCTGTTCCCTAGTCTGGGCTGGACCACTGTAGATGTTCTGTTCCTTAGTCTGGTCCACTCACTGCAGATATTCGGTTCTGTTCCCTAGTCTGGTCCACTAACTGCAGATGTTCTGTTCCCTAGTCTGGTCCACTCACTGCAGATATTCGGTTCTGTTCCCTAGTCTGGACCACTGCAGATGTTCGGTTCTGTTCCCTAGTCTGGACCACTGCAGATGTTCGGTTCTGTTCCCTAGTCTGGTCCACTCACTGCAGATGTTCTGCCTCTTTGTGAGCAGCTTTATTAGCGCTCCAGGAAAGGTAATGTTCCCCCACACACACACACCCCACACACACACCCACCCCACACACACACACACACCTCACTTCCCCCACCTCTCCTCCCCTCCTCTCCTCTTCTCTCCTCTCCTCTCCTTTCTTCTTCCTCCCCCCAGAAACCCCCCCCCTCCCCTCCTCCCACCTCCTCCTCCGCTGGAAAAAAAAAATAACGCCTCTCGGTGGCCATTCATCAGCTTTCCAAGGGAGCGGGCATCGGTTCCACTCGCTGGTTTAATTGTTAATGCTAATTGCTATTTATTGGCCAAGATGCAAATGATAGACCAGCCAAAGTGAAATTTTATGATGAGTGAACTCCCCCTTTCGCACAAATTGAAAAAGTGAAACAAGAGAAGAAGGAAATGAGGCGCGGAGGGCGTTAATGGCGGCGTTTTAATGGGGAAGGCAAAATTAAGACTGATTTACGTAGCCCAATCCGCTGTTTCCTCCTCACCAGGCCATTTGGCAGCAAAAATGGAAAAGTAATTGTTCGGCTTTTTTGACGCGGGCCTCAAACCGTTATTTATTGACTGAAATTAATTGCTGTTTATCCTTTTCTCCGCGCCGAAGGCGCTCCATCAGCATTACGAAGTTCAACACCTCGCTTCGTCACTTGCGATTTACTTTGGGGGGAGAGGAGCACTTGGACTGCTGTTGAAGCGTGGCCTAATTTAGCCCCCACCATTCCTGCCTGCCCGCCTGCCCGCCATTCCTGCCTGCCTGCCTGCCTGCCTGCCTGCCTGCCCGCCATTCCTGACGTGCCTGCCCGCCTGCCTGCCTGCCATTCCTGACGTGCCTGCCTGCCTGCACGCCTGCCTGCCCGCCATTCCCGCCTGCCTGCCCACCTGCCTGCCTGCCTGCCCGCCTGCCTGCCACGGGACGGAGGAGGGAGCCTGCGAACCAAAAGGCACCTTATGCCCACACAGCACCGCACAGCACAGCACAACATACAGGCACCTTATCCCCGCACAGCACCGCACAGCACAACATACAGAGACCGTATCCCCACACAGCACCGCACAGCACAGCACCGCACAGCACAGCACCGCACAGCATACAGAGACCTTATCCCCGCACAGCACCGCACAGCACAACATACAGAGACCGTATCCCCACACAGCACCGCACAGCACAGCACCGCACCGCACAGCACAGCACAACATACAGGCACCTTATCCCCGCACAGCACCGCACAGCACAACATACAGGCACCTTATCCCCGCACAGCACCGCACAGCACAACATACAGAGACCGTATCCCCACACAGCACCGCACAGCACAGCACCGCACAGCATACAGAGACCTTATCCCCGCACAGCACCGCACAGCACAACATACAGAGACCGTATCCCCACACAGCACCGCACAGCACAGCACCGCACAGCACAGCACCGCACAGCATACAGAGACCTTATCCCCGCACAGCACCGCACAGCACAACATACAGGCACCTTATCACCGCACAGCACAGCACCGCACCGCACAGCACAACATACAGGCACCTTATCCCCGCACAGCACCGCACAGCACAACATACAGGCACCTTATCCCCGCACAGCACCGCACAGCACCGCACAGCACAGCATACAGAGACCTTATCCCCGCACAGCACCGCACAGCACAACATACAGGCACCTTATCACTGCACAGCACAGCACCGCACCGCACAGCACAACATACAGGCACCTTATCCCCGCACACACACACACACGGTGTACAGGCACCTTATCCCCGCACAGCACAGCACAGCACCGCACTGCATGGCATACATGCATCTTAACCCCACACACACACACGCGCACACACAGTGTACAGGCACCTTATTCTTATCATTTCTGTGGGTGCCTGTGTTTAACATGGTGCTACAAACGGTTTTCATGGTAGCCCAACACAAAACAAGCATCCAGACCTGAGTAACTCTGGCCCAGTGTCACATCTCATTCTCACAGACCTGAACATAAGTGTGACTGAATGTGTGTGTGACTGAGTGTGTGTATGACTGAGTGTGTGTAGTGTATGTAACCAGTCAGTCATGTAAGTGTCAGTGTGTGTATGTGAACATATGACTGTATGTGTGTGTGTGTGTGTGAACATATGAGTATATATGACCAGGCAGTATGTGAGTGTGTATGTGTGTGTGTGCACAACCAGCTGCTGCTCGACTCTGCTCTGGGGTGCCGCTGCACCTCCCTCCCCTGCCCCATAGGGGGCGCAGTTCCACTTCCTGTGAGCAGCGGTGTGCGGTGTGGTGCGGTGCGGTGCGGTGTGGTGCGGGCGGCAGGATGTGACCTTGGTGGCAGGGGTGGGGCCAGGGCTCTGGTTTCTCAAAGTGGAGCAGCGCTCTGTGAGGGCGCCTGCATGGGCACCTCCTGCACGGCTGGCACTACGGGGGGGGGGGGGCTGAGAGCTGAGAGCTGAGAGCTGAGAGCCGAGAGCCAAGCTTTATTTGGGACGGGTCGGGTGCTGTCTCCCTGCCCCACACACACACACACACACACACACATACTCACGCATACACACACACATACACACCAGCATGCGCGTGCAAGCACGCACACACACACACACACACACACAAATACATACCCACATGAACACACACACACACACACACACTGCAGCACACACACACACATACTGCAGCACACACACACACACACACACACAATGCAGCACACACACACAATGCAACACACAGCTGGGCTGGTGGCACCTGGGGGTCGGATCACAGTGGCAGGAAGGAGACATTGTGGCCCCACCGTCACTCATCAGTGACATCTCCTGGTCAGGCAAGGGCTCTCGTGTGTGTGTGTGTGTTTGTGGGCGCGCACACACACTCACTAAACACAACCCTCACAATTCTCACACATCCTCTGGATAATCCGCAAGCTCAGCATTTCTTTAGTTGTAAAAAAATGAACAGAACGAATGACCCTTCCACCTATGATGTCATATATACATGTATTACCATATACAGTGCATGTATTGACATATAACACATAGAACATAGAAACATAAAGAAACACATTAAACACAGAAGACAGTAATGAGGTATACGTGTTAGGCAGTAATACAAAAATACACAAGCACTGAAACAGAATTTAGACAGCACAGGTCGATGAGCTCTTGCCCCCAAATCCCTGCAGCGGTAAGTGATGGGAATAGGTGAAAATCAGAGGTGAAGTGTACTGGAGGGGTCAATGCATATCTATGTTTAACCACCTCTAAATTACAAATCGGTGTTTCCTTTTTATGATTGCTAATATGTAAGATATATAAAGTTGCCCACCTTTTTAACAGTGCATGTGTTGTTTACCAACATATCGTTTTACCACTGCAACATAAGCAATAAAAACCCCTACATAAGAAGTGAGCTGCTTTATACACAAGCTGAGAAAGTCACAGATTTTTTTCCCCGAAATCATATAATAGCTGTGGTTTTAGTCACTTAAGCAGAATAAGCCATTTAAGCAGTGATAGATTTACTACAAGCAGAAACAGTTGTGGATAAGCATACGTATATTATACAACCGATAATGATTGCGGTCAGTTTTACGTAATATTTCCCTTGCCATAAATATCAGCACACAACAGAAGAACTTTCTGCCAGCGTCATCAGATAAGTCTTACAATGTTGCCGAACTAAAACTTCGTGATCTGTGGTGAATACTTTTCCGTTGGAACGTCCCCTGCTTTTTAGGGCGGGAAAGTGTCTACTCAGGTGAACCCTGGCCGTTACGTGTGCGCTGGCCTTAGAAATAGTATGGTAAAAAAGGCAAATGCATCACAGATGTTGCTATATCAGGGAGCCAAGCGGGACCCTCAGCCAATCAGCTTCAAGAGCCCTAACAGCAGACAGCCAATAGTGTAACAGCCACCGGCTGACATCATGACTAGTTTGCCTGAAATAAAAACATTTCTATTTATATTTTGACATGTGCTGAAACAGTATTGCTTTGCTGGACAGACTGTGGGGATGTAAAATACTAAGATTAATTATGCCCATTTTTTTCAAAAGTTGAAAGTATCGTCCTCGTCTCTACATGTGCCCTTGTACAAAGTTTAGCTCTTACAAAGGTGTAATATATTAAGATGTAAACATACAGGGCATGAAACATACATGTTTTTTAAATGTATAATTCTGAAAAAGTAAGTGGGATTTGTTACGGCTGTGCATCAGAATAAGCTGAATGCAAAGGCTTTTTAAAATGGTGCGTAGCAAGTTACTTGCTCTCGGCCATAAACAGCACATTGACAAGCAAAACACTGCCATCAGTTAAGAGTGTCTTTGTGCCATTCCGTTTAGCCCCCTGTGCTCTGCTTACTTCTTGTTCCCCCATCCGGCCTATTTTGGTGATTAAATCTGCCATCGCGGCCGTCCAGGTGTACACCTCACCAATTAAAATTCAATACAATTGTATTGTCCCCATAAAGGAATGTGATGTGGGGAGTGGGCGCGTGGCGCGTGGAGGCGAGCGATCGGGGGAGGTTAATGCCGTTGGAGTTATTTTACAGTCCATTAAGGAGCTTATGTTGACCCCGCGACCTCGGAGCCAACAACACCGGAGCCATTAGCATCACAATGGAATGGCTGCAGGTTCAGCTGACATCACAATGGGCACAGGAAATCCCAAGTTAGCACTTAGGAGAGAGTGAATAATAAAAAAGGAGGAGAGAAAGCCCGCTATCTCTTTCATCCTCCGCTCTCTCGCGCCTCTTCCCGCGTTTTTCAGGCGTGGCCATTAATATGGCCGAACTGTCATTGCCGTCATTATCATTCAAAAGGTTCGCAAGGACAATAAAACAGCCCATGCAAAGTGCGAGAAAGCGCTGACGTGTGTTTTTTTTTCTCTCCCCACAGCCTGCGTTTGATTCAATTACAGGAAGAGCGAAGGCTGGTAAGGCTACTAAGGCCCGTGCGTGCCTGACAGTGGGAATGGGAGAGCGTGGGGGATTTGGACGTGGGTGTCCACGAGCGGATGAAGTTATCATGTGCAGGAGAGAAGTTGGTGACATGAACTCGTGGCGGTAATGCTGTTATGCCTAATGACAGCTTCAGGAGATGGAGGAGAATTGATTGAAAGTACATGCAAAGAGCCTTTTTAGTTATTTATTTATTTAGGATCAGAGAGAACCTTGACAGGATAAAATGAGATGTCTTTCAAGATGTGACTACTGTGCCTTAAAATTATAAAAAATAAGAAATAAGAAATACTATTTAACATAAAATAACATAACATTAAAATAACATAACATAAAAATAACATAACATAAAAATGAAAAATAAAATACTGGACAAAAAGGCTTACATTATTACAAAATGTATATTGCACTTTTATTTATTTTTCTGTGTTTTTATGAAAATTGTATTTGTTATTCTTAATTTAAAATACAATGAATTTTGCTACAATTTATGTATATTGGTGGAACCTTGTTTATAAAAGTATGACTCATTTTTATATGTGCATATAAATTACATAAAAATGTATTTTTTTACTGGTGGACAGAAACTCCAAAATGTAAATTGCATATGTAAAAAACAGACCTTTAAAAAGAGTGCAAGCACATTTTGAAAAAATACTAAGAACTAAAATAAAATAAAAATAAAAATAGATTATAGCCTTAAAAAGAAACTTAGAAACATATATTTCACCATCTGCAGATAAAATAAACTCTTTTGTTTTTAATATTTCTAAAAACAAAAAAAAAAACAAACGAGGTAATCTTGGCTGAAATAAAGTTTCTCTGTGTCTTAGTGCCACTCATCACTGATGCAGAAAAAAGTGACATTGGAGCACTGCTATGTCCTGTAACCCCCACCCCCACCCCCACCCCACCCCCTGAGATATGCTGATCCTTCCAGGTCTCCTGATCCAACAGCTAAATGCAATCCCCTCCCCCACCCCCCACCCAGCTATATTTTATACAACACCTTAAGCTGAATGCGTTTGCCTTTACCTTCTTGCTTATATATTTATAGCTCCCCCCAGCTAAATGTGTTTACCTTCTCATTTCTATATGTACCCCCCCCCCCCCCCAGCAGAATGAATGAGTTTAGTGAGTTTAGCTTCTAAATTATATATTTATTTACACCCCCCACCCCCCAAAGCCCACTCTCACCACCCACCCCTTCCACCAGCGGCGACCCTCACCCTGGCGTACAGCTCGCCACCCCTGTGTGGCTGTATG
>CM050205.1:6105000-6112500 GCA_027475355.1 Coilia nasus
TGACTCTTCAGCACATTAAAGTGCTTTGGAAATGTTTCGGGCTTTAAGGAACGGAAAAACACTGGTTGTGACTAAAAGCCTAATCACGTTCACTGGGATCGGATTGGTAAAATTTCGGCCCCAGTTGAAAAAAATAAATAAAATAAATAGAAAAATAAATGAATCTCCAGTGTTGAGAGGAGGTGGAAGGACGGAATTAAATTTGCTCTCGTCTCGTCGCTGGAGCCTCGTTGTCGGCCTGAGGCTGGGCGCGGTTCGACGGAGAGGAGAGGAAGATGGCGGTGGGACGGTAGCAGTGGTGGTGACGGTGGCGGTGGCAGTAGGGTTCTCCTTCCCTGTCCTGTTTCTCCTTGGTGGCTGCATCCTGCAGTAAATAAATTAGCAGAGGGACGTCAGAGCGGAGCGGAGAGGAGCAGAGCAGAGCAGCGGCGTGGGAGAATAAAACAGCCGCCACACACACCTGCAGCTAAGACAGCCTGTGGGTTCCCCTCACCCAGGCCCCCACAACACACACACACACACATTTACAAACACACACATTTACAAGCACACACATTTACACGCACACACTTACACACACACACACTTACACATGTATGTACGCACACACACACAGCCCACATGCACACACATCACATGCACAGACCACACACACACACACACACTCGGCGGGCCCTTTTTGTATGTAACGTGTGACAGTATCAGCGGGAGCAGGGACCTGTCCTGATTGATGGCTACCTCCGACTTGGCCGTTTCTGTGGAGAACGGGCGCGCTCCTTTGCCTAATGATGCTCCATCCATCCTGTGGGTGAAGCCCAGGCGCTCCGCCGAGGACGGCCAGCCAGCCTCTGATCACTCTTTATTTGGCACTGAGCTCTCCGCTCACGCCGAAGCCGCCGCCGCGCCCATTAATATTATATATAGATACCCTTGTCAGGGATTTAAATCAGTGATCCCAGCTCCAGAAAGGAAGAGGGAAATAAGGGGGTGTTGAGGGGGTGGGGGTGGGGGTGGGGTTGTGTTGGGGGGGGCTGATTGATTGTGTAGGAAGTTGGAGACCCGAGGAGGGTGGAGGAGGGTGGAGCGAAAGAGGAAAAGTGGGGGAAAGAAAGCAGGGGCTTAAATTTATCACGGTGCTCCTCTCTGGGTGCCGGCTGCTGCCAGGGGTACACGTGTCATTATTGATATTTTCCCCCTGCTGTAAGCCCGGGATCGCCATGGAGACGCTCCACTCGGACACACACACACACACACACACATACTCGGACACCATTAGCCCTTAATTATGACAAACACATCACACTTAAACATACACTCATCAGCCACTGATTAGCTTTTGATTTGGTCAAATATATCTCTATGAACTGTGACTAGAAAACCACATTTTATATGATATTTAATACAAACGTATCAGACTGAAGTTTGTCACACATGAGTTTTTTTTAATTATTATTGTATGTATCTCATTTTGTGCTCTTGTGTGCAAGTTTGAAAATTATTACTGGTATACGTAAATTATGACACACGTCACACTCATGTTTGATCATATATATGTCATTGAGTGCTACTATTTTGGAGTCAGAAGAAACTACAATATATATATGACTATACTTAACCATATTCTAATATAAAAACTAATATATCACACCTAAGCACACTGAAGGTCAAACCTATTTTTTTTTTTTTTTTTTTTGATATTCACAAAAAAGAAGGGAGCGTATGTGAGACTTTTAACAAGTAAATTCGGAGTGCTGTCCTATCCTCCCTCTTTCTGTATTCTATACACTGAGTGGTCAGCTTCCAGCTACATTTGAGCTCTGGCAGCATTATGTCATATCCTCTTATGTCATATCCTCTCATAATGCGTTAGTATTCCAGAGCAGAAAGAACTGCGACTGATACTGTCCTAAAGACAAACACATCTGATCCAAACACAGGTTAATCAGACATGTATTAGACCACACTGGGTTAACACACACACGCACACACATACACACACAGACATACACACACACAGACACACACACACACACACACACATCACACACAGACACACACACATCACACACACATCACACACACTCATCTGCTGGTGTTGAGGTGCAGGAGCAGGCATGGGGTAATGAATACTCATGCAGGGCAACATGAGGACACCTCACCTTAAACTGCCCCCTGCAATAAGCAGGAGGGAAAAATATAGAAATAATGTTTTTAAGTGTCCTGCGTGCTATACGTGTATCCCAGTCCATTAATTCTGTTTTGATTATTTCACTTCACTAATCCAATCATGCGCAGTAATGGTGTTTGTTAATTTCTGTTTTATAATGTAGGTTAAGGCCGCTATTGAGGGGCCATAAACAGAGATGAGACTGTGTACACCCACCTCGAGTGAAATGACCGGATCTTTCTCCACAGGAGATAAAATAAAAACACCACCCGCTCACAATCAGCACGCTCGTTCATGAGACAGGATAATGATCATAAATTACATTCTGCCGTGTAGTTTGAACATCATTACCTCTTTAGTATTCAGGAGCTCATCAATTTATTTGTCTGTGGAGCTGTGCCTCTGCACAAATATCTATAAAATAATAAAAATAACAAATATGTGTCCAATCTGCTGTGCAGGAAAAAGGCTGAGGTGACGAAACGAAGCCAGTTAGGGAATCAAACGCGTGCCGTGTTAATCTGGGTGCTGACACAACATTATATGGACTGTTAGCTCACTGACATCAGTCAGACAACGATGAGTGAAAACACGCAGTCACATACACACACACACACACAGTCACACACACACACACACACTCAGTCACACACTGTGAGGATGACTGATGTCTTTAGGCAGCGCTGTGAAAATGTGAAAAAAAGCAAAAGTGCAAGGATAGTGTGAGACCAAAGCACACACACACACACACAGTCACACACACACAGACGGTCACACGCGCGCACACACACACAGTCACACATACACAGAAACACACACACACACAGTCACACGCGCGCACACACAGTCACACATACACTGAAACACACACACACACACAGAAATTAATCTGCCGCCTTTTGGGACTGAATGGTTGTCTTTGTGGTGGGCTATCCTAAAGAAGAGCTGGCAAATAATTCTGACAGCTTTATTTTCTTTGAAGGCTCACCTAATTCCCAGCACCGCGTTATCCCCAAGAAACGATGACAGCAAATCAATAGGCCAGCTGCGTAATGAAGAAGTACGTCTCTGTACCCCCCCCCCCCCCCCCCCAAAGCAATCACACGAAGCTTAGCGCCGTCCCCTGAGCTTAGCTCGTTTTAGCTAACAACTTCATTTCCCTCAGTTTAGTTACACACCACTGTGTCCCATTTCGCTCAATGCAGACTATTTAAAAGATGGGCCGTGGTGCGGGTCTGGCCGCGGCTAAATTGCTTATTATGGGATGGGCAGGCGAAGGTGGGTGTCGGAGATTATTTTCTCAGGGTTGCGCGGAGAGGCCCTCAGGTGAGTCCAGCTGCCATTTTAGATTAAGCCGGCGTGCCTTCCGAGGGCTGCGATTGGCCGATCGGCCAGCCCAGGGATTCCCTGCTGATGAGGAGGGTGTCACCGGCAGCCATCATGTCAATTATTCAGCACACGTGTCAATCGATAGACATCAGCATGTTGATCACATTATCCCCTCCGTTTAATGCATATATACACTGGCATAAAGCATTGCGGTTGTCATCAATCCGCAGCGTCTGTGGCCTCAGAATGCTGCAGTCTTGGCTTTGATAATAAGCTCAGGCCCAGCCTACCATTCTTCATTCTTCACTACACTAATCTGTTTGTTAATACACTTTTTTTTTCTTTTTTGGCGCGGAGCAGAGAAAATATGGCGGCCGTATTAGTGTCGCGTGTCATTAAGGTGTAGTGTGTTTACCGGCGACGGCTGGCTGTTTAGCGGCGGGCCCAGTAGACGACCTCATCAGTGCTCGCCGCAGATGGCCGACAACAGCGGCTGCGTTTAAAAACCAGTCACACCTCACTGACGTGGATTGATTGCGCTTGTGTCTCATCTGGTTTACTTACACCAATTGCACTTCATATAAAAGTATATAATTCACCTTGAGAAGCATTTCTTTTAGCATAACTTATTGAAAAATTGAAGGCGCTGGAGAGGTGGTGGAAAATCAATAGCATTTGATGTCGCAAAGACTGCTAAATACCCACAGCCATTCACTCGCTCACTTGCGCTAGGACAATGTCATTCCTTATTTATGAATTGATTTTTATTTTTATTCACAACACAAAATGCAGCTGGCTGTTGGTTTTTTTTGCACGTGTACGTGTGTGCCTATTTGTGTGTGTGTGTGTGTGCCTGTGTGTGTGTATGTGTGTGTGCCTGTGTATGTGTGTGTAGTGAATGGAGCCAGTGAACAATTAGTGGGTGAAGCAAATCTAGCAAGGCAAACTGGTTTAGTAATGCAGCTCCAGAGAATCAGGGAATCTGTGTTAGATTAGTTTGCCTTGTTTTAAAATGCTTTATCAGATATGCCTGTTACAGATGCCAAGCCGAGGCTGATCTGCACCCGCCTGGCTCCATCCCCTGCACACACACACACACCAAAGAGCTCCTCGAGTGGAGAGGGTTACTCCACTGCCAAGCTGATCTGTCTGTCTGTCTGTCTGTCTGTCTGTCTGTCTGTCTGTGTGAAAACAGTGCAGACGTTGGGGCAGAGTTTGGAGGGGTTGATGTGGGGGCGAGTTTAGTTGTTGGGGGGAGGGTGGTTTGGGGAAGGAAGGCAGTGTCCTGGCAGGCCAGTGTGTGTGTGTGTGTGTGTGTGTGTGTGTCCTGGCAGTCCAGTGTGTGTGTGTGTGTGTGTGCTGGCAGGCCCCTGGTGCTTCAATCAACCAATTAGATAATCAAGGGGCTCTTGCACAGGGCTGCGTGGCGATCAGCTCGTCCAATTAAACTCCCTTCTGTGTCTCCTCGGCCCACGGCTCGGCCCATTAAAGAGCACTCGGCGCCGTTCGAGTGGGCCGGGACGATCAAGAAAAATTATGCCCCTAATAACGCCGAAACGAAAGAAATTTGGACAAAACGACTCTCCGCATCGCAGATTTTGTTTACTAGTGGGTAATTAATTCTCCACATATGTTGGGAACATCTGTCGCCATGACCTGCCATCGTATCAGCGAAACGACTGCTGCTCTGCTTCTCCCGCGGTCATTAGCCACACCATTCAAATTAGTCTTCCTCTCCCCTACCTTGTCCAAAACTGCTCCCAACTTTATTTTTAAAGGTGCCACATCCCTCTCTTTCCGCCTACTCTCTCTCTGCAGCGCGCCCCCACCCTTTCAACAGCCAGTACAATGGAAACACACACACACACACACACACACACACACAGAAAGGGAGAGAGAGAGAGAGTGAAGGAGAGAAAGAGAGAGATCCGATGACTACTATGGGACATACACGCACACACACACACACACACACACACAGAAAGAGAGAGAGAGAGAGAGAGAGAGTGAAGGAGAGAAAGAGAGAGATCCGGTGACTACTATGGGACATACACATCTTATGCTTCATACACTGCAGAGGTCCACCAGTGCAAACTCTTTCTCTCTCTATCTCTCTCTCTCTCTATCTATCTCTCTCTCTTTCTTTCTTTCTTTCTCTCTTTCTCTTTCTGTCTGTGTTTCTGTCTCTCACAGCACACAAGTAAATAAATAGTATTTAAAGATCAAGAGATCACAACTGAGATCATGACTGCATGTAAAGAAATGACTAAGAATTTCATAAACTAAATGATGTCAGAAGAATATACAAAAACAACTACAAATAATGTAACAAGAAATTTAGCATAAGTTCTTTTTGATGTTAAAAGACATTTACATTTGAGGAAATTGTGTGAATTTGTTTACAATGAATAACACAACTGTGTGGGAATGACTACTGTGCTAAAATCAAAATATGATGGACAATTGCATTACAGTTTCCGTTAGTGTAGCACACACACACACACACACGCACACACACATACACACACACATAGACACAAACACACGCACACACACACACACATAGACACACACACACACATAGACACACACACACACAGACACACACACACACACACAGACACACACACACACACCAATTCGGACATGTCCATGTAAACACACACTCACAATCTGATCCTCTACACCCTGTAAAACCTCTGGTGGGTGGTGGCAAAAAGCCCTTTCCTGAAATGTAATTTACCCCAGAGGCAAATACTGATGTTTGGACAAAAACAGAGGAAGAGCAGTGGCCCCAAACTGCTGAGCTGGGGTGTAATGTTTTGTATCAGGAGCAGGAAGGAGGACTTGGGGTGACCTGAAACCGTAAACCGCCAAACCTCCCGTGACATCTTGACTTGTGTTGGGGCCAATAAATCCATATATTGGGAGAAAACAAAAGTCAGCATAAATATTATTAAATAAATTCCCGTGGCTTTGGGCCTGGTGGTGTGGTGCGGTGCGGTGTGGTGTGGTGGAGTAGGGATCTGTGTGTGTGTGTGTGTGCGGTGTGGTGTGGTGTGGTGGAGTAGGGATCTGTGTGTGTGTGTGTGTGCGGTGCGGTGTGGTGTGGTGGAGTAGGGATCTGTGTGTGTGTGTGTGTGCGGTGTGGTGTTGTGTGGTGCAGCAGGGATCTGTGTGTGTGTGTGTGTGTGTGTGTGCGCGGTGTGATATGGCATTGGGAGATGCAGTAGAGAGTGGTGTGTGTGTGTGGTGTGGTGCGGTGTTGTGTTCTGCAGCAGAGATCTGTGTGTGTGTGTGTGTGTGTGCGCACGCACGGTGTGGTGTGGTGTTGGGAGATGCAGTAGAGAGTGGTGTGTGTGTGTGTGGTGTGGTGCGGTGTTGTGAGATGCAGTTGTTAACTCGGTGTGCGTGTGTGTATGTGTGTGTGGTGCTGTGTGGTGCAGTAGAGAGCTGGGGAGGTGGAAGAGGATGGCTGTCCATCCGGCCGGATGGAGGGATGAGTGTGGATGGATGGATGGAGGCATGGATGAATGGAAGGATGGATGAATGGATGGAGCGAAGGAAGAAAGATAATCTCCTCTGGTGGGCGCGGGCTGCTCTGACGGTAAGTAGTGACCAATTACGGGGAGCGAGCGCTGAGATGGCTGCCCGAAGATGACAGGTTGCGGAGCGGAGGGGAAAAGCCTGCGGGCCTCCCGAAGCTACGCACCGCACCAGGAAGACGAGCTAACGACGTTAGCATGCTGACCTCTGCTCCAGATGGACCCAAACTCTCTGCGAGCTCGGAAAATTTAGTTGTCTTGTCTGTCGCACAAATGGATTCAGCTCGTGCAGGGCCAAGCATATAGAGGCATGGTGATTTTCTGTAAACGGTGCGGCTTGTAGGAAAATCTGAGCTACACAGCGAGCAAATCACTTGATTAAGTTACTCTGTGTGCGCTGTGGGCTGGGCTGACTGAATTTCCATGCAGCGGTATGGTGGCGGTCGCATAGGCCACATC
>CM050205.1:6117500-6142500 GCA_027475355.1 Coilia nasus
TGTCAGTACAGGCAGCTATACTGACCTTCTTTTATGTCATGTACAAAGACAAATCATTTTTGGCCTGTTGAGGTTCTGTTGCAACATATTATGCTCACACCGTCAAAAAAAAAAAGTTAAACTTGATGATAAACTTTTATGACAAGTTCAGACTACGTGATTTTAGAGAGGACTTCCAGGGTCGTCTTAAAGGTATCGCCTTACCTCAGCAGTTAATCAGCGAGAAACGTTATCATTTGTAAATTACTCTCAAAATCCCGTAAATAACAATACACACATCGCTAAAATATACACATAATATGTTTATAGCGCAGTCGCCGCAGATTCAATTTCTGACACGCGAAAGAAAAGGATTTTAACGCTATTCCGTAACTGCACTTGACTGAACTTGAGCAAGCAGGAACCTATACACGACTTAGGTGGTCAGGCTATCAGTTTTATTATACTTCCCATAAGACAGGGAGGTTTTGTAATGTATTAAAAGGAGTGGTATTTTTCTTTTCTTTAAAGCGGTGGGGACAAAATTAGCGATGGCAAATTGCAAATCACCTGCTGACTGTTGCTGTTAGTTGAGAGTGAGGGACTCGCACATGGCAAGAGGAAAACATAGGCCTACAGTTCAGCTATTTTAAGGCGATGTATCTTAATCTGCATTAATGTTTCGGTAAGGTAAATTATGTGTTGCCTGCCTCCCCGTAGCCAAATTGTATGCACACTAGCCTACATACATACAGGTGTACATCTGCAGGTGCCAATGAATTAAAACAATATGATCATACAGACAGACAAGGGCCTGGTTTCTCAAACGCAGATCAGAAGATCTTAGCGCTAAGAAAGAAAGGAAACCTGGCGGCCAGTGACATTAATATGTTGAGAGATAAAGCCAAATGCGTCTTCTTGTTTGAAATTCAGTTAAAATATGAAATAGAACGTCTCTCACTCTCGGTCGGCGTTCTATGTCCAGCCTGAAATATCAAACATGTTTGATACCTCCGATTTTGCGATCGGGCACTTTTGGAACGGCTAGGATTCTATCTTAGAACGCTCGGCCAGACCTGGCAATCAGGCCCGTTTCTTTCTCGGCCCCGATTAAGCTGTCATGGTAACGGCACCTCCGATTGTCGGAAGGGTCAAAACGGGCGAAAATCGTAACGTTTTCCTTGTAGTGTGTGGTGGCCTTTAGGCAGACCAGCTTGTTCACATTTTCTGGTGGCAAGGGGAGGGGGAATCCCCTTTATGCAGTGCAGAGCAGATTCTAGGTTCGTTTTACTGAAATGAATGGGACACATGTGGAGTTTAACTAATAAATTGGTCATTACGTTTTTCTGGAGTTGTTAAGGGTTTTTGGAATCATGTGTCACAATCTGCAACTATTTGTAATAATTTCAAGCCTAATAGTGTAAGTTGTTACTGTTTGGATTTTGAGAAAATTAGCTTTATTTCAGGTCAGGCAGCAACCACTTACTATGTGGTTGTTAGCGCGCTAACACTAGCGAACTACGCTAACGTAATGTTTTGAATTGAAAGCTGTCACTAACACCCACCCTAGATACTGTTACTGGTTATAGTGTAAGCAGACAAGGTAATAATATAAAGTTATAGGGCTACAGCAATGTATTAAATTCAAGGTGAGCCCAATCGCTGTTAGCGTTTAGCACATGATGTTGTTATAGTTACTACTATTCACTTGAATGAGCTAGAGCTAGTTCGTTAGCTTGCTAGCTCGCTTTACAGACACACTAAATTATTTTCTAAGAGTTCGAAATAGGAATTTGTTGGCATTTTGGTCCCATAGTAACGTATTATGTTGGCTTATCTTTGTAGAATCTAAGATCTTTGGTGAAAGTCATCATAGTTTGTGTAGTATAGACCCAGCTCCCAACCCAACTTTGAGAATAGATTAACGGCGATATTTTTTTTATCGCGCGATAAGAGTCTCGCGTTAACGCAGCACGTTAACGCCGATAACGGCCCGCCTCTAATATGAACTCTGTAATATCTCTGTTTTGGTCATACTGTAGATACAATATTGGAGTATACTGGACATTGAGAGATATTAAGAATATGAAACATTAGTTGACATGCTTGCCTTTGTTGTCATATATAAAAGTAATTGTAATTATAGTATTACAATAAGTTCATTTTCATTTTGTAAGACAAACACCATTATGGGCGCGAGCACACACACACACACACACACACACACACACACACACACACACACACACACACACACACACAGACAAAGATTAAAATAATAAAATCCCTTTCTCCCACAATACTCTAAGTGTGATAATATTTCAAGGTGCGAATGCTACATATCTAATTATGACTTTATTTGAAGACAACAAGAGTGCTGTTAATAAGCAAATTATCATGCTAATAAAGTGGCCTGGAACAGAGCCAGTCTGAATACATTATCCCAACATCGCCAGCTGCCTGAACGGGAAAGAAAAACCCCAAAATGAACACCCCACCCCACCCCACCCCACCCCTCCCCACAAAAAAATAATCAAAGATACAATTATTTCTGTCTTTGAGCCGTGGACATGATAACAATCCGCAGAAGCCAATGAGCGCGATCATATGACAAATGTGAAACGCTCCCCTCTTCCCCATTGTCTAACAGGCACACACACTCATGTGGCAAAGGCAGATAACTTTGAACGCAGTAATAAAAGGAGGAGGAGAAAAAAAAACACAGTTACTAAACACTAACCCCTCTTTTCCTCCCTCCCTCTCTCTCTCTCTCTCTCTCTCTCTCTCTCTCTCTCTCTCCCCTCTCTTGTTCTTTCTTTCCTTCTAGAAAAGAGGCAGGATGAAAAGCGTCGCTGTGTCTTTAAGAGAGGCCCTAGTTTATAGAGGCAATAGATCATATCTAAAATAGAGTGTTTGCTCCCTCTCTGTGCAGATGCCATCATTACTAACTACTTTCCCAGGATCCTTGAAAGCTAAATCATTTTGCGATGCATCATTGAGCATTTACTTGCCTGGCTAGCAGATGGTTTCTGGTGGTCCATCTGTTTGCTGAGATGTCTTCAACAAGCCCCCCTCACCTTCACAGGGAAGAGGTTGGACACACACACATGCATACACACATGCACACACACACACACACACACACACACACACACACACACACACACACACACACACACACATCTTGTCGGCCGTGAGCTGGAGAAGGATCAGGGATGTGTCCAGAGCTGTGAGCACAGGTCACTGAGTGCTGGACACAATGCTGGAGGCGTTCAAACTGAAATATACACTCACACACACAAACTGAAATATACACACGCACAAAGCACAAAGCACGCATGCACACACACACACATGCACACACATACATACACCCAAGCACACATACACACACTCACAACGATGCAGAGACCGCATGTATGCATGCACATTGTCTGCAGTAATTAGTCTGTACCCTAGAGTTGTACTACCAGCATCTGCTGTAACACAATATCCGGCAGTACAGTACATTACATTTGCTGTGACAACACAATCATTTTAGTGCAGATTTAACCCATAAAATCTGCCATTTATTTCTCCCTCCTACATATGTTTCCATGCCCTTTGCTATGGGGGGGGGGGTTACTGTGCAAAAGATAGAACAAGAAAAGAGGGGAGATCTGCGAGAGCCGAGATCTTCATATTCATGGTGAGGGGAGAGGAGAGAAGAGGAGCAGCTGTGATCATTATCTTCATGCGAGGAGGAGAGGAGTGGAGTGGATGAGCTGTGATCATTTTCATGGTGAGGAGGAGAGGAGAGGAGCAGCTGTGATCTTCTTCGTGGAGAGAGAGAGGAGGAGCTGAGATCTTCATGATGAGGTGGAGAGGAGTGGAGTGAAGGAGCTGAGATCTTCATGGTGAGGTGGAGAGGAGTGGAGTGAAGGAGCTGAGATCTTCATGGTGAGGTGGAAAGGAGAGGACCAGCTGTGATCATCTTCGTGGAGAGGGAGAGGAGGAGCTGAGATCTTCATGATGAGGTGGAGAGGAGAGGAAGAGCTCTATACATAGTGATGTTGGGCAGGGGGACAAAAACACCTTTAGGGGAAAGGCTTGCACACCATTGGCCTTGATTTCGCACTAAATGGCTTCCTCTCCCACCCACCACCACACACAAAAAATTAGAGTTATTTCACTTTCAACAGGCCAGGCTTCCGCAAACACCTAACTAACTTTTTCCCTTGGTAATTACATATGATAACTCGATATAAATACCATATGTACAGGCCCTGGCATATCACTGCCTCTTGAAGGTGGACCTTAATTAGTGTTAAAATAGACATTTAAAAGTGTTACAATAGACATTTCAGAGTTCTAAAAAATAGAGCGCTACTTTAACACCTTATAGTTTAAGAAATCTAGAAATGTTCACTTGTGAACTCAAATCCTTTCATGTGACTTACACTGATAGGCCTATGAATATTACACATCAATACACAGATATGTGTGCTACATATTATGATGGATAATGGTCAAAATCCTCACACTCCCCTGTCTGTTTTGCAAATTTCCTTCATCACGTTATATAATGTGCTGACCTGAAATCTGTTGTACCATTCTTGCACACGTCATCCTGGTTGTGAAGACATCTCAATGGAGTAGGCTGCATGAAATGTATAGTACACGTATATATGTATGTAGATATAGTATATGTATATATCTATAATTCTTTCATTTACATACAGTATGTATATGTATATATAAATGAAAGAATTACTGCATGTCACACACAGATATACTATAGCATATTACTGTCACTCATGTAAACAGCACATATCACATGACTGACTGTGTACAATACTTTACACTGACGGGTCGGCCCACTATGGTAATTCACATTATTGCGTCGTATCATATTTCCCCCCTTACCTAACTGACGTATCTTTACACAATAATATTTCACACAGTTCTTTGATTCCTCTAGGAATAAAAAATCAAGGAGATATGTGTGGGAGTGTGGGCATGTGTGTGTGTGTGTTTTATGTATGCGTGTGTGTTTTGTGTGTGAGTGTGATGATGTGTGTGTGTGTCTGTACGTTTTATATATCTTCACGCATCAGTGTGTCGATGCATTGTGTATATATATATTGTGTGTGCACAGGTGTGTGTGTGTGTGTGTTATTCTTTCTATTAATACACAGTTCTGAGTGTCCACTAATTTTGGCGGGTGTGACTAACACAGAGCATGTGTGTGTGAGTGTGCGTATGTGTGTGTGTGTTTAAGTGTGTGTGTGTGAAGCAGTGGTGATGGTGTGTGTTCAGAGCGGTCCTCGTGGAGATTGAGACGCAGGGGCCGGGTGATTGGAATCAGAGCTGCGGTGTGAAATTGGGTCCTGGCTGGAGTACGCCGCGCGCTGCGCCGCGCACAGGGGATTATGGGGGCTGTGTGCGGCTTCACGCAGGACTTACAGCAACGGATTAGCCGCATGTGCAGTCAACACTGCAGAGGTATCTATAGCATACCCCCATAATCCCACAAGACCCACGCCTGGGGCACACACACACACACACACACACACACACACACACTCTCTCTCTCGCAGCCAATGTCATAATCGCTCACACACCAGCACACTCCCTGCTGTGCCCACACCAAACACATCTATACAGTCCAATGGCTTTTTTTCATTGTCTATATATAGATTGAAAATGTGGTGTACTATTTATTAAATACGGACTACCTGTGGGGGAATGCTCTAATTACAACACTCATTAAAATAACATCCAGCTTCATTCCCTTTAAAGATATGAATATAAAAAGGCCTTTGGAGTCTGTAAACAACGTTTTTAATGATCCGGTCTAGGAAGTTAAAAGTCCCACATCCATTGAAAAAATAAAACTGCATTTAGATGTATGGTCAACATACTAATTTAATGGTGTTGCTCTCATTAAAGCTAAAAACATTAAAAAACATGGCAATTAGTTTTTTTTTTAAATATAAGCCATCCATTCATTAATGTTTTTAATTATGTTAATTTTGTTACTCCACTCCATTTGTCTATAGTGAGCATATCCTCAGTGTACAATAACTACATGACATGCATGTTGCGTGTCTGCCTGTGTATTTGTTTGTTTATTTATTTATTTATTTATTTGTGGTCATGCCTTCATTAGTGTCGGCGCGGACATAAACAACAACGACCACAAGGGGATGGCCTGCGCCAAAATATGGCCTTCTCCTGCTATTAGTGCTGCGCTGATTACTCCTTAGCCTGGGCACCGTGTGTGTGTGTGTGTTTATGTGTGTGTGTTTATGTGTGTGTATGTGCGTGCCAAAAGATGGGCTTCTCCTGCTATTAGCACTGCGCTGATTACTCCCGCGCATCACAACTGTCTCCTTAGCCTGTGTGTGTGTGTATGAATGTGTGTGTGTGTTTGTGTGTACAGTATGTATGTATACGTGTGTGTGTGTGTGTATGTATGTGTTAGTGTGTGTGTGTATATATCTGTGTGTGTGAGCGTGTATGTGTGTGTATATGTGTGTGTGTGTGTGTGTAGGTGTGTGTGTGTGTGTGTGTGTGCACTTGGCACAAGAGGCGACAGCACTGACCACACACGGCTAACGACAAGCTCTGACCAATGGCTCTGCCAGCACAGTGCTTCTGCTAGCCCAACAAATGTAGCCGCGCGGCGGAGCAGAAGGCAGCAGCCAGCGCAGGTGAGTGTGATGGACGTGTGTGTGTGTGTGTGTGGGTGTGTGTGTGTGTCTGTGTGTGTGTCGGCCGTGGTAGCCCCCACCCCAAACACCTCCAGCAGGTGAGGCCTCCTCCTCCTCCACCTCCACCTCCTCCTCCTCCATCTCCCGCTACAAAAACAAGAGGGACTGAGCTGAAGAGAAGGAGGAGGAGAAGGAGGAGGTGGAGGAGGAGGAGGAGAGAAGGGAAAAAAACAGAAAGAAGAAAAAAGAAAGAGGGGAAAAAAAACGTAAAAGACGGTGGGGCCGCCCAGGCGTAACCCGTTGCCCAGGTGACCGATGCCGTCTCGCTAACCGAATGAGCCGCGATTTACCTCTCGGACCATCTGGTCCCGCTGTCAGCGAGGCCCCCCGCCTCCTCCCCGGCGGCGGCTGTCTGGGAGGGGGGGGCTTGGGGTAGGGGGACGAGGGGGGGTTGACGAGCGAGGCTTTGGGTGGGAGGGGGTGCGTGGAGTGGCGTGGGGTAGGGGGGGTGTTGACGAGAAAGGCCTCGGGTGGGGGGGGGGGGGGTGGGGGTTGGGGGGCGTGGGATGGCATGGGGGGGGAGAGGGGGGGTTGACGATCGAGGCCTCGGGTGGGGGGGGGGGGGGGCATGGGGGGGAGAGGGGGGGTTGACGATCGAGGCCTCGGGGCCCCTCATCACGGCCCGCCACCAGGGCTGCACCAGCTGTCTGCACTCATTTGCATTCTCTCCCCAAAATAATGAAATTAGCCACAAGTTTCCTGAGGTGACGCGAGACGAGGGGAAGAGAAGAGAAGAGAGGAGAAGAGAGGAGAAGAGAGGAGAGGAGAGGAGGAGAAGGGAAGAGGAGAGAGAAGAGGAGAGGAGAGAAGAGAAGGGAAGAGAAGAGAGAAGAGGAGAGGAGAGAAGTGGAGAAGAGAGGAGAGAAAAGAGAAGAGAGGAGAGGAGAGGAGAGGACAGCAGCGGAGAGAAGAGGAGAGAGAAGAAGAGGAGAGCAGAGGAGAGGGGAGGAGAGAAGAGAAGAGGAGCGGAGTGGAGAGGAGAGGGGAGAAGAGGAGAGGAGAGGGGAGGAGAGGAGAGGAGAGGAGAGGAGAGGAGAGGAGAGGAGAGGAGAGGACAGGAGAGGGGAGGAGAGGAGAGGAGAGGAGAGGAGAGGAGAAAGGAGCAGACTCGGGATGTGTCAGTGTGTGCGATGGCTAACACACATTCGGGAAGGTCATGGCTGGATCAGGGAGCAGGGCACCACAAAAGGAAAAAAAATACAAAAGCCTGCCTACACACACACATACACACACACACACACACACAAACTACACAAACACACAACACAAATGCACAACACAAATGATATTTAATAGAAACTCTGTTTTATAGATAAATGCATCTGACAGAGGGGGTAATATCTGGAGTGTCCTCTTGTCCACTCCAGCTTCAAAGATGCTCAGAAACGTGTGTGTGTGTGTGTGTGTGTGTGTGT
This sequence comes from Coilia nasus, assembly GCA_027475355.1. NCBI lineage: Eukaryota > Metazoa > Chordata > Actinopteri > Clupeiformes > Engraulidae > Coilia > Coilia nasus. Next base: position 6,125,650 of record CM050205.1, read on the forward strand.
GTGTCCCTCCGTCTCTGCGTCTGTGGCTTTGTGTGGCTTTGGCCACTTGCTCAGAGCTATTGTCTTATTGCATTACCTCAGCAGCGAGCGAGGGAGACTAGGCGGGTACTGTACGTGCAAGCACTGTGTGCTGCACACACCAGCGAAGCGCTCGCACAGCTGCACACACACAGACACCGCTGCACACACACCGACACACAGCTGCACACACACACACACACTGCTGCACACACACACCGACACACTGCTGCACACACACACAGACACAGCTGCACACACACAGACACCGCTGCACACACACCGACACACCGCTGCACACACACACAGACACAGCTGCACACACACAGACACCGCTGCACACACACCGACACACAGCTGCACACACACCGACACACTGCTGCACACACACACCGACATACTGCTGCACACACACACACTGCTGCACACACACACACACACTGCTGCACACACACACCGACACACTGCTGCACACACACACACACACTGCTGCACACACACCGACACACAGCTGCACACACACACACACACTGCTGCACACACACACGCTGCTGCACACACACACACACACTGCTGCACACACACCGACACACAGCTGCACACACACACACACACTGCTGCACACACACACCGACACACAGCTGCACACACACACCGACACACTGCTGCACACACACACACACACTGCTGCACACACACCGACACACAGCTGCACACACACACACACACTGCTGCACACACACACACACACTGCTGCACACACACCGACACACTGCTGCACACACACCGACACACTGCTGCACACACACCGACACACAGCTGCACACACACACACACACTGCTGCACACACACACACCCACACACTGCTGCCCCGATGAGGCGGCCGGCAGCACAGGGCTCAGCCACACGCAGGAAACACACACACGCAGTAACTTACTGCACTACAGGGAACACACACATGCAGTAACTTACTGCACTACAGGAAATATACACATGCAGTAACTTACTGCACTACAGGAAATACACACATGCAGTAACTTACTGCACTACAGGAAATACACCCATGCAGTAACTTACCATATCACTAGGGAACACACACATGCAGTAAGTTACCATATCACTAGGGAATACACACATTCAGTAGGTTACTGCACTACAGGCAATACACACATGCAGTAGGTTACTGCACTACAGGAAGTCACCATGCAGCAAGTTCCCAACAGACATATGCCATAAGTTACCAGTACACACATGCAGTAATTTACCATATCACTAGGGAATACACACATGCAGTAATTTACCATATCACTAGGGAATACACACATGCAGTAAGTTACCATATTACTAGGAAATACACACATGCAGTAATTTACCATATCACTAGGAAATACACACAGGCAGTAATTTACCATATCACTAGGAAATACACACAGGCAGTAATTTACCACACTCCTGTAGAGCTGGGTGACACTCAAGGAGGATGACAGTGACAGCCCAGACAGACCAAGTGCTGAGATCACGAAAGTAAGAGGGGAGGACAGAGAGAGAGAGAGAGAGAGAGAGAGAGGGAGAGAGCATGCATGTGTGTGCATATTTTTTAGTGTTGTGAGTGGGTTAGTGTGATGGCATGACTGTACGTGTCTTTGTTGTGTGGGCATGTGTATGTGTTTGTGTGCCTGTGCGTGTGTATGAATATACGCAGGTGCTGAGTGAGTGTGTGTGTGTGTGTGTGTGTGAATATAGGCAAGTGCTGAGTGAGTGTGTGTATGTGTGAGTGAATATAGGCAAGTGCTGAGTGAGTGTGTGTGTCTGTGTGTGTGTACCTGTGTGTGTGTGTGTGTGCCTGTGCGCGTGTGTGTGCGTGCGTATGTGTGAGAGTGTGACTATAGGCAAGTGCTGAGTGAGTGTGTGTGTGTGCCTGCCTGTGTGTGTGCGTGTGTGTGCGTGCGTGTGTGTGTGTGACTATAGGCAAGTGCTGAGTGAGTGTGTGTGTGCCTGTGTGTGTGCGTGTGCCTGTGCGTGTGTATGTGTGTGTGCATGCGTGTGTGTGTGTGACTATAGGCAAGTGCTGAGTGAGTGTGTGTGTGTGTGTGTGTCTGTGTGTGTGTGCCTGTGCGTGTGTATGTGTGTGTGCATGCGTGTGTGTGTGTGACTATAGGCAAGTGCTGAGTGAGTGTGCTCCATCCGGTCTCTCAGCAGTCCTCCGGCGTGGCTGCCCGGCGGGGGAGTGGTGGCGCCCCGCTCCGCTCCGTGGCCCTGCTGTCTGCGCGGGTTAGGCTTTGACAGGCGCGCTGATTGATTCCGCTCGCCGGGCCCAGGATGCCGCACGGGCCGCATGGCGGGGCGTTGCTGTCGACCCCGGCCAGGTGATGTGCCACCTGGGGGCCAGGGGCCGAGCCCGAGCCGCGGGGTCGCCCTGGATGGGGTCCGCATGACACGGCTCGGCGCTGACAGACCCAGACTCCTGACTGCTCTCATCTCTTTCTCTCTCCCCGTGATTTTTTCCTCCCCCGCTTCCCCGCCCCCACCAGTCGGATGTGGTTGAGTCAGATCGGGACAGGAGGCAACAGACGCATCTGTTTCTGCTGAGCACAACACTATTCCTGCTGCTCGCTCTCCCTAGGCACGCCCAGGCCAGCCTGCCTGATCCTTGGACGGAGAGGGTCTGAATAAAAAACAAACAATGGCTGCATTCAACACTGACTGGGCTTAGCGTGGAGCCATTCAGGTGAAGTTTTTTGTCTGTGCAAAAAGTCGCACATGTGTGTGTTATTGTCGTTGGTGTTGGTGGTGTGTGCATTCTTGGACCTTGAGAGAGTGTTAAAATCGCACACATGTGTGTTGTTGTTGGTGGTGGTAGTGTCTGCATTCTTGGACCTTAAGAGAGTGTTAAAGTCACACATGTGTGTGTTGTTGGTGTTGGTGGTGGTGGTGTGTGCATTCTTGGACCTTGAGGGAGTGTTAAAGTCACACACGTGTGTTGTTGGTGTTGATGGTGGTGGTGTGTGCATTCTTGGACCTTGAGAGAGTGTTAAAGGTTGTTTTTCTCTCCGCCTCGCTTTACTCTTTTGGTGTTTTTCGCCGCGCATCAGCACATCCGCTCCATCAATAACACCTTGTCACTCACGGCCGTGACAATTGGCAGAGGTGCGCACCTGTCGATACACCTTTTTAAGACAGACACCTGTCTCTTTGTGATGCAGTCCACCCAACTAATGCTTGTCAATACGTCTTCTGATTGGTATTCATCATTGCCAGGCCTGTTGGATTTCATTTGTAGCAACGCAACAAAAAAAATGTGTGTGCTAAGGGATGCTTTGCGATCAAACGGCTAACAAAGGGGGCTTCTCTGCTACACTTGTCCTCAGTTAGGCAATGACCTTTCCACAACCTCGAGCCAGGCTGGGCCACTGAAAGGCCTGTCAATAACAGTTGGTGGGTAGGTGGGTAGGGCTAGTAGTACATTTGAGCTCAAGAATGACTGTTCAGAGCAGACACTACAACCAGTCCTGCACTTAAATTGTTAAGCGTGAATGGTGAACGGGAGTGTTAATGGTTAGCAGCTGGCAGGCGGTGTAATAGGTATGTATGTAATCTCCTCACGGGGATTGTTACATCACCGCCTCCAGCGACACAACATAAAAGGGAAGCCACTCGCAGAATTTCAAATGATAATATAATTTATTGAAATAAAGAATCGTAATAAAGAAATGTGGTGCAAGTAAGTGTGATGACAGACAAACTGAAATGTGGTGCTGGTCAGTCTAACTGCTAACAAACATCAGCAAAGTTAGCTAGTTAGCATATGAAGCTAATTAGCATTGTTAGCATAATAAGAATTGGAAATTTGGAGATATGGTTCAATACGGGTACAGTGGTGGACTGGCAATCAGGGGCGCCACTAAGGGGGGGTAGGTCGGGATGATTCAGGGGGCCCAGAGCTTTACAGGGCCCAAAGAGGACTATGATATGGTTGGGGTGGGGGCCCAAAATTATTTTCTTTCAGGGGGCCCACAATTTGTAGCGGCACCCCTGCTGGCAATCTGTGTGTTCTGGAAAAGTCCAGAACGGCCGTCCGCTCTACGGCCATTGGTCGGCCCTGTTCAATAACCAAAATTTAGAGTCTAACAACTAACAACACCAGGGGGCGATAACACGATAATTGGTCAAGCATTGATTCCATAGGCCTAAAAGCCAACAAAGAAGAGTGAGTGAATTGTTAGTTAGTAAGGAGAAAGGTGGATTGGAAAAGAAAGAATACAAAGCCAAGCAAATCTGAAAATGATGCATGAAGTGTAAAAACTCACATTGGTTTTTGGCTGCAGTGAAACTGCCAGCAGCAACAGTAAGCTACCTTAGTGAGTAGGCTACCTACTGAATAACCTAGCGAGACTGAGAACCAGGTGGAAATTGAACCTGATAAGCAACATGCTGGTGGTCATGACGAGGGACAGACAGCAAGGGGAATTTCAGCGGAGGAAGAGGTACCGGTAAGTGAGAAGGACATAAAGCATTAGGTTACCTTTAGGTTATTGACCCCTCTCATAGTCAGGTTCTATTGTGTATTCTACGTATTCTATTGTTGTGATGATGAGAAACATGCGGCTTATTGCTGTCAGAACGAATGCCAACTACCAAGCTAACTTGACAACAGCATATAAATAAATAAATAAGCAAGCACCGTAAATGACGGCAATTTCATATCCTTATGCACAGCAAATTAATTTCTGCATATAAGGTAACCTAACAAATGTGCAGCATAATATTAAAACTATAAAATGCATCATGCGGGCTAATTCTTACACACGCAATGGACAGGATATTATATGTGATGGCATAGGAGAATCCGACACATGGTGAAATGTCACTTTTTTCAGATTGTGATTCCACCTGAAACCATATTTCAAGCCCTTTTCAAATATGTTTTCATTCTTCTTGTCTGTATCCAATGCTGTGATTAACCAAAGTTGGCTGTTTTTTTTTTTTTTTTTTAAATAAGTTTTGAGGTTTAAAACAGGTTTAAATGCTGGCATTCCAAATAGAATCACACAAATGAACAGTCACAAGGATATTTCAGTGAGATGCACTTCTTACTGTAACACCTGTACGGGTATATGCATGAATGTACCTCTAAATTTGATCAGTTGGTCGCACTAGAGAGGCTGATGTACCGACATCACTGTGCCAAATTTTAAAACATTTTACCAATTTGTTTTATGGGCTGTCATAGACTCTCATGGTAAAATATTATGCAGGCCATGGCATGAATATCTGAATATCTCTGGAGAGTTCTAAAATTCAAATTCTAAATTTAAAGAATGGCAGTTGGTCCAGGTGTAACTGCCACAGTATGTTCAGATAATATTCTCTGCATCCCTTTCTTTGGTCATCCCTTTGGTCGAGTCTTGCTTTCTCTATGGCTGGTATGTCTTAACAACAACAACAAAACTATCGTGCTTGTAACTTTGTGCCTTAAAATCATTCCTCTTCTTATGAGTGTTCTACCATTCATTTCAGTGGGAGAAAATATTGCTGAAAAATGGGAATAACAAACAAACGACAAGGGGTAGTGTAAAGGGGTAGTGAATTGGTACGATTCATGTTCAGATCAGGCTCAATGTTGGAACGACGTCGTCTCTAACTTGAAAGTCTAGGATGAGTAATGGTGACAAAAAATGAGTGAAAATTCTACTGACGGAGAACAATAAGCTGAGCAAGCACACTCAATAAGACAAAATGGTGTAGGCTAAAACTGGTAACATACTTGTGTGTACTGTGTGTCCCTTCTGTGGTCCTGTTGTTACGCTGGTTAATATTAGTGCTTGGTTTCAGTAGGTAGTGGTGGCTATTGAGCACATTTGCTTCTGAGCCTGAGGATAAATGGGTTCTGCTTTTCCACGGTCCAACTGTTGGTGCTCTGACTCAAACATTAGCTCTTTCCCGCTTGATAATCTGTGGGGCCGCTCTGGCCTCCTAAATCTACTGCTTCCGGGGTCTACTTATCGACCCCTTCGCAAAGTACACCTGAGAGGAATGTCTTTTAAAAAACTTTAGACCGCAGCGGCACTCTGTGAGCGTGGAAAAAAAGTCTCCAACGCCCCGATTTGGGGCGAAAGTGAGTGTGGCTGCGGCTGTGAAATCGCCCAATGAGACGTGTCGGCGGGCTGACAGAACGATTCCACACTCGCTTACATTAGTACATGTAATTGAGCAGCAGCGGGGCGGTGGTGGCAACGCCGCTGATGGCGGGATGGGAACAGCTGCTGTGCCGCGGCTTGTGTTTGAAATGCATAAATAAATAACACCATCGCCGAAATCGCTCTCTCCGCACCCCGAAGTGTCACAATATTATGCATCAGTCAGAGAGAAGTGTGAGTATGAACATGTGAGGTTGGGCCTTCAGCACGGTGTTTTGAAACGCCTCTCTCTCTCTCTCTCCCTCCCTCTCTCTCCCCCATATCTGCATTTGAAATGTAATTACAGGGCCGCCCATGTGAGCCTGTCCTCACATCTGCTTCAGCATCTGGCTGATGTCTCGTTTCCAGCCTCTTCCCCGGTACAGACAATTCAAACGAGCTGCCTACAAGCACATTAAGGGCAGATTACAAAGCGCTCAATCTCTACTTAAAGTTCACACTCCTCTCAGGGAAAGGGGGGTAAGGGGGGCCGGGGAAGAGAGGTGCACTTCCATTTTCCGATTCAGTCGCTCGCTTTGAAATTCAGATTAATTAGGGTGGCCACGAAAGCTTGAAATGCACTTGTAGGACCTAAAACAATATGGCAAATAGGCTTCTACATTTTTAATCACCAATTGTATTCCCACACTTTGTTTAACACGAGAAGTGAATTAAAATACTAACACACACACACACAAGTCTGTATGTATGAAGTGATATTTCTGTCAATCAGCGGTAATTTGTGTCCTGGCTATGCACAGGAAGTCCCCTGCCTAGCGCAGGGCAATCGGGGACGTGGGAAGGGGGGCTGATTTACAAGCGCCTGGCTTTTTGTGCCTTTGACTGGGTGTCAGGGGCTGTCAGGGGCTGAGACGGGGCACTGTGATGCGATGGCTGCTATCTCTGCCAACGCTGGCATCTGCCCCTGACAGCAGCACTGCAGACAGGCCCAGAGAGAGCCAGGGAGGCGATGTAAATGATCAGGGCCTGACAATGATCTCACTCCCCTCGCTCTCTCTGTCTTTCTCCCTCTTTCTCTCTCTCTCTCTCTCTCTCTCCCTCTCTCTCTCCCTCCCTCTCTCTTTCCCTCTTTCTCTCTCCCTCACTCTCTTTCCCTCTCTCTCTCCCACCCTCTCTCTCTACTCTCTCTCATTCTGTCTCTGTCTCTCTCTTTCTCTGTCTCTCTCTCTCTCCCTCTCTCTCTCCCACCCTCTCTCTCTCTTATTCTGTCTCTGTCTCTCTCTTTCTCTCTCTCTCTCTCTTTCTCTCCCTCGCTCTCTCTCTCCCTCCGTGGGAATTTCCTCCATCCCATCCCATGCCAACACGCACCCTCTGACTGACAAAAGACGTCTCACTTCTCCACCCAGATGCTAATACACACTGATACAAGAGAGGAGAGGGGAAAAACACGTTTGAAGTGGTGAAAGGACTGAGTGAGAGACAGACACAGGGAGATAGACAGAGCAGTAGAGAAAGTCATAGAGATAGAGAGAGAGACAGAAAGACAGAGAGAGAGAGAGCGTGAAGAGCGAGAAAGAGTAAGAGAAAAACAGACAGAAACAGAGTGGAGAGAGATTGAAGAGGGAGAGTGAAAGAGAGGGAGTGAGAGAGAAAGAGAGAGAGAGAGCGAGAGAGAGAGAGAGACAGAGTGTAAGACAGCAAGGCTGTCAATCTAGAAGAATGACATCTGAATAATTGTCTGAATATTAAAGCAGTTTAGCGCATCTCAGAACACACTAGCGATCACGCTTCTTCTCCACACAGTAACGGAGATGGGTCCCATGACTATCAGCCTGCTTTTGCTCCGGGGGACATGAGGAAATATCATCACATCAGCTTCCAATCATGGCTTTGATTTGGCTGTTTGAGTCTGGCAAACAGCTTCACAAAGAGGAAGCCATATGCATGCAGAGAGACACAGAGAGCTGCTGCACTCTTTAGGCAAGGAAACAATTACCTGTAAAGTATCAAAGTAAAACATCGTGCAAACTAGGACTAGTGTTCATCATTTTAAAGTACACTTTCTCTCCTCAGCCATTTTTACTGCTCTTCCTCTTTTTGTCTGTATCATTCGTTCGTATTTCTTTCTCCATCACCAATTCAAATATGTTATCACACCTACTGTACACACAAAGTCTATCTGATGCTTATCGGCTGATATCAGATGTTTTCCCTGCTGTTACACCCGCCTAAGAGGATGCCTGAGCATGTGTGTGTGTGTGTGTGTGTGTGTGTAGGTGGACTGCCAGGCCTGCCAGTTGTTGTGGGCTGGGGTGGGGTGGGCTGCGGAGGGGAGGAGGGTAGAGGGGGAACAGAGGATGGACAGAGCGAGTGGACAGGTAGGCAGCACAAGTGAACGAGTGATCGCAGTAAACGAGTGCACTCCAACCTGCCCGCCGCCCCACCCCACCCCACTCCACTCCCCGCCGAGCCTCCCCAGCACTGAGTGAAGACAGCCCATCACTGGCCTGTCAGTCCCTCTGACCCTCCCGACCCCCGTGCTCTCCGCTCTTCCAGGGGGCGGGAAGGGAGAGGACCCCCACCAACCCCCCCACCACCTCACTACCCCACACCACCCTCCCTTACCACCACCCCCCCCCCCCCCCAACTCCCCACCGCCCCACATCACCACCCCCTCACCCCCCCGGACACAGGGCCGCTGACTGACAGACAGACTGATAGGTCTCAAGCGCCGCTTCTGCGCGCGGCTACCCCATAGGTCAGCAGGACGTCACACTGGGTTAGCATAATTATTTTTCTACACACCAGGCAGAATATATTCATTCATGCCCCATATTAGCATGTTGGGGATGAGGGGTTGGGGGGCGATGAGGTGTGTGTGTGTGTGGGGGGGGACACACAGATGCTCCGCATTACAACACTCCTCTCTGATGGAGCACAGGGGCTGTGGAGGACTCCACTGCGGTGCCTCAACACTGCATAATACCCACTTTAAGAGAGATTTGCTTTTTAATTAAGCGGTGCTGTGCAGTGGATCTAGTCCAATTTTAGACCAGCAGCACAACTGAAACTCACACGAGTATATTATTAAATTGTAAATGGATGCTGCTATTGTATCGTACATCTAGCTAAATTGACCGAATTAATAATGTGCATTAATTCGAAAGTGATGACTTTCAAGAGAAATACTTAAACCCTTCAGTCTTTAGCTATGATAGCTCGTTCAGAGCTGTTCACAATAGGTGGCTATATTGGTCCGAATCGGCCTGGTGACCCAGCATGCCTTGTGACCCAGCATGCCTTGTGTCATAACAAACATCAGTCTGAACAGGAGCGAAGCTCTCTGCCCTGCGTTGTTACCGCCAGGAGTTTCACCTCTGAGTGACGCGTGCTCACTGCCAAGTCCTAATACTCAATCAGGAGCAGCATTAGGACATGAGGCATTAGGAAAGCACACACTCTCTCACACTCTCTCTACCTCTCTCACACATTCTCTCTGCCTCTCTCACACTCTCTCTGCCTCTCTCACACTCTCTGCCTCTCTCTCACACACTCTGTCTGCCTCTCTCTCACGCACTCTCTCTCTCACACACACACTTACACTCTCTCTGCCTCTCACACACTCACACACTTACACTCTCTCTGCCTCTCTCGCACACTCACACACTCTCTCTTCCACTGTCACACATTCTCCCTGACTGTCTCTTCCTCTTCTCTTCCTCTCTCACACACTCTCTTCCTCTCTCTTTCTCCCGTCACTGAAGCGCTTTTGTCTCTTTCTCTGGCTGGCTGGCTTTCACTGCGGCTGCGCTGCTTCTGTCTCTCTCTCTCTCTCTCTCCCTCTCTCTCTCCCTCTCTCTCTCTCTCCGACCTGTCGCGGGCACCACGCGTCTCCTCTCCCTCTCACCTCGGCTCACCGCATATGGCCGTCAGGCAGGGTGACGGCTGATCGCGGGGCGTCCTGCTGTCTGGACCCCACGCCTGGCACTGCTCCACCTCTCACCAGCAGAGTGAGGGCCTCCCCGGACGGCCTGTCACACACACACACATGCGCACACACACACACACATAGACAGATGCGCACACACAAGCACTCTCCCTCTCTCACACACACACACAGACAGATGCGCACACACAAGCACTCTCCCTCTCTCACACACACACACACACACATAGACAGAGACGTACACACAAGCACTGACACACACACACACACACACACCTCTAAATGACTACAGACAGGCCAGGTGCAGCTGAAGAGCAGAGGAGAGAAAAAAGAGAGGGAAGAGGAAAGGAGGGAGAGAGAATGGATTAAGACATAGAGAGAGAGACAGTAAGACTGAGGCAGAGAGAGAGGAGAGAGACAGAGGAGGAGAGCACAGGTGCTCTTGAGCATGCAGTGTTTGTGCTGTGGGCTTTGGCCTTTGTTTGTTCAGGTGAGATCACACAGGCCCACACGAGAGAGATAAATAGAGAGAGATGCTTCCACATGACTCGTCGTTATGACAACACCACAGCACCGGCACTGTCACAGTAAATATCACTGAGTCGACTAAACGCAATATAAATATATTTATCACTGAGTCGACTAAACGCAATATAAATATCGTTAACAATCATTTGACACATGGCTAGACTCTAGTGACCTGAGTGTGAGGGGTGGCAATAATGTGTAGTCATGTCACACACACACACTGACAGGGCAAAGCAAAGAGAGCAGGAAAGCAAAGGTGCTGCTATAGAATCGGTTTGATTTACACAATCAAAAGAGGCAAATTCTATGAACTGGTTCATCTACCGGGCTGAAGAGTTGTGCTAATTAAAATCCGCAGATTAAGTAACTGAAAGCCCAAACTCTGTTTGAAATGTTGACTACTTGCAGCACTATATAGTATACCAGCTACATTGGCAGATTCAAGTCATAGTATGTTATATAGTGAAAGAGGATTTCTGTATCAAGCAAAAACAAATGCTGTCTCAAGTACATCTGTGGATGGCTTTGCACCAAAACACATCCGTCTTGGACATGCTGTCAGTTTAATAAAATCTGAGGAATAGTACTTGAGAATGTGTTTTTTTGTCCTTGATACAGTTACTGTCCTTTTTGTGCACCCAGAGAATGAATTGTTTGGAGTTGAGCACATCCACCTCTCTCTGACTTCTTTATGATTTCAGTCAGCTGAATCAGTCAGTTCTGATGAGTACTAGGCTAGTCAAGCACAACTTTGATGTCATGTAGCTGGCTACCTTCTTTCTTACACTGGTTTCCTGAGAAACTGAATTATGTTATTTCAGATGTGTAGTTTTATAAGGTTTCTCTCACAAACAGTATTCTGGGGCATTGTCATTACGACACAACTGACTTGAGATCTTGCAGGCAAATAAAGATGTGGGTTGAAAATAAGTCTGTTAATGGCATCTTAGGGCTTCCATTGTATTGGCTATACAATTTTGTTCATACTGTCCTCCTGTCTCTTCTGCGTTATTCATTTATTTATTTATTTCATGGCATTCAATAAAGATGAACGTAGTAAATTAACATTGGTCTTATACACTGTACAAACACTTATGAGGTGTTATATTACTGCTGGGATAACATTGTGTGAACCAATATTAACATTAAAAAAAGACAACATCACCAGACATCCCAGTATTTTATTGTTATGGATACTTAGCTATTACATTATGGTACACATTCTTTTCTCCCTGCAGAATAGCATATTCCAAAAACAAAAAACAAATCAGAAAAGCTCTGTGTCCCAATAAGCATTACTAATAGTGTGTGTGTTGTGTTGTGTGTGACATTAAAATGCATGTTAAGATGTTATCTGGAAAGGGTTGCCCTGAAAACCACTTACATCATGCATCACACACACACACAGAGCAGAACATAGAGGTGTCTGTGTGTGTGTCTTTGTGTGTGTGTGTGTGTGTGTACATGTGTGAGTCAGTGTGTGTGTGAGAAACTGTAGCAGCAAGCATTTTGTTTTCATTCTGTCGTTTTCCTGCTTGTGAGGAAAGGCAAGCGGAGAAAAAGAGTGAAGAGAAGGTGGTGGTCGCTGAGGGGATTAATTTAGACAAGCGAAGGAGAGGAGAGGAGAAGAGCAGAGCAGTGCTTTTCTAATCGGACGAGCCGAGGAGAGGATCAGAGCTTTTGTAATCGGACTGATGGGAAGACACACGGGTGCAGGTTTGAGGCCACAGTCAGCGCGTCGTGTCGTAGCACAGAGCAGCGCAGCGCAGCGCAGCGCGGCGGTGGGTGAGTTATTGTGAAGTGATGGACTACCCCAGAAGGGGAGCAATCACACAGATAGCCACTGCATCTCCAAATTACTGGCCTCCCCTTTTCTCCCTCCCTTCTCACTCATCAGCAAGGGCAGTGGCCAGTCGCTCAGGCAACAGACACCGCGGCAACAGAACAAAGCACTCCGAATTATTTGTGGAAATTAAATCTCTGCAGGAGGAAGGCGGACCAGGTCTGGTTTGTCATTTTTCCCACTCTCCAAAATTAAAGGACATTTATTTTCTCTGGCGACAAGGCCTGGAAAACATTTAACTGGGGCTGGACTCCAGGCGAGGGGGAGAGAGAGAGAGAGAGAGAGAGAGAGAAAACAAAAACAAAACGAAAAGATGAGATGTGGAATGAGGTAGTCGTCCTCGTTGGTATTCATGTGTTGACAGGTTGCTGTGAGACGGGAATTTCTTGGAAAAGGACAGCTTATCAGATCACAGTGGGGACCGCCGTAAATCCTCTCAAGAGGTGTCCATTCCCGAGACGCACATTTCACACCCCCCCTGCCCCCCCCCCACAGTCTTATGTCCTCATGCAAACAACAGCTGGTGATGTAATGTTTTCATGTTGATAGTTTTGTTTTTAATAAATAAACAAAATGAAGACAATAAATTCAAAGGAGGCAGTTCTCATTACATACAGCAAACAAATGCATCAAATGGTGTGATGTTGTAACACTTGTTTATTACCATTTTTTTTTTCTTTCATTGGTTTCTGATGAACACTGCCTTAACATGTAATTTGACATAGATAATGTTTTACAAACCTCAACACTATAGTTGAACTGCAGCATGGCGATTATATATGTACTTTAGTGATGCCAGACTACACGCACTATCAAAGATATTCCACACGCCCTTCTCAGACAATTTTCCCAGCGTTAGAATAGAGACGTCCAAATTTGTCAAAGACATGGCAAGTGGTGAAGACAGTCTTGAAAGGCTGGAAGAAAACAAAAAAATAGTAGATAAGTATAGTGTAGTATTGCAAATAGTAGACTTAAATAATACACTACACATTTAAATTATACACTTACACATTAGAAGAATACACTGTTCATACTGATGTATAAAATAATCAGTGCATGACATAATCACTGCATTTATGATTTTCATTCATTTTATTCATTCATACATTTTCATGACCACCTGACAGTAGGATCACATGAAAACTGAATCCCACATTTCTCCTTCACAAAGGCTAAACAACAGAACTCACTTTGAGTGTTCTATATCCCACTTGCACTCCTTACAAATTCTACCCGGAACCTTTACAGCTTCTACTGAGAGACTTAAAGGCTTTTTAGCGTGACCGAGGAGTCCCGATGCTATAAAGATCTCAGATTCATAGAGGACACCTTAAAGAGGAAGTGAAGTTCCTGAAGCGAGGAAGCTGGGGAAACTCAGACAGCATCTTTTTTTACAGCGCAGGAGAGGAGAAGTGCAGTGCTTCTTCCCTCTCTGCTGATGCGACCACATACTGCTGAGCTACCACCACCGCAAGCAGCCACCATCCCCACCCCACCCCATCCGTCTCCACCCCCCAGGAGATGACCCCCTATCTCACCCCCCCCAGAGATGATCTGCCCCTCCCCTCCCCTCCCGACCCCCCACCGGTTCCAGCTCCGTCAGCATGGCCCCAGTGTGCCGCGCTGTGCTGCGTCTCGGCGACCCCAACCTCTGGCGCGGGAGCAGGCGCCGTGGCTGCTGGAGCTAACTGGGCTTCTTAATCACGGCCATAATACATCCTCTCCTCTCCTCTCCTCTCCTCTCCTCTCCTCTCCTCTCCTCGGCAGGCCCAGTCAGCCCCACTAATGATGAATGCCACAGTCGCCACACAAATCCTGACCTCTTTTTGTGCTGCGCTGCAAAAAATGCGCCGGATATTTTTAGTTGGACTGGATTCAGGTTTCATAACTGGCCTACTTGCCGCCGCGCACTCTCTCTCCCCCCTCTCTCCCTCTCTCCCTCCATCTCTCGCTCTCTCTCTGTGACTCTTTAGGTGTTTTGTCAGTATGAAGTGACCCCGGCCTCGGCCCCAAAAGGCTGACCCACCCAGGTCTGCAGCACGCAGCCTTTTCCAGTCTCTCTCACCCCCCGACGCACCCCCACACACACCCACACACCCACACACACCCACACACACCAGTGTGTCAGCTGTGAGGTCTGGCAAGCCAGCGAGGAGCAAGGAGGAATTAAACAAGTGCGATGAGACCAGGAACAAAAACACTGTGCGGAAACAGAATGAGAGAGAGAGGCCCAGGGTAGCGGCTGGGCTTTTCATTATACCCATATATATATATTATATAATTATTTATTTTTTGTTTTTGGACTAAAAAAAGCTGAAGTTGAGGAAGGACAAAGTAATGTCACAGACTGGGGCATCGACGGTTTTTCTTCTCCTAGGCGACCGTGTGATGCGGCCTGTCAGTCAGTGTCCAGCACGCTGACAATCATTCTGGAGTCGAGGCCTGGGGAAAGAGCTCTGCCGTCCTTGCGCACACACACACACACACACACACACACACACAGCGTGCACGGTGCACTGACACTAACAACAGCCGAGCAGAGCAAATGGACACAGTCACAGACGCATGGAGAGTAACGAACGCCTTAAAAAAAAACAAAAAAAAAAACAAGTTAATTTCACGCTTTGGAAAATAGCATTGATTATAAATCCAACTAGCGTGAATATGTGATTTTGTCTTCAATTTGGCAACTTGGCACGAGTGTAAACATATGCAAGGGACGTTTAATCTGCATGACTAAAATAAGGACTGTGCCATGACCATGTCACTTCTCAGCCAATCTACTGCTCTGATGGGGTTTGTGCGTGCATGCATGCATGAGTGCGTGCGTGTGTGTGTGTGTGTGTGAGAGAGAGAGATTTTTTTCTAATGTACTTCATTGAATCTGCAGTGGATATGCAAAGCTGACCAAAGTGTTGGCACTCTAGTGCTTTTGGTAAGTGTGTGTGTGTGTGTGTGTGTGTCTGTGCCTGTGTGTATGTCTCTGTGTGTATGTGTGTAAGCTTGGCAGGGTAAAGTGGTGTGTGTGTGTGGGGGGGGGGGGGGCACGGCCACCCCAAGGGCCCCTGGACTTGTCAGGCGGAGGGAAAAGGGTGGGTGTGTGTGTGTGTGTGTGCACGGAGACAAGATCTGTGTGACAGCTCCTTTTGCACTTGGGGACCCCAGCTCACCCGTCACCAGACACGCCGAAAAACCGGCTCCGGCCGAATGTCTGTTTCCCAAACAGCGAAATCAAACGCGATAAGAGGAAAGGAAGAGAAAGAGAGGAGAGGAGACAAACGCAGGGGTGGCATGCGAGGTGGGGGAGGGGACACGGGTCATAGGGTCGCCTCCATCTGAGTCGGGGTGACAGCTGAGCAAAATGAAATAATTTGGGGCCAGAGCCGTGTTATCTGAGGGGCAGGGGGACGTCATTAGCCGAGGACACCCCCCCTCCCCACCACTCTAAATATGAGTGGATAAAGACAAGCAGGGGGGTACGCCATAGTCACAGGGTCCTGAGCTGATCTCAAACAGAGACGGATAACGTACAATGGAAAAAATGACGGCTATTTTACAGTTGAAAGTGCCACTGTTCATAAGAAGATGGACCACAGTTACTTTAGGCCTGAACTTATACTAATGCTTTAAACATACCGTGTAATTTGAAATGCTGCATTTACTCTGAGCCTATGTAACCAATATGTCATAAATGACATTTAACCACAAGCTGACCCCCCCCCCCTTATTTAGCCTCTCATCTGTGTGAGGGTATCTGTGTGTGTCAGTGTGTTTGCATTGAATGACAGAAAAAACAGACAGAAAGGCAGTAAAGGGAAATGAACAGATATGCAGAAAGCAGAGTGAAGAGGGGAACAATAAGTGACCTGAGGCAGACACAGGAGGGCTAAAGCTGTGGGTTAGAGGAGGGTATGGATGCAGAGGGCTAAAGCTGTGTGTTAGAGGAGTGTATGGAGGCAGAGGGCTAAAGCTGTGGGTTAGAGGAGTGTATGCAGGCAGAGGGCTAAAGCTGTGGGTTAGAGGAGGCAGACACAGGAGAGGGCTAAAGCTGTGGGTTAGAGGAGGCAGACACAGGAGAGGGGTAAAGCTGTGGGTTAGAGGAGGGTATGGGGGCAGAGGGCTAAAGCTGTGGGTTAGAGGAGGCAGACACAGGAGAGGGGTAAAGCTGTGGGTTAGAGGAGGGTATGGGGGCAGAGGGCTAAAGCTGTGGGTTAGAGGAGGGTATGGGGGCAGACACAGGAGGGGTAAAGCTGTGTGCTAGAGGAGTGTATGGAGGCAGAGGGCTAAAGCTGTGGGTTAGAGGAGGCAGACACAGGAGAGGGCTAAAGCTGTGTGCTAGAGGAGTGTATGGAGGCAGAGGGGTAAAGCTGTGGGT
>CM050205.1:6147500-6170000 GCA_027475355.1 Coilia nasus
TGTAAAGGCTATCGGGTGCTGAAAACTAATCAGGGTTTGCCAGATAGGAAAGTGGGCTTTATGGTATATGGTAATCAGCCCCTACCCTACCCAACCCAACCCTTCCCTTCCCTGGATGCTGCCGCATAATGACTTGGTGTTATTCAGATGTTTGATGAAATATGCATCTCTGAAATCTGAGCCCTGTTTTATCATCTTTTTTTTCCTCACTCGTCTTTTTCTTTTTTTTTTTTAAACGAACAAGGAAGTGCCGTCACTCTGAAGTGAGAGACGAGCATGAGACAGAGTGCAAAACAAACATGATATTACACTCTCAGCGAGGGGTCCTCCACACACACACACACACACACACACACACACACACACACACACACACACACACACACACACACACACATATGGAGAGAGAGAGAGAGAGAGAGAGAAAGACAGAGAGATATTCTCTGTGTGTGAGCTCGAAAACAAATAATCCAGTTTACAAAGACAAGAATAGAAAGTTGAGAGAGGAGGCAGTACCAGTGGCTTCATCAGTCCGCTGTCTCCTGAAGCACAGCCAGGTGTCTTTAAAGACACTGACACACAGGCTTCAAAGTCTACGTGTTCTCATTGATAAAATTCAGCATGAAAACAACACTGTCAAGTCAAATAGATGTAAACAAAGACGGCCTCTGTGGGAGACACACTACACTGTTCTGCTCTACAAAGGCAAAGTGCAGTCAGGGGTGCCACTAAGGCGGGGTAGATCAGGACAATTCATGGGGCCCAATTCAGAGGGGCCCACAGAGGACTGTGATATGGCTGGGGTGGGACCCAAAATTATTTTCTTTTAGGGGGCCCACAATTTCTAGCAGCATCCCAGAGGGCAGTAACTGAGCGAACACTGAAACTGAAAAAAATCTTCAAAGTTCTCATACTGCCCAGTCTAACATCTTGCAGGTGTAATAGTGGTGATGCTTTTATGTACTTTCTTAATAGGAAGACGCAAGATTTTTAGTTAAAAGAGGTGTTATAAAGTCAATTTCCAGTCTAAACTCAGTTTTGAAAAAGTGTGTAGTTACTGCCTTTTGGCTTTGTAGGGCAGAATGGATCATAAAGCATGAAAGAGTAACTGGATGCACCCTCATCCTCTCTTATGCTCTTACAAAGGTGCTTAAGATTTAAAAAAAGAATGATTATTCACACAGTGGGTAGCGGCCAACAGCTTATTTGGCTATAAAAACATCATCGCAATGTCTACACCTGCCAGGGTCCTCAGCTAAAAGCCAAAACCATTTTACTTGAGGAAGATCCTGTTGGGTCGAAACTTTGCAGTGCTGTATTGATAGTCAAATAAACTATTAGCGGCTACACCAGTGTGTGGACACTCATCCTTTTACCAGATAGATCATAACGGTGATAAATATTTCACAGCCAACTTCACAACAGCTTGCCAACACAGCATATATCACTACAGAACAGTGTCATCATAGTGCTACACTATGAGACGCTACAGGCCCAATTCTAATCAAACAACAATATATAAACACTATAGACACTTAGGGGGGAGTAAACTTGTATTTATGGGTATAGAGACATGCTTTTGCGTTTCTGTGTTCAACTAAAAAAAACTGACTGTTCGAGGTGTGATCTTGGTGTGATTCATGTTGCACCACGTAGCACCAAGAAGCCGTGACTACTAACAGGCAGACGAGGGGTCCAATCATAACGCCCCGCTGAGACAGAGCGCCCACCATCTCCCGTATTCAACCAATCCCATTCCCTCAGCTCAGTTTGGCGCCCTCATTCATCAGCATATGGCACACAGCTAACGACTCCGCTGCTCATCCGGCCCTCCTCTAGCGCTCACACAGCCGTCTTTTATGCCTCTGACATGGCTTTCATCTGGTCCAGATATGGCCCCGAACAGGCCCTAATATGGCCCCAATGTGGCTATGATATGCATGTGATCTGGCCCTGATGTGACTTTAACATGGCTCTAAATGGCCCCAATCTGGCTCTGATATAACCCTGATATAGACCTGATATGGCTCCAATCTGGCCCTGATATGGCTGTGGTCTGGCCCCAATCTGGCCCTGATATGGTTCCAATGTGCCTGTGGTCTGGCCCTGATATGGCTGCGGTACAGGCCTGATGTGGCCCTGATCAGAGATGGGTGTAACACGTTACTGTTATAAGTTCATTAATCACACTACAGTTACAAATAGTGCATATGCTGATTACTGAACTTCCCCAGTGAACAGTCTGATCACAGATATCTGAGACGGATTCCCGGACCCTCCCCCAAAGGTGCACGCTTGCACAATAGTCGGGAGACATGTCCAGGCGCAACTGTACTTGATTGTTAAATTCGGGAAAATGG
Organism: Coilia nasus; assembly: GCA_027475355.1. Lineage (NCBI taxonomy): Eukaryota > Metazoa > Chordata > Actinopteri > Clupeiformes > Engraulidae > Coilia > Coilia nasus. Next base: position 6,149,861 of record CM050205.1, read on the forward strand.
CTAAGCCGTCTACCATAACGTTCGGGGGGTAGCGATAAGCTCATTGTTTTTAATATGTTGAGAGACATTGCCAAAGTTAAAGTGCAATGGGTTAGGGAAGAGGAGAAGGGAGAAGCAGGGAGGATTTTTTTGTGTCGTGTTTGCACTGTGATGTTGGGCCGGTTGCGCAGCAGAATCAGAAACCCATATAGCACTGTCGCTGAGAAGAATAATTGCTTTTGATGAGAAGGAAAATACAGCTTCCTTTAACTTTGACACTAAAGCAACAGAGAATTTGAAGTCAGACACTGAAGTCCTTAACCGTTTCCCTCATATAAAAAGTATATGACAACACAGCTACCCCATCTAGCGCGCCAGTCAAGAGGCTATTCAGACTAGACGGTCTCGTGCTGAAGCCTAATAGAAATCGGTTGTCCGATGCAAGATTTGAAAGACTTCTCATGCAGTATGATCATCATTTTAGTGGGGAGCACCCCCAATGATTTAAGAAAGTGCCTTTGCCCCTAGACTATACCATGCCAATGAAATGTATTTACCCGGACATCATCTAATGTGGTTAAATGTCCAGAATGATTTTATTTAGTAGCACGTTTTGTTTAAATGGTCTAGTTTGTTAAAGGATTTATACTGTAGCCCATATGCCAGTGTCTGCATGCTATTTCATTCATTCTATTTTTAGTGAGTGCTGGTATGAAGTTAGCCTGTTTTAGACTTTCAGCCTGTTTTTTTTATGACATAAGCCTGCCAGCAGTGCAATACTGATACGACCCTGTGCAGTGGCCTATAGATTTTCACCAACTTTGTGGTGTAGCCTGTTTTCGTTAAGTGGCATGAAAGAACGACTTGTCTTACATCTTGCTCATTGCAATAGGAATTTATGTGTTTTGCTCAAGGCTGTTGATGAGTAACGCAAAGTAATGTAACGAGTTACTTTCCATAAGGAGTAAAGAAGTAAAGTAATGCATTACATTTTTTAACAGTAGCGAGTAATGTGTAATGGATTACTTTTTTTGAGTAACGACCCCAACACTGGCCCTGATATGGTTCCAATGTGCCTGTGGTCTGGCCCTGATATGGCCCTGATGTGGCTGTGGTCTAGCCTAGATGTGGCCCTGAGATAGCTGTGGTCTGGCCCTGATATGGCTGTGGTCTGGCTCTGATATGGTTGTGATATGGCTCTTATCTGGCCCCAATCTGGCTTCGATAAAGCTGTGGTCTGGCCCTGATGTGGCCCTGATATTGCTATGGTCTGGCCCTAATATGGCTGTGGTCTGGTCCTGAAGTGGCCATGATATGGCTGTGGTCTGGCACTGATATGGCACTAATGTTGTTGTGGTCTGGCACTGATATGGCACTAATATCGTTGTGGTCTGGCCCTAATATGGTTCTGATGTGGCCCTGCTCTGGTACCTATTTTCACACGAAGAGGGCCATGTCTTGCATAAAGGCAGGTACCATATGTTTTTCAGTTAAAAAAAATCCTTTAAATGTTCGTTAAACATGTGTGTTTGATGCTAACAAACGAAGCTGAAATGGGACTAGCCGTTGAGGGGTCCTTACTGGCTTCAGTACAGAGTCCAGCATTAAGGAAGGCTGTGCTGTGGTTTCGACCTAATACCACAAACCTACTCTTACCGTGGGTTGAGATTTACATTTGTGTTGCTTTTCTGTCTTGGGGCAGAGTAGGTTTTTTTTTTAAATATATTATCAATCTGGCACACTGTGGATAATATGAACTTTCCCATCTGAGATTGCCCTGCACACACACACACACACACAAATGTGACAAGCAACATTTGTTCAGGGAAGCATTTTTAATGCATTTTTTTTCTACCACCCAAATTAAATCTATATTTCTTAGTGGTGAATTGCATGATAAAGTGCCCCAAAACACAGGTTAGCCTGGGCTACTGCTGGAGCAACAGGACCTCAATCTGATCCACAATCAGCACGAATCAGACAGGCGAAACCAATCATATCAGCAGAATTGACTGGGAGCGGTGCATGGGACCGCATGGCTGTCCTAATTACATACAATCTAGCGTGTTGTGTTGGCCGGTAATCCCCTCCAACATTCTTCAAGAGGTTTGTTTCATGACACCCAAATGAGATTTCTGCCATAGAGTAGTAAAGCAGTAGCCGGCGCGGCATGGCGTGCTGCGGCGCGCTGAAAGGTAATTGGCACGCGGCCGGCCGGCCTGTCTGTCCTTGGAATCCGTGTGTTATTCTAGCTGATTCTATTCTAATTACTTCAATCAGCATGCGCGTGGGCATGGCTCTGATCTCATTCAGGCAACACGCATCCACGTGTCCACAACATGCAGGAATATAGGCCAGGCTGTGTGCGTGTGTGTGTGTGTGTGTTTGTGGGTATACACATACACAGGACTACAGGCTCGAAATCAGCATCTCCTCGGCAGTACTGCAGAGGTGTCGTAAGGTGCATAGGTAAGTAGGATTTTCTGTGCATCTCTCAGATATTTGTGTATTTTATATGAGGGCAACAGCGTCTCTTGGTTTTCATTCAGCTGTTCTGAGCAGATAAATTCATACTGCTGTTTATGTGGACTTAGTAAGCCAGTTTCTTCATCTGTCATGGACCTCTTAAATGTTTTAAAGTACCAAAATTCAAAATGCTTTTCTTAAGGACCTTTCAGAAGCCATGTGTGTGTTAGCAGTTTACAATGTAATGGAGTTTTCTTTTTGCATTTCTCCCTACCGCTCCAAACAGTGAAAAAATGAAAACTATCACGCGACATTGTTTCAAAAGATTATTCCTCCACATTTCAAAAACACAGCTACAAGCGGTTCTCTGTTTATGGGAGCATGGCAATTTAAAGGCGTTTGAAGTGGTTCTGTCTGCGAAACCACTGCTAAGATATTGTATTGTCTTGATATTGTAACATCAGAGAGGGTAGGTAACAACAAGCCTTGCTTCTGTCAGAGCACAGGGCACCATTAGTATGTTGCGCCCATAACCCAATGAAACTGTTATCACTTCATTTCTCACTGATGGCAAATCACTGTGTTTTAAAAGCACCATCTCATGTCTTTTAAAACAAAGGTGTCTCTGCAAATGCCTTTACACAATTCATATTCATTCAATTGTGTGTGTGTGTGTGTGTGTGTGTGTGTGTGTGTACACTGGCTGATAAAAGAGGGAGAATGGCTGACACGTTGGAAGTTAATTGATACATGTGCAACGTGCAAGAGTGCGCCCGCTGTGCGCGTCACGAGGATTGTTTACTACGTGGCAAACGAAGGGGACGGGGGGCCTTTTTAGCTGCCCCTGTAAAGCTCTCGGCTCCGGCGAAATCCCCCAGACTAGCGGTCGCCTAATGTGGAGTCGTCTGGAGGGCTGGAGAGGGCTCGGCAAGCTTGGCCCAGGCGACGCTGCATGTCCCGAAGACACCGGCTCTGCCCTAGTTTAGTCCTCGTGTTTATTGCTCATAATGAATATCATTCGCATTTAAACACACCTCATATATCATACATACCGTGTTGATGCATTATCCCGGCCGATGATTAACAAGACGCGGCAGTAACAAAGCATCATTTTTAAGCGCTATTTTTTCCCCCTCTCTAACCCCCCCAACCCAACTGTCCCCCCGCCCCCCACCATTTCTACCCCCCAAGTTGCTATAAGCCATGCACCACAATAATTAAAAAAAGAAAAAATAGACAGAGAGAATGAGTGGTGCTGGGCAGAGGAATATGTGAGCTGGAGGGGCTGGGGGTGGAGGTGGTGGGGGGATGAAATGGAGTATGTGTGTGTGTGTGTGTGTGTATGTGTGTGTGTGTTCTAGGAAGAAGGAGGGGGGAGGGGGGGTGTAGGCAGCAGAAAAAGCAATTACTGAAGCAACATTAAAAAAAAGGAGGCTGTGGCGGGCTTCTGCTGCTGCGCTGTATCAGTTTAAAAGGCTGATTGATGAAAGCCTAACGCAAGCTGAAGGAGAGGCTTTGCGGCGAGACATGGCCGGTGCACGCACTTCATTAGGCCCCGTAATTAGCCTGGTGGTTCAATTTGTTAGCACTGGTGGTGATAATGCAAACATCAAAACACGGGGCCCCATCCTCCCCCACCCCACACTGCCCCATTCGCCCGCGCCTTGTGTACCCGCTCCTTGTGCCCACCCCTTGCCTCGTGTGTGCCCGCCTGACGGAGGGCCCTCTCCTCGCCCCATCCTGGCGTCTCGTCAGGCGGGCATTAACTAATGCACTAATTATGCAGGACGGGCTGGGGCACCGTGGCCTGATTGACAGTCTGTCCGAGCGCATTAGGACTCGTCGCCGCCGCGAGATGACACGCCGGGGCTGTGGACCTTCACTACGCATGAACTTAAATAAGAATCATGGCAGCAACGGCACACGTCACGACGACATCACGTGTCGCTGGGCAGGGCAGTCCGCTCAGGGTAATCGCCGGGCAACGATTACTCATGATTTCAACTCGTCATCGGGGTATCACAACAAGTACTTGCTCCGATACGCAACCATGCAACATCAAAACCTTTATCGCAGATCACTCTTCCTAAATACAGTTGACAACACTACATCTAAACACACCAGTGAACCTCCCCAGGCCCTTCTGTGCTGGGCAGAAATACGTGGAGTTGTGTGAGACGGGGCAAATCATCTGGGCCATAGCAAAAACTTCATTAGTAATGTATTCTCAGAAGTCGTCTGGGCCCCCTTCCCCCCCAACCTTTCCAATGGAGACAAATCACCGGCCCCCATCTCTGGCTAGATATGTTCATCTGTGGGGATAACAGATTTCTAGGTGCAGATGAAAAAATAAGGAGGGGAGAGAAGACGACGAGAGGAGGAATCCTAGCAGAAAGTAAAGAGAATGGGTGTAATTTAATCAGAAATGCACTTGAAAATCACCATATCCATCATTATCTTCTTGGGAGTCGATGGGGGGGAAGAGAAGGCGCGAGGGGTGAGCAGAAATTCATTTAAAGGAAGCGGGTTTGCGCACGCGACGGCGGCAGAGCCTTCGGGATGTGTTCTTCATTGTTAAGCGCCGAAGGTAGGGAAAAAGCGGGACATTCATCACGCCACAGACAAATGATGGCGGATTACTAGTTAGACAGTGTAATAAGTACCGTCTAATTTCCTCTTTAGAATCAATTTATGTTTCCGAGCACGGGATCACCATCAGGGGACCGCTCTCCTATAGCCGCCCAGACACACTGGGCAGAACTGGCCCATGCTGGACAAAGCCATGGAATCCTTAAACACATTTAAAACACTAATGGAAACCTGTGGTAATAATCACTTAGAACTTATTAACGTCATTAGTAATTAATATGCAGTTATCATAAATGTTCTTAATGCTGATTCTGACCGGAGAAATTTGATAAATCTTGGAGTATGCATTTTTTTTTTTTTTTTAAAGGGGAGGGGGGGGGGGGGGGGGGGGAGTTTACATGTCATGGCAAAAATATTTACACAGAATCACACTTTTGTTACAGCTAGCACACCTTAATAATAAAGAAATAAAATGAAATAACATAATTTTAGGAAGGTTACAAATCTAGGTTGTACAGGGTCCGTAATTATGCTGTACTCAAAGCAACTGGTAAAGAGAATACTTCACTATATTTGATATAAATGTAGGATAAATTACAGATTAATAAAGGTATTACTGGGAATGTAAACAACTTGTTTACAGGCTAAGTTATTGTCTGTACCTTATATTCCTCCAGACTGGGCACATTATACTTTTGGCCCATTGTGGGTAATCATCTGGCCTTGTGCCATAGACGTGAGGAAGTCGAAATATCATGCCAGACAGAATTTTAAAACAGAGTAAAAATACATTAAACATAGTTTATCCTCTACTTGTGTTGTCTGACAAACCGGAATTGAGTTCCACTGTGATAAGTACTAGTGTGTCTCAGTTTGACGTTAGAATGCTAGTGTTTCCCAGAATGATGCTACAATTCTGTTGTCTCCCAGATTGATGTTAGAACAGCAATGTGTTTCATAATTATGTCTAAATGCTAGTGTTCCTAGAATGATGTTAGAATGCTAGTGCTTCCTAGAGTGATTTTAGAATGCTAGTGTGTTTCAGAATTATGTTAAAATGCTAGTGTTTCCCAGAATGATGCTAATATGCTAGTGCTTCCTAGAGTGATGTTAGAATGCTAGTGCTTCTCAGGGTTTCATTGACATTGTTGTATTAAGCAAAATTTTGTCAAGCTAATTAGCGAACAGAGGGAGTGTTTGTGAGCGAAGATGTCGACTTTGTGTGCTACATTTGCATTGTAGTGTGTAGGCAGGCCAATTGTATACGTGACTACCAGACGTTAGCGATTTGGTAAAGGCAGAGCCACTTGTTTTAAACTCAGCAAGGGTCAGCAAAGTCCATACCTCCAGGAAGAAATTGTTTCTCAATACAGCACTGTCAGACCCTCTGTACAAAATGAGATGAAGTACGAGGAGCTGGTTTACCAGGCTAAGTGTTTCTCAGGGTGATTTTAAAATGCTAGTGTTTCCCAGACTGATGTTAGAGTAAAATGCTAGTGTTTCCCAGGCTGATGTTACAGTAAAATGCTAGTGTTACCCAGACTGATGTTACAGTAAAATGCTAGTGTTTCCCAGAGTAATGTTACAGTAAAATGCTAGTGTTTCCCAGACTGATGTTAGAGTAAAATGCTACAGTTTCCCAGACTGATGTTAGAGTAAAATGCTAGTGTTACCCAGACTGATGTTACAGTAAAATGCTAGTGTTTCCCAAACTGATGTTACAGTAAAATGCTAGTGTTTCCCAAACTGATGTTACAGTAAAATGCTAGTGTTTCCCAGAGTAATGTTACAGTAAAATGCTAGTGTTACCCAGACTGATGTTACAGTAAAATGCTAGAGTTTCCCAGACTGATGTTAGAGTAAAGTGCTTGTGTTACCCAGACTGATGTTACAGTAAAATGCTAGTCTTTACTATACTGATGTTAGAGGGGCTGGTGCGTATGATGTTAGAGTGGCTGGTGCAAAGCCAGCAGTGTGAAAGGCCTTGTGACAGCGCTGACAGAGGCCGGTGGCTCTGGGCATGACATGGGGGGAGGGGTCGGTCACCTCGGGCCACCCAAGCCTGTCAGCGACGGCCTGGCTCTGCTCCACACGAAACACTGACAGCGGGAAACAGCAGGATGCACAGAGGCTGACTACATCGAGCAGGTTAATCATTGCTTTTTTGGACTTAGTTCAAACATTTAATCAATAATTATTTGGCTATCTCCGACAGACTCTTCAAAATCAACAAAGGACCACATACTGTATATGTATAATTTCTTTCAGACAGTTCATCAGTCTTCATCATCAAGTCATCATCTACTGGCTGACACACTGCCCGGCACTGCCCCGTTGCTTATAAGATCTTACAGCACAATGACACTACTCTACTGCACTGCTAACCCACACGGTTGGCATTCTGTTTACTGTATCATAGAAAGCTATGGCACACAACCCTAATTAAGAGCGGCGAACAGGTAGGGCATCTTTAATTAGCAGTTGCTCTTGTTCTGTGGAGTAATCATTGTAATTAATTCAATGTCATGTAGTATTGGTGCAGGTAGGTTGCTGTGGTGGGGGAGCCGCCCCTGTTGGGTTGGGTTGGGTTGGGTTGGGGGGGGCTCGCCCCAAAGTTCAAACGTTGACTCCAATCTGAGTATGGATCAGTGCTAATCCTTAGCATGTCACGCCTGGGCACATCAATTATGCTAATCGAAGGAGCGCTCTCTGCCCCCAGGCCTTCATTACTGTCAATGTGATGACAAGAGGCTTCAAAGCAGCAGAAATGGACCATCAGGCAACCAACCAACGCCACCCACCCTCCCCCACTGCCGCCCACCCCCTCTGCCGCAGCTGGCATCTGGAATGTTCCTCTCCTCCTCTGTGGCATTGCAAAGACACTGGTGCCGGGACGTTAGGCTCAGGGGTCTTTGTTCTCATTGTCCATTTCCCGAAGACTTCCTTCCTGCACGGCACCGTGTGCAATCACCTGCACTAAATGACGAGGCCGCTGGGAGAAGAAGAGGCAGCGGGCGGGGGAATGCGTAGGTGTGTGTGTGTGTGGGGTGGGGGCTGGCATAGTGTTGGGGGGTTTGGTGTGGTGTGGGGGGCTGGCATGGTATGATGTGAGGGGGGTTGGCGTTGGCATGGGGTGGTGCTTCAACTAACGATTAAACGCAAGCTGGAACGGTAAAACCGGTCTCCTCGGCGGACGCGTACGGGAGCAACACGCAGAGCAAAGCGAAGCAGAGCAGAGCGGAGCGGAGCAGAGCGCCAGCATCAGCAGAGCTTCCTTATTTATTTAATTTCCAAGGGAGGCATTTCCAGGCAATTGCACTGGAAGCTAAGGGTGGTGGCTGCTGGTGGGGCCTAATAAAACACCCTCATCCATGAAAGGCCTCCAGGAAAAAGACACAGTCAATTACCTAATGCCCCGAGTGGGGGAGACTTCCCCCTCATTTACGTGTGGGGTATTTATTAAATTGCTGTCACATCTGACAAATTTGTGCAGCTAAAATTGGGGGCAATACTGTTCAGCGTTTTTCTTTCTTTCTCTTTTTTTTCTCTCTCTCTCTCTCCCTTTCTCTCTCCATCTCTCTCTCTTCCCATGCCTCCAAACCATTTTGAGTGGAGCACATGCTGGCGTGCTAGATTGGACACTGGTAAGTAAATTGGAGTGTGTGTCTAGGTCTGTGTGTGTGCGTGTGTGCATGTATGTGTGTATGTTTGTGTGTGTGTGTGTGTGTGCATGTGTAAGTGTGAATGTGTGTGCATGTGGTTTTGTGTGTGTGTGCATGTGTGTGTCTATGTTTGTGTGTGTATTTGTGTCTTTGAGTGTGTGTGTGTGTGTGTGTGTGTGTGCCTGCAATGATGTAATGTGTGTGCCTATGTGCATGTGTATCTATGTTTCTGTGTTTGCGTGCCTATGTGTGTGTCTGTGTGTGTGTGTGTGTGTCCACACATATGTAATGTGTGTGCCTATGTGCACGTGACTCTATGTTTCTGTGTGTGCATGTGTCTATGTGTGTGTGTGCATGTGTCTATGTGTGTGTGTGCATGTGTCTATGTGTGTGTGCATGTGTCTATGTGTGTGTGCATGTGTCTATGTGTGTGTATGTGTGTGTGCATGTGTCTGTGTGTGTGCATTTGTCTATGTGTGTGTGTGTGCATGTGTCTATCTGTGTGTGCATGTGTCTATCTGTGTGTGCGTGTGTCTATGTGTGTGTGTGTGTCTATGTGTGTGTGTGTGCATGTGTCTATGTGTGTGTGCATGTGTCTATATGTGTGTGTGCATATGTCTATGTGTGTGTGTGTGTGTCCATGTGTGTGTCCATGTGTGTGCATATGTGTGTGGTCGTGCTGTACCTCTTTGTCCTGTGGTGTGTTGTTGTCGTCCCTGAAGTGCTTGGTTCCGTAGGGCAGCGGCTCGTAGGCGCTCCGCGTGTGGATCAGGGGCTCGTACTTCCTGCCTTTGTGGGCGCTCACGAACGGCCAGAACCTGCGGGGGCCACAGCGATGACATCACCATGCATTAACGATGACAGTGATTAAGAAAATTCCGCTCTCTCGCCTCGGAGACAACAAGCGAGCGACGTTCGCGCGGTGCCCGGCGGAGCAAAGACCGCTCTAAAATAACACGCCGTGCCACCGCGCGGCTCGTTTATCAGGGGGCAGATCAAAGCGTCATCGCTCACTGTATCGCCCAGGAATCAACACTTCCCTTTGTCACCCAGCGCCATTAACCTGCACCTCTGCATGCACGCGTCCCTTCATCTCCGTCGCACGCGTGCATTAGCAGCCCCGTCGCCCCGCTCCTGCCAAACACACCTCGTGCTGAGGTAATCACACACCACTCACCACACACACACACATGCACACACACACACACAACGCACCACGCTCTCCACAAATGACTTATACATCACCGCCACGCTAAAGTCCTCTCACCAGCCAAATGCCTCGCGTTTTTTTTTTTTCCTTTTCCTCTTCTCGTTTTTTTTTTTTCCTATTGCAGGGTCCAAATGGCCCTGCAAGTCAAATGGCTTCTTAATGGGCTGTTTTCTTGTGCGTGCTTGTTGCCACACATGCTGCGATGGCTGGGCACATGCTCCGTGTAAATAGCTGTTACTTAGGAAAAATGCCAGATGTTAATTACAGTGAGGTTGATTTTGTAAATTGCACCCAAGACACATTGCCTGGAGGAAGATTTATCCTGCATAGTACAAGGGGTGTCTGTGCGGGCTGGCAAAACGTCCGCTGGGCATTGGCTTGGCGCATCGGAAAACAAACAAACAAGCAGCAACCTTGGCACTTCCTGTGAACACGCGCCACAATAAAGGCCTTTTCTGATGGGCCTCGCCAGGCCTCGCCAGCACCCTCGCCGTCATCATCATTTAGACGTCTGAAACACACTCCACTGCTCGTCTCGTCCAAACGCTCTTAAAAGGGGAGAGGCGAGATGGGGAACAATTTATACTGACAAACATGGGACAGATGACATCATAAAAAATTGAAAATATCATTTGGCTGATACATGACATTTCATGCGCACTCAAATTTAAAAAACCATAGTTCATTACACAGATTGTTTTAGAATATCAAACAAGAAAAAAAAGTCTAATTAAAGCCAGTTAAGGGAACCCTAATATCTAAATAGTGAACTGGCTTGCAGCTCTGTAGTGCTGGAAGCCTGAAAAAGTCCTTTGAACAATGGGCTGACTGCTGGAACCAAGGCAGAGGGAGAAAAAGTTGCCATCACCAGAGGTTCTCTCCCTTTAAGTAATGATACAATATCGCACAGACATTCCTATTCGCCAGAGACAAGCCTCTCGCACAAGACGGATTACAGTGCAAGGCATGCTAATGTGCACATGGGACAGACATCACAGGGAAAAAATTAATGTGGCCCCAATGTCCCCGAATACACAATGGCTGTGGCGGTAGCCGGCTGGTTCGCTTACAGCTTTCATTGCCTCCCAATTGCATTTTAATAGGGTAGTTTTTATTCATTCAAAGCCATTAAGGCCAGTTTGACTTCACGCCGGGGATCTTTGGCAGTGCGGACCGTGCCCAGGCACGGCACACAAGGTGGCCAGAGGAGGGAGGGAGGGAGGGAGGGAGGGAGGGAGGGAGGAGAGGGGGGGTAAAAAGAAAGAGTAAAAAGAGAAAGTGGCTCAGACTAAATAGCCCCTCTTGTCTAATTTGACTGTTTCCCTCACAAAAGCCAGGCAACACGCCCTCTTTCAGCTGATGGCTGTATGGCATTTTTTAAACACTGGTAGCAGACAGTACTTAGCTAGTGCATTGCAATAACTATGTTGAAAATTGGATGACAATTGAACTACTCTGGGAGAAAACCAAAAGATATGGCATGACTGGGGATGGGATTTCTGACAGCAAATATGACAGGAAAGCTGAACGCCACTACAAAGGCAATCAACTATCTCTGAAGTTTTTTTTTTTTGTTAATGTCCGGCTCAAAAAAGCCCTCTTCATTTTAAATCATTATAATCCACTCAAATTATTATCAGCATCAAAAAGCATTGTCGGCGCTCGTAATGGGGGAACGAAATGAAGCTGCCGAGCGCAGAGAGCAAGAGTGGCGTGGCGGCTGTGTTTTTGGCGGCACTTTAAACACGTTTTTTAGCGGAAATTAGCAGCTAAAAGCGATGGCGGACGTGGGATCAAGAGGGGGACTAATCACGCCTAGCGCTACCCTGGAGCGTCACACACGTCTAATACCATTTTCACAGTAACTAACTCTGCTTTCCCGGCCCGTGTGTGTGTGTGTGTGTGGCGTAGGGAGTTAATGGGGTTAGCTAATTTAGTGTTTAAAGTTGGGCAAAAAAGGCCGGCCCTGATTAATAAACGATGCACACTGCGCTTGTAATTAAAATAAATGGAGGCCTTTTAAAGCAGAGATGGTTCTGTTAAAGGAACAGCCTATTGTCCAAAGTGTTACTGCGATAATCCTCCGTAATAATTATACTCTGAGCTGGAGTTTCAATGGCACAGAGTGTTCTTGGCTATTAATAGCCTTGATGGCTGGGTCGAAGCGTGCTGTTGTTTTTGTCGTGGTATTATAAAATGTTTCGGCAGCCAGTTTTTCTCAACAGAGTGTAAACTTCTTTAAAAAAAATAAGTATCTGTAACAACAGTATCATTCATAACAGAACTTGTGACATACTGATCTCGCACAGACATTACTAAAACTACCAACACAAAGCAACTGAGCCAAACTCGATGCAACAGTTTTGATGTCTGTGAGATCAACATGACCTTCGAGGTTAGCACAGGCCAAGAGTGGAGACGTGGAGGCCCAACTCAGTGGAAACTTTTATAAGTTGGATGTGGGGTGTGTGTGTGTGTGGGTTTGTCTGTCTGTCTGTGAGTGTATTTGTGTCTGTATTTGGGAATGTGATGTATGTGTCTGATGCATGTGTGTGTGTGTATGAGAGAGAGGCATGTGTGTGTGTGTGTGTGTATGTGTGCATGTGTGTATGATATATGTATGTGTCTGACGCGTCTGTGTGTGTGTGTGTGTGTGTGTGTGTGTACTCACGGGTGGTCGATGAGCCGGGCGTTGAGCTCCTGCGTCCTGAGCCGGTCCCTGGCCTCCTGCACGGCGGTGATGGATGTGGCCACACGCAGGCTGGGCTCCGATGGCCGCTGCCGCTGCCACCACACCTCCTCCGTCGGACGGAAGGGCCCCTGGCACCGCACCACACACACACACACACACACACACACACACACACACACACACCACACCACACCACACACACCACACACATACACACCACAGGACACACACCACACCAAACACACACACACACACACACCACAGGACAGGACAGGTGCCGCGGATCAGCGCGAGTGTTTTATGGCCTCAGACAGCGGCCGGCCGCACCACGCCACGGCGACCGTTATTGATGAGGCCCCGGGCCCCTCCAGACTGCCCAAAAGCTCACCGCCCTCCCCCCAACACACACACACACACACACCTCAACAAATGACCCACCTTTTCCCCTCCTAATAGTATTAGCTCAGGCAATCCTCTCATCCTGAACTCTGGCTATGTTGGCGACGGCAGGCTAAGAGTGCTTCATTCATTCTGACTGCAGAGATCTCAGCGGTAGAGCTCAGCTGGAGAGTCTTACTGGAAGATTTATAAAAAACAATAAATCTCAACTTCCACTAAAAGCATCAAAGAGCACTTTATCGCACGTTTCTATGCAACAATGATGCGCGGCCTATGATTGGCTGGGGCTTTTAGATCCTGCCAAACTCACATGACATAGATGCACAGACACAGCAATGCTCCTGCAATCTTCCCACATCATCTCCGCCACCACTAGGAACACCCACCACCACCCAACATACACACCCACCCACACACACACACACACCCTCTCCAATTAAGCATGCTAACTGCATTTCATTAACAGTTGTCTTGACGCATGTTGAGCGCATGGGCCATCCATCTTAACCATCTTGCGCTCCGACTAAAGAGCTTCCACTCTGTCATAACTTCTTCCAGCACACACAAACGCACACACACACGCATAAGGAGCAGCACTCCTCTCTCTCGTCTCGTCTTCTCCCACGGCCTCCCGCCTCGGACGAGACAAGCATCTGTGCTGGCCGGCGTTCAGACGGATTTCTGTCAGCCATGATGGATGCCTTCAGTCGCCTCGACGACCACTCCAGCACCACTGGAAGAGCGGCACTCCCTCAACAAGCCATGAATTACAGGCATCCCATAATATCATTTCTGCGGTAACGAATGGGCACGCTCGGGAAAGGCGGCGCGCGAGGCCGGGGCGGGCCAGTGGCCGGTCCGTTTGGCTGGCCGCTTGACAAATGGTTCGTTTGATTTTGTGCAAAATCGTACAAGGGGTAATGGTGTATTCCCTTTTTCTTAAGGCTTCATTTATTTTCACGGGAAACAGAGAGTAAGTGAGATAGAGATAGAGAGGGAGAGAGAAAGACAGAGAGAGAAAGAGGGAGAGAGAGAGAGAGAGAGACACGGCGAAGGCGCACTGATTCAATCATCTCAGCTCCCGCCATTTGGATTCCTGCAATTCCACCAACTCTCTCTGTCTGTTTCCACGAGACCTCACCACAAACATGGCTGACACATACACACACACACACACACACACACACGTACGCATAACACACAAACACACACAGATTTCAGCCACTGTCAAACAACAGGGGAATTTAGTTTGCCAGAAGTCTATCAGGCTGTGCCGCCTAGTTTGTTAGGGCTTCGTCAGGCTGGCGGGCGGTCTGTCTGACATTCTCTGGGGCCGACCTCCGCTCTCTGTGGCAGTGGTGACGGCTCATCCCAAAGTTCATTTTTGTGTGTGTGTGTGTGCGTGTGTGCGTGTGTGTTTTGTCCCTGTCTTTGTTTTGTTTGGGAGTTTGACCTTCAAGCGTTTAATTCATGATGGTGAGATGGTCCCTGTCCTTGATCCTATCATCACCCGATCAGCACCCCGCGTTGACCAATCCCCCACGCTCCCCCAAACAACACATATAATCAATCTATCACTCTCTGATGGTTATCACAAAGAGGGGGTGGGAAGGGGGGGGTGCGGAGAGTTCCTGCTCAAACCACAAATAATTGGGTGAGAGAGAGGGAGAGAGAGAGAGAGAGAGAGAAAAAGAGAGAATAATGAGAGACAGGAAGAGAAAAAGAGAGAATAAGGAAAGAGTAAGAGAGGTAGAAAGATAGAGAGGGAGGGGAAGGAGAGAGGGAAGGGTTGAGGAGGGTGTTATGAGGTAGGGGTTGAGGGTGGGGGGGGGGGGGTCTTTATATTGCGAGGGTGAAAATCTGGATAAATAATGCATTTCCATCCGCAGGCGTCCGGTCCGAGGGATGTGCTGTGTCTTTAATGAACCTCGAGACAGGAGCAGAGCGCGGCCGAGAGGCCCCAGCTGGAGAGCAGTGCGGGGCAGCCCGGGGTGACGACTCGTGTGGCGCCCCAATAAAAAGACATGATTCACGCCTCATTTCGCCTCACTTATGTTTTACATTAATAGAAACCAATAATAGGAACCAGTTACCGTAAAAGTCATCCACCGTAAATAACACAAATGGCAAATACGTACCATCAAACGGCGCTCACAGCTGGACTAGATGACACGCTAGATTCCGGGGTACTTAAGGAATCCCTTCTCAAGGCCGTCGTTGCAGGCGCCGCGGCGTTCCGGAGGCCAGGCGGTGTTTGATAGGACGTGTTTAATAAAAGCACTCTGGCTGACGCTGACGGGCACTGCTTATCTCCCTGCTGTCCGCTGTCTTAGTGCTTAGAGTCCAGGAGGGGACAACGACAACAGCAACGACGCCACCGCTGTGCAGCCCTTTAATGATATTATTCTTCTTTAGTGGCACTTTTAAAACATGATCTCATGCTGACAGTAAATCTCCACTTTAATCATTGTTATCGGCCGATCTGCGCTGATAATTGCCATTACGCTTTGTTATCCCCTCTGCGCGACGGCATTAGCACACACAGAAGACACTCCATGCTGGCAGGCTCAGGGATGGTGTGTGTGTGTGTGTGTGTGTGTGTGTGTGTGTGTTGTTGTATATGAGTGTAGAGCAGGATACTGTGAGTATGTGTGTGTGTGTTGTATGTAAGTGTAGAGAGGAATACTGTGTGTGTGTGTGTTGTTTAATATTAGTGTGGAGCAGTATACTGAAGTGTGTGTGTGTTTTTGCATGAGTGTACAGTGGGATACTGAGTGTGTGTGTGTGTGTTGTGTGTGAGTGTAAAGCGGGATACTGAAGTGCGTGTGTGTGTTTTTGCAGTGTAGACTGGGATACTCTGTGTGTGTGTGTGTGTGTGTTGTGTGTGAGTGTAGAGTGGGATACTGAGAGTGTCTGTGTGTATTGCTGTATGTGAGTTTAGACAGGGATACAGAGTGTGTGTGTGTGTGTGTGTGTGTGTGTGTGTGTGTGTGTGTGTGTGTGTGTGTTGGAGTATGTCAATGAAGACCGGGGTACTGAGAGTGTGTTGCCATAGAGGCCTTGTGGAATAATCTTTACTTGTATAGCACATGGGGAGCTGTACACTCAGGATCACTGAGGGGCATCACACACATGTACACACACACACACACACACACACACACACACACTGCTGTTTTTGTGCGGATGGGTCTGACTGGAGATGGCAGGGCCCAAGATGAGATCATACACCACTGATGCATCAGCCTTTTAAGCAGCACATTTCCTCCAGAGCCACTGGCCATTACACAGTCTGTGTCCTCCATCCCTGCATCCATTACACAGTCTGATCATGCACTGTGCCAAATACTTTCTAGCAGTTTAGCTATACACCATAAGACACACTGAAGCAATGGGTATTCTGCCCTACTAAGTCAAGGGGTTCCATGGTGTAGCGGTTATCACGTCTGCTTTACACGCAGAAGGTCCTGGGTTCGATCCCCAGTGGAACCACAGTTCCTTTAGGTGTCTTTAAAAGCACTATACAAGTACAATGTGGTGGTGTTGTTGGGAAAATGTGGCAGGGTCAGGTGTGTTGTTGGTACCCGTGTTGGTTTTGTACCTGTGAGGGTACAAAGGGGGTGGGAGGACAGTGTGGTTTGTTGGTACCTGTGTGGAGAGTTGACACACTGAGAGAATGTGTCCTGCCTGTGTGTAGAAATGGATCCTGAGACGGAGTGTGTGTTGTGGTGCCTGTGTGAAGGAAGGGGCAGTAAAAGTGTGTGTGTGTGTGTGTGTGTGTGTGTGTTGTGGTACCTGCGGTCTCTTAAGGTTGATGGGGGGCAGGAAGGAGGTGTTGTGCTGTTCTGCGGCGGTCCTGTGCTGCCGGCGTTTGCGTCGCGCCTGTTCAGTGGCACTCTGGGCCACTGCGGGGGTCACCCTCCGCAGCCGCTCCTCCATCTCACTAGGGGCCTCGCGGAACGGGGAGTTATACACTCCTGGACGCTGAGGGGAACACACACACACACACACACACGTGCATGCATGCGTGCACACACATCCAGAAAAGTGTACATACATCCAGGCACACTCACGCACACACATACAGACACACACACACACACCACACACACATGCACACTCAACACATGTGCACACACATACACACACACACACACCACACACACACCCAACACATCCAGACAAGTACACACACATCCAGGCACGCACACACACGCACACACACACACACACACACACACACACACACACACACACACATGCGCATACACACACACACACACACACACACAACACATCCAGACAAGTACACATACATCCAGGAACACACACACACACACACACACGATGATAAACACACATGGAGAAGGAATGATGATTACTATTGACAGACACTAAATTATTGCACCATCAAATCTCTTTCTGGAAACTTGTGGTGATAGGTTTATGTTGGAGGGAGAGTGTGACATGCTGTAGACAGCTCCCGTGGATGAAAAGCGTAAACATCACCATAAATCAGACCTCAGTCTCTGGGCACACCGTGCGTTAAGGGTTTATTTACACCAGGAAAGATAACTACAATGCCACGATAACTCTAACGACTTCAAAAAAATCATTGTTTCTTCAGTAGATGGATGAGTTTTACACCTGAACTATAATGACATCAACATGTAAACACTGATCTGTATTTTTGGGATCACTTTTAAAGCGATTTAACGAATCATAAACACACATCCAGTCAGAATCCATTGAAATCTACAGGACATCACAAGATAGTACTATCTCCTTTCTTTAATGTTTGGTGATACAAGACGGCACCATTCTTTAGTGCATATGTTAATTTCCTTAGTTTATAGTAAAATTTATGATTAGTGTTTTTCATGTGAATAGATCTTTAAATAGTTCCACAAGTCCTGTACACAGCCTTTTTTCAAGGCCCAGATGATGTGCAGCAAAAGTATCAAAAGTATGTGTGGGGCAGTGGTGGCCTAGCGGTTAAGCCATCAGCCCTGTGACCGCAGGATTGCAGGTTCCAATCCTGAGTCACCAGTAGTGCCACTGAGGTAACCTGAGCATGGCACAATCTCCAAGCACTGCTCCTTGGGTGCCGTTGTCATGGCTGCCCCCTGTGTATGTGTGTGATGGGTTAAATGCAGAGGTGAATTTCATTATGTGCACTGTGTGCTGCCATGTGATGACTATGTCAAATGGGAGGAGAGAAAAGGACGTAGGTGATAATAATAAATTGCACACTGGTATAGTGTCTTTACTGTTTATTTTATTTGGGTAAAGAACGCTACTGTTTCTCTACTGCTTAATCAGGCCCCGTCCACACGACAACGTTCCTGGATTTTTTTCTTTTCTTTTCTTTGTTGGACTGAACTAGCGATGTATACAGAAAACATTTTGTAGTTCAATGTCAGAAGGTAGAAACAGTTGCATTACACTGCAGACCATTTATATCCCAAATTATCCCACAACAACCTGTTTGTAAAAGTTTGCCGCTGTTGTGAGATGTCACATCGTTAAATTGACCCACTTAAGCGATACGGAGCAGAAAATGAAAAAAATAGAAGGAGCTGCAAATAAACTTGAGACAACTGCGCAATTATTCGCTTAAAAAACGTTGATTTTAGCAATGCGTGTTGTTACTGAGGGGAGATGGAAGCAGCGACAGTTGCTTTTTAATTAATTAAGTAATAAAAGCCAACAAGAAGTCTTTGTTATAGCCTACCCTACTAGCCATACAGCCAGTTTAATGGCAGTAGAAACAATTGCACAACAGCCCGCCTACATTGCAAGCTAATCAAATCACAATTTATTCGACAACAACCAGTTTGTAAAAGTTTGAAGTTGTTGTTATGAGATGTGCAGCGCAAGGTGAAGGGGTGACGACGTCATCGTTTTCGAAAGGTTGCGCTTTGCCTGTCTACACGAAAACGAAACGGCGGCGTTGTCAGACTTTCTCACTTTGGAACACGTTCTCAAAAAGTAACGTTTTCGGTCACCCAAAACGCCGGCGCCGTGTGGACGGAAGGCCAAAACGCAAACAAACTTTACCGTTTTGACCTGAAAACGTTGTCGTGTGGACGGGCCCTCAGATTCACTTTCAAATTACCCATGAACCACAAGCCTTTAAACAACTTACTGAGAGGCAGACAGGCAGGCAGGCAGGCGTTGAGGCAGCCAGGCAGGAGCTGCTCAGTGTATGGAGGCTTGCATATCAAACACCAGGCCCTCCGAAGACAGGGGGGATGTGTGACACGATGTGATATGTAGGCCTCCACGGTTATGGAGTCCCTAAATTATGTGTGACAGTTAGCACGCGGCACCACCCCCTCCCCCCACTAAGACAATGGGAGCGGCGCGGGGGCTCTGATACATATTCATCACTCATTTCAACACAGGCAAATCAGGGGACGCCTCTGAAGAGGCCCCGAGCTGCTCTGGAGGGAGGAGAGGAGCAGAGCAGTGCGGTGAGGTGAGCTATGGTAAAGTGCGGTGCGGAGGGATGTGGTGTAGCATGTGTGTGTGTGTGTGTGCGTGTAGTGTGTGTGTGTCAGAGTGTGTGTGTGTGTGTGTAGGCAGCCAAACCTCAGAGGAGCCTCAGCACTAATAGCTTCCCCCTGACCCCCCCCCCCATCCCCCCAACAACAGGCCACGCATGGCAGGGAATGGAGACACACACACTGCCCCCCCCCCCCCCCCACACACACATATATACATATGCACACACACACACACACACACACACACACACACACGCACACACACACACCAGCCCACCTCACCAGTATGGATGCCAGCAATCAGACGTGTCATGTAGCCATCAGGAGTACTGGTGTCTGATCACAGGTAACCATGCACAAAATACAATCCAACAGCACACTGCGCCATGGGGCTTGTGGGGAAATGAACCCTTCTTTCTGTGTGTGTGTGTGTGTGTGTGTGCGCATAAGTGTGTGTGTGTGTGTCATGTCACTGAAACAATTACATATTCCACCAGTTCCGTGCGCGTGTCAGATCCATCATTTTTAGCGGAGGCCCATATTTGGTGAGGCTGAGACTGAGGCGGTACTCTAAAGGGCTGATCAAGACAAGTGTGTGTGTGTGTGTGTGTGAGAGAGACTGAGGCGGTACTCT
>CM050205.1:6172500-6195000 GCA_027475355.1 Coilia nasus
TAAGTGTGTGTGCACGCTGACAACACTGCCACACACACACATCCTGGGGCACAGACACATGTAGACCCTCACATCTGTTGTCTATTAAGCACCAGTGTCTATTATTTCTCCATTTCTGCCCCTGCGACTTCCAGCAGCTGGCCACCGTGGCCCCCTACCTCGCCAATCGCCCACGCAGGCACTCCGCACGCACCCCTGACAGACGGCCGTGTGTGTGTGTGTGTGTGGGGGGGGGGGGGGGGGGTCGGAAAGGGAAGGGGTGCGGCGAAGATTCTTCGGGCAGGACGCAGGCGTCACCACTGCCACAGAGCCAGAGCGCTGTGGCACACACACACACACTCACACAGACACACACTTTCACACACACTCTCTCCACCACCATGACCACGACCAGGGAGCCATGAAGGGGATCCGGCAAATGACATATCAGGGTGTGGCGACGCACTGCTGAATCAACACTGACCACAACACTTCATCATAATTATCAGGACACGCCGGAGCCGGGGGATTTGGAGGAAACTGAAAAAAAAAAAAAATTCCCCACTCAGCAAGCCGGCAGTGCCGCTGAGAGACCAGCTACGCTAACACTCCTGCTAATGCTAACAGCACTGCTAACGCTCCTGCTAATGCTACTGTCAACGCTAACAGCATTCCTAATGCTACTTCTAACAGCATTACTAACACTCCTGCTAATGTTACTGCTGACACTAACAGCATTGCCAACACTCCTGCTAATGCTACTTCTAACACTAACAGCATTGCTAACACTCTTGCTAATGCTACTGCTAACACTAACAGCATTGCCAACGCTCTTGCTAATGCTACTGCTAATGCTAGGGCACCACCACCAGGCTAATGCTCATGACATAGCCCCCGCTCATTTACCTACAGATCCCACCATCCTTAAAGTTTTCTTACACATGTCAACATAGATTAGTGCACTAACACAGGTTCACGCACCCATACACACCTCTCTTACATCCATATACAGTGATCCCCACTATATTGTGGTTCACCTTCCGCAGTCCCACTATATCACAGATTTATTGTATTTTGCATGCTGTCACCACGCATGCAAAAGAAAAGATCATCACAACAATATTATAATTTATGAGAACTATACTGTAACATAAATATTAATTTAAATGCAGTAATAATTCAATAATACATACAGTAAATGTTTTGAAACAGTGTGTGGGAGGGGTATTTTAAGGCTTAAAGTATAAAATAAAATGTTTTCTCCATGGTCTTGCTATATCGCATGTAGATGGAGCAACACTGTACATCTCTCCATCTTCTATCTCTCCAACTATACAGGCCCCACTCACTTTCATACAGACCGCTCCACGCATACAGATCTAACCCACTTATGCTGAGCTTGACTCACAGTGGTGGCTTAGCGGTTAAGGTATCGGACCTATAACCACAGGATTGCAGGTTCAAATCCTGGGTTGCCAGTAGTGCCACTGAGGTACCCCAAGCATGGTACTGTCTCCATGCCCTGCTCATGTGTGTGCTTTGGGTTAAATGCAGAGGTAAATTTTGCTGTGTGATCATTTGTACTGAGCGAATGCGAATACCTCTCGTTTCATGCTGAGCAAGAAGTGATGTGGCTATTTCCTCACCTGTTTGGTGATAAGCAGGAGTATGTGGTAGTTCCTGATTTTTTCACAGTAAACAGGAAGTGTATGTGGCTAGTGTCTCACCTGTCCAAAGACAAAGTGTCTACATTGGCTGATGAATTGATAAATTGATGAATTGAACTGCATTGCAGGAACTGCAAGACTGTTCTGAAGACTGTATATTTGTAAACATCTGTTGGTGTGCTCTAACCATTTCAAGGACAACTGCTTCATCAGCCGTGGACAGCATGAACTTGGATTAGCTACCAAACTTTGCCTCAACGAGGGGTTGCTTCCAACTATCCATGAGGAACCAGAGGAAGATGTAAGTACCTATCAATCTTTTGCAGTTTAGTATGAACTAACAAGTTCACTAGACTACTGGTGTTTTGCCATCTAGCACAGCAAACACTGATAGCTAACATAGCTAGGATAGTTTCCACCAATACGATTGCAAACCAAGCCAACTGAGCCATCCCCATGCTTGGGAATTTGTAAAAAGGCATTTTAAGAGTTTAAAAGTTGGCCAAATTGAAATATGGTATGTTCTAGACAACGGAGGCAATCGCAGCTCAATAGCATGTAAGAATACTAATGAGAAACATCCTTTTCTGAACCAGATTGGTAGAGAGATAGGTGAAAATGCCTAATCTGAGATGTATTTTCAACAAACTACTTTAAAGACATGTTCAGTGGAGCTCAGAGAGCTATGGTAACTTGTAAAAAGGGATAATGGAGCTTTAGTTTGTGACATCATTTTTAGCACCATTTCAGTTAAACGTTTCTTCCAAGGCAATAACATGACAGAGGACATAATGGCGCAAATATGTATTGGTCTGTTTTCTCTGGCGTACAACAATACCAAACTCAAGGTACAGAGCACTTCTTATGTAAAGTTATTTCATTCAAGTGACACTAAAAGGACTAAAAATCAATGGAATGCTAACGGATACTGGGCTCTTTCCAGATGGGCCATGGGTATTTCAACGTCAGCATATGTTACTGCCCCCTTGGTAGTTCCTCCCCTTTTTTGCACTAAACAGGAAGGGTGTTTGGCTAGTGTCTCATTTGTCTGCTGCTGAACAGGAAGTGGAGGTGGCTAGTGTCTCACCTCTTTGGTGCTGAACAGGAAGTGGAGGTGGCTAGTGTCTCACCTGTCTATTGCTGAGCAGGAAGTGGAGGTGGCTAGTG
Source organism: Coilia nasus (assembly GCA_027475355.1). Taxonomy (NCBI): domain Eukaryota; kingdom Metazoa; phylum Chordata; class Actinopteri; order Clupeiformes; family Engraulidae; genus Coilia; species Coilia nasus. The sequence goes on from CM050205.1 coordinate 6,175,314, forward strand.
TCTTACCTGTCTGGTGCTGAGCAGGAAGTGGAGGTGGCTAGTGTCTTACCTGTCTGGTGCTGAGCAGGAAGTGGAGGTGGCTAGTGTCTTACCTGTCTGGTGCTGAGCAGGAAGTGGAGTCTTTGAGCCCTCTTGTTCTTCTCCTGTTCCTCTCGCTCCAGAGCCACACGCTCCCTCTCCTTCGTCTGGTACTCCTCAAACTCCTCAAGCTCCCTCCTGACACACACAGACACACACAGGCATACAAACACACACACACACACATACGCACATACACAGACACACACACACGTAGTCACACAGCCATACAAATGCACATACACAAACATAAACAAGCATACAGGCACACACGCACGCACACAATAACAATAGCTTACAAACTAATGCGAATAAGTTTCTTTGAGATACACACCCATACGACTACCTTACAGTATTACATAGCTCCACTGACACACACAAACAGACACAATCACACACATGACATCACAATATCCGCTGTGACATATGCTCAGGGGTCACACGCATGGCATACATAGCGAAAAGCATGGAGTATTTCCTTGGAGCGCGCTAGTCTAGCTATGAAGGGCTACGAACAGCCTGTCTCGCCACACTTACAGTGTTCCTGTAACTCCAGCAAAGTCGGCCTGGAAGAAAGAGGCTGGGACAGCAGGTCTAATTTTAGTCAAGACACACACACACACACACACACACACACACACACACACACTGCAAAGGGGACAACATATAGAACATATATGCCTCTTCCTGGAACATGCTGCCCTCATTTGCAACACGTGTGTGACGCGAGCGCACTCCCTCCTATACGAGCCAGATTGCGCTTACAGTAAAGGCACATTCCCGACTTTTAAAGTGATTTACTTAAAAGCATACGGAAACTTGCCCTCATGCTTTGCTTTGGCTGAACGCTATAGCCTCTAAGCGTCGCCCGGAGGATAAATCACACTGATCGCTGGCGGTTCACACACTGCACAGCGCCTCCACACTTGATCAAACCGTCACACGAACAATGTATCACCGAACGACCGACGACTTGGACTGCTACCTGAAAACTTTCTGTTTTTGAAATCTTATTTTTATACTACATTTACACTTTCAGAATCAGAGGTTTAAAATGTCAAACATATCACTCAAGAAGCATTCACGACTTTGACTGCTACCTGAAAACTTTGTTTTTGAAATCTTATTTTTATCCTACATTTAGACTCTCAGAATCCGAGGTTTAATATGTCAAACATATCACTCAAGAAGCCTTTTGAGGCATGTTTGTGATATACTGCATGCAGATGAACATGGTAAGGAAATACATTTACACGCCAATGCCACAAATATAAACAGCCACCATTGCTGTCATGCGCAATGTCTAAATGATGTGCTGAAATGTTCGCATTTCAGGGGTGCATATCAGGCCATAATTACTACACCTGTTGTGCCGAAATCAAATAAAAAACAGTCATGGCCCATAAATCAACAAACAAGTCGAGCCATTTCGATTTGTCTGAAAGGCACGGCAATAAAAAATACATCCACTGGTTATCAACCATCTCCTCAAACTGTGTTTTCAATTACCTGAGCACAAAAGAGAATATTAATACTCGCCTTTTTATAAGGTTATGGAGCCTGCTATATTGACATTTAAAAATTGCCACACATTACTTTTGCAGACGTGCATTTTTTTCCCCTCTCTCCCCCTCGCGCTGCCTTCCTCCGCACGAGATTAAATTACAAAATAAATGAAATATGCAGAGCAGCCTGGCCTCCATTTCTCCACCTGGCTGCTGAAAATTGCTTATTAATGGGAAAGAAAGTTGTGGAATACAGCGCTTTAGTTTTTTGGGCTCTTGTTTCTGCTGCTCCCCCTGCCTCCCTCTCTCTGAGGTTAATGTGTGTGTGAGTTAGTGTGTGTGTGTGTGTGTGTGTGTGTGTGTGAGTGAGTGTGTGTGTGTGTGTGTGTGTTAGTTTACTGCGTGTGTGAGTAAGTGTGAGTTTAGAGTGTGTGTGTGAGTTCAGAAAAGAGAGAGAGAGAGAGCGTGTATGTGTGTGTGTGTGTGTGTGTATGTGTGTGTGTGAGAGAGAGAGAGAGTCAGTGTTAGGTTAGTGTGAGGGTGTGGTAGTGTGAGTTTACCGTGAGTGTGTGTGTGTGCTTAAGTTCGTGTGAGTTTTGGTTGTGTGTGTGTGTGTTTGTGTGAGAGTGTGTGTGTGTGTGTGTCTGAGCCAGGGGAAGAGAGGTAGCGTTTCCTGACCAGTTTGTTTTGTCAGTGCTGCGCTGTCAGGATGACCTTTGCCAGCCTGTATCTCACTCTTATTATTAATTGCACTGTAGTGGACAAAAGCCAAACAGATTTGTAACCATCCGAGGGAGGGCTGGCTATCAGCGGCAGACTGGGGCTGCATGGGCTGGGCTGGGCTGAGCCGGGCTTGGGTGTGTGTGTGTGTGTGTGTGTGTGTGGGGTACATGTGTTTGTGTGTGTATGTTTGTGTGGGGTATGTGTGTGTTTGTGAGCATGTGTGAAAGAATGTGTGTGTGTTTGTGTGTGGGGTATGTGTAGGTGTGTGTGTGTGTGTGTGTGTGTGTGTGTGTGTGTGTGTGTGTGTGTGTGTGTGTGTGAGTGTGGGTGTGGGTGTGTGTGTGTGGGGTGGGGGCCACGTGATGCTCATTAGCTGTGATAGGCGAGCATGGAGACATGGGGAACAGCAAACAGCGATGACCTCCGCACGTCCTTACCACACCACACAACAACACAACACACACTCACACTCACACACCACGCTTAAAGAGGAAACCATGTCTCACTTTCACACACGCAGGCACATGGGTAGGCAGACACACAAAAACATGCACACACACACAAACATAGACAACACCATATGCCTACACACACACATACACAGATAAGCACACACACTTCACACAGAGACAGACAGATAGACGCTCACACTCACACACAAACACACCTAGACACACAAGCACATATCCACACACACCAACTTCCCTCCCCTTCACACACAGATAAACACACACACCTACCTCACACAGAGACAGCCGGACAGACACTCACTCACTGTCTCACTCTCTCTCACACACAAGCACACACACACACAAGCACACACACACACTGACTCCAAGGGCCAGGTCTGTGTGATATAACAACATTAACCCCAGACCTCTTCTGTGTTGCTTTTCATGTGCATATGCCCATGCTGTTAATGATCACAACACCTCAGTTAACACGTACGAGCCATCACACACACCTAATGATCACAACACCTCAGTTAGCACGTACCAGCCATCGCATACTCCTAATGAGGTTACTGTATACCATTAAACCCTTTCGTTTGCTGAGCTGCACTAAAAACACTAAACAAGGAGTTACGCACAGAGACTACTTTCATATCTCTGGTACATTTTACTTATCATGTTCATTCACAACACTGCTCCAAAGCCCAGCTGAGACCCATCTTGATAAATTATGTCACTGCTGCATTGACCTGCAGGACTACTGAGACACGTAGCCTGCCCATGCAAAAGCACTTGGAGTTTTTGCAGACTGGAACCTGAAGTTGAGTAGTTGGTTTTGCTTTTTTAAGGTAAGGTGGTAAGTACTTCAATGAAATGCATTTAAATGCTATAGAAGACAATCAACAATCAACATACACAAAAAATGTCACTAAGATTAAAAAAAAAAAAATGACAACCTCCATCAGTGACATCATTAACAGTAATTGTGCATACTTAAATAGTAAACAGCAAAAGTGAATACTTAAATAGCAAACAGCAAAAGTGAATAGTTATATTTAAATTTTACGAAAATCGAACCATGCATGTAAAAATGTAACAAAGAGCATTTATAAATGTATTAATCGGTTTTTGAAAACGGTAAAGAAAAGTGAGGCACTGGTGAATGTGGGGCAGCCTATCAGAGGTGTCGGGAAGGGAAACAGTGTGAGGATGAGAGCAAATCAAAGAGAGTGGCAGAGCCCTGCGCAGAAACGACACCCTGACTTATCTTCCCCAAGCAGGCCAGACAATGCCCTATCAGTGTACTGTACACACACACACACACACACAGACACACACACGCACACACGGACAGAGGCACAGAGGCACGTGCACACACGCACACACACACACACACAGGCACGCACACAGCTCACTGTACGCCAAACGCAATCTGACAGTGGCAAAACATTCTGCAGCGCGCCCTTGGAAAAGGACATGGACGTGGGGGACACGCAAAGCTAAGTGCCACATCTCACTCTGCTGTGGCACGCCGTGATCCGCGCCATACTCCGCTCCGCGCCACGCTCCGCTCCGCGCCACGCTCCGCTCCCATACGCCAGTTAAAGATCCGCCACGCTACAGCATTACAGAGAGAATTTATCTGATCATGGGCGTAATAATTACCCAGCTGTTTACCGCAGATAGAGAAATAAGTCATGCAGGCAACAGGCCATGGTGCCAATGACACTCCGCATTTAGTAAATATGCAAACTGCTCTCCTCTAATTACTCAGCCTACAGGATGCCCTTATTAGGCGCTGCAACTTTAAGTGTCTTCCTGACAAGTGATAAATTGTTACATTGCACAAAGTCTTGCTGTGGAATTGCTGCGGTGAACTGGGGTCCCGACTTCATTAGGCTATGCGGGAGGGAGGGGGTTGGGGGGGGGCTGAATGAAGATGGACACAGCGACATGGTCAACCCCCCCTCGCCTGCTCAAGTGAGGGCAGCACGACAGAGACACAGGGGTGGAGAGAGGGAGAGAGAGATAGATGGGTAGAGAGAGAGAGGGAGAGAGAAAGAGAGCGACAGAGGTTAAGCAGAATGTGAGAGAGATGAAAGGATAAGAAAAGGGAAAGAGAGAAAGACAGAGAGAACAAAAGAGTGTGAGAACTGAAGCTAGGGAGAGAGAGTGAAAAGGGGAAAAGAAAAGTAAGAGAGCAAAAAAGAGGACGGAGAAAGAGAGAGGAAATAAGAAGAGACAGAGAATGAGAGAGAAAGGGAAAAAAGAGAGGACACCGAGAGAGAAAGAGAGGGAGAAGAGAGAGGGGGCAGAAAGAGAGGCAAGAGAGACAGACAGAGAGACTTAGGGGAGAGATAGGGGAGAGGAGAGGACAGATTGAGATAATAAAAGAGGAAAGAGAGAAGACAGAGAGAGAAGAAAGAGAGAGGGTAGAGAAAAAGAGGAAAGAGAGAAGACAAAGAGAGAGAAGAGAGAGAGGGTGGAGAAAGAGAGGAGAGAGAGACAGAGGAGAGGGGAGGAGAGTGGAGGGGAGAGAGGATGAGAGGAGAAGAGAGGAGAGGAGAAGAGAGGAGAGGAGAAGAGAGGCAAGGAGAGAGGTGGCAGAGAGAGAGAGAGATAGAGAAAAGGGAGAAAGAGAGGGAGATGAGAGAGGTGGCAGAGAGAAAGAGAGGGGAAAGAGAAGAGAGAAAGAGAGGTGGAGGAGAGGAGAGAGGGTGGAGAAAAAGAGGGAGAAGACAGAGAGAGAGAGAGAGAGAAAAGAGAGAAAGAGAGGGAGAGAGGAGTGGAGAGCAGAGAGGTGGCAGAGAGAGAGAGAGTGTGAGAGAGAAGAGAGAAAGTGAGAGGTAGAGGAGAGGAGAGAGGTGGCAGAGAGAGAGTGAGAGAGAGGTGGGGGAGAGGAGAGGTGGGGGAGAGGAGAGGAGAGGAGAGGAGAGGAGAGGAGAGAGGTGGCAGAGAGAGAGAGTGAGAGAGAGGTGGGGGAGAAGAGAGGAGAGGAGAGAGGTGGCAGGCAGGCAGGCAGGCGGTGGGGGGTAATGGAATGACACTGATGGTTTGGTGGGGAAGATCCTTCACAGCTGGCATGGGGAGAGAGGGGGCAGCCCTGGTGCAGGGACGGGGCGCTGGTGCTGGAGGTAGCGCTGGAGGTAGCCGCCGTGTCATTAGCATGCTACTCCACTCCACTCGCGCTAAATGGGCACCATTAGGACGACTTTTAATAATTCATTCAGGTGACGGAGCAACGTGGATTAAAACGCCAGAGCCCAGACCTTCCAGGGGTGAATGATCAGTTAGTGGTGATACTGCCTCACACACACTCCGACAGACACACTTAGAGCCACACTCTGACACACACACTCTGACACACACTCTCAAACTTACAACCACACTCTTACACACACACACACACACACACACACACACACACACACACACACACACACACACACACACACACACACACACACACACACACAGGATTGTGTCAGCCCTGACAGAGGAGAGGGTAGGGGTTTCTTCTGTACATCTTGTTGAAGACACACACACACACACACACACACAGAAAGCCGTCCCAGAGCAGCATGTTCTGAAGCATGTGTTTTACAGCAAGCTGGGCAGCATGTCTCTGTTCTGGTCTCAGCTGACGGCTCCTGCCCAAGCCTCAGTGCCCTGTATCTGTCTGTCTCACACACCTGACTACCTATGTATACACACACACACACACACACACACACACACACACACACACACACACACACACACACACACACACACACACCACACACACCCTCTCTCTGTCTCACACACCTGACTATCTGTGTGTATACACACACACCACACACCCTCAGTCTCACTCACCTCAGTGCCCTTTTGCTCACACACCTGACTGTCACCTGACTGTACTTCACACATAAGACACACACACACACACACCACACACACCCTCTCTCTGTCTCACACACCTGACTGTCACCTGACTGTACTTCACACATAAGACACAGCCACTTGGCAGACACAAGCACTACTGTCTCTACACTGTCTACTGACCTGGTGCTGAGAACACATCGACAACTCAACTCATTTAATTAGCTGTGTGTGTCGATGTGTATGTGTGAGTGGGTGTGTGTTTGTGTGTGTGTGTGAGAGAGAGGGAGTGTGCTTGTGTGTCTGTGTTTTTACATCTACTTTTTTTTTTTTTCATTTAATCGGGTGAAGGAAGATGAAGTGAATCGGACTGCGTAATCTGGCATTTGCACTTAGCATATGCATATGTTTGGCATTGGCACTTAGCATATGCATATGTTTGGCATTGGCACTTAGCATATGTATACGTTAAACTGCTGACTTACGTTTCATCTGGCTTGCTTTTATGTTACAGCAAAATAACTCACCACTGACAAACCTCATTAACAGGGAGACGCGGACATTCTTAGTGTACTTCTGCAGGGGTGGTGTGTGTGTGTGTGTGTGTGTGTGTGTGTTGGGTGGGTGGGGGGTGGTGCGTGTACAGGATGAAGGGAGGCGGAGGCAAAGAGGGGATTGAGTCAGTGATCCAAGGAGCACTTAACAAATTTACATTTAATTTTAGCCAAAGCCTTAAGATATTTTCCAACAAAATATATTGGCGACATTAAAAATGAGACCAAGTTTTTTCTTTTTGTCAAAAGTAAAAGATGGCACCTTTCTGTGCCCCCAAAGCATGGCGTGCTTTATTAATGCAGGACTTCGCTGAATTCAGAGGCTAATTTTTAATTTTTGTAACATCATTCGTTGGCCACTTACCTCAGGCCATTCTTGCATAGCTACGGGTCTACCAATTGCGTGTTCCGTGATAAATTAATAAAATCAATTTGTCTCTCCAAATATGCCCCAGTGAATTCCAAGTAAATATAAGTGCAAAATTTATTCAAATTGATGTATAAGTCGGCCCCCGCGGGACAGTACAAATATATCAATTTGTCACTGTGAAACTCTTGGATAATTGATCTTAACGAAAGTCATAATTCACTGCCCCGCAAAGCATCCGGCTGAGAATGGACGCAGTAGCGTTGCCATACTTTGGCCTCTTTCCTTACCTCACTTCCTCATTCTTCTTGGATAATGCCTCCAGATATTTCTTCCGCTCGTAGTAATTGTGCACGTACTTCCTCACAAAGTAGCCCCTCCATCTCGTCTGGATCTGCGGGGGAGACATATTTTATCGTCTTTGTTTTTATTTTATTTTTTTAAATACTAACGATTAGCTCAGAATATATTATATTACAGGAGAACCGAAACAAAAAGGGCTCCTTCATCAGTCTGCCAGGGGTTGTTTAAAAATGAGTTCATATACATTTTGTTACAACTAAAAATGCTCAGCGGAACTTCTGTGTCTGTGTGGGAGACATCTATGACAGATAGAAGTCATATACAATGAAGCTGCATACCCATTCAAGATTAATTCTTTTTTTTTTCTTCAATTTCATTGTTAGAAAATATGCTTCTGTTTTTAGCCCGAGGTCATATCACTAACATTGTGAGACACACACACTCTGTCCATGAACTCAGCTGGTGCGAGGTGTACAGACATCATACCGGCTGTGATAAGAAAAAAAAACACCTTTCTCTCTCTCTCTCTCTCTCTCTCTCTCTCTCTCTTTCTCCCTCTCTCTCTCTCCGCCATCGGAGCGCACAGCCACTGCGGCATCCAGACAAAAGGGCCTGAGAGACTGATAAGGGGGCCTGAGCTAACACATCGCTCACTGATACATCCACTGGAAACCAAAGGCGACAGATGTCCTTCAAGCTAATTATGAGACTGAAACAATAGCAGGTGAAAAAAAATAATAAGGTAAAAATAAAACAAAATGAGAATTGCCATTGATCAGCAGTCAATAAATAATTTTAAATAAAGTAATTGCTGGCAGAGAATCCCAAGTTCTTGGTGACCTTTTCAGCCTAGTCAGATCAATGGTGCATATTGCCCAATTAGGCCTAATACAAATGTGGAGACCCTTGTAAACACCGGTTTCTATTAACACGCTAACACAATGGGGTTTGGTTAAGAGTATGATAAACACTTTGGAGGGGAATAGAAAAAGAAAGAGGAGAAAAAACACTGATTAAGAAAGTAATGTGCAGAGGAACGCGGCTGGCAAAGGGGCCGCTGCTCGCGTGCTCAGCGGACAATGCGGAGAGCGAGAGGGAGGAGATGTCCTCTCAAGTACACTCGCAACGCTTACCTTGGGTTTATTAGACGTGTCTCTCACTGCTGTGACTGATTACTGACTCGCAATTTGTTCCCACCAAAGCAGCCGATGTTAATTGGCCCGTAATTAGCCAGTCGTGCTGTTTCAATTTGAAGTGAATTAATTTGAAACAGGGGCCGGCGATGTTAAACCTAAAAAGGTGGGTTTTTCAAATCACTCTTGACTGTCTACATCTTTTTTTTTCTCTCATATATCCACGCAAATCCATTGTGATCCTCTGCTTTCAGACTGATTAAAAACTATGCTACTGTAAATGTAGGAGATGCATTTACATATTTCACAGCTCTGCCAACAACAAATCCCAGAGTTGAATCTTTTTTTCCCTTTCTTTTGTTTTCTTGCCGAACACTATTTCCTATCTTGTTTTTCTAACCATGGTTTCACTCTGGTCCTCTGACATTCCCACTGCCCGCCTCCTTCTATCTTCCTTGTTGTTTTTACGGCGCTCATAAAGCACTTGTGTCCTATGAAGGGGCTTCTGTTCACTTCTAAGTGGTAATAAGGCCTTTGCTCTGTGGCCTCTGGCCTCTAATGGGGGGGTCAGGGGCTATGGTGTCCCCCTGGCCGGCTGAAAGGGGGCCCAAACGAGCGCGGTGGGGCCCTGCCTACCCCTGCCTGGGCACGCCACAGCGCCACGCAAATATAAAACGTCTCGTCTGAGGTTTCGGGTGATTGCCAAAACATTGCTCGCCGCTAATACATGTTCTTGTCTAAATGCGGACAGTTTGTGGGACTTGTAAAATTGGTTTAACAGTTTCACTCTGGATGAGAAAACATGATATGGCGTAGTAAAATATGGGATTTTGGTTTCAGCCACCCGCCTAGTTAAAATGCCAATGCATCACTCAAGCCCAGATCCTTTTGATTTATAGACTATGAAACATGTTATATTGAAGTGTTCCAATTGAGCCTTCAATGTGTTCACAATCTCTGATTTATATGTGTGTACCAAGAAAGGCTCAACCTTTATTTTATTTTATTTTTCTTTTGCAAGCACTTCCTCAATTGGAAAAATCTATAGTTAAGTTGCCTTTCTAGCCTAAACAATCAGGACACGTCAGTAAATCTAGGAAAAACATACCATTTATGAATTGGCTGTGGTACCTGGCAATCATATCTGAACAAAGGGAAAACCTGTAAAAACGTCTAAAGAGTTGTTTCATTCTCTCCATGACAGTGGGCCTGAAAACATTTTGTTGTAGTGACAGTAGACTTCAGTTATACACACAGACACTATACATTAATTCAATAGCAGTTTTGCACAACTAGTGTTCTGACAGGCCCTGAGCAGTGTAAAGCTGAGCACAGTGACGGCAGACACACACACACACACACACACACACACACACACACACACACACACACACACACACACACACACACTCCAGCTTGTTTGCTTATTACATCAAAAATGCCAAGTGGCCTCCCCGTCTTGCTAAACATGGCGAGACATATTTACCCTGACAGCCATTTGATTGTAGAAGCTCATGCGCTGGGCCAGGTAGGCGACCTGCGAACATAAAAGGAGACAGCAGTGCTGAGCAGTCGCTCTGCTTGGCTCGGCTCCGCTCCGCTCCGTCCAGGCCCCTCAGCTGAGGCTGCGGCCGCCTCTTGAACATGCCCGACGTTAAGCACACTTTATACATAATACATAATAAGTCACAGCCGCAGTAGCTCGGCCGCGGCCCGGCAGCGGGAGAAGAGACGAGAGACGAGAGAGAGAGAGAGAGAGAGAGAGAGAGAGAGGTAAGTCAGACTTTGTATTGAAGGGAAAGGGCTCCTCTTAATACATAATGCAGACATGGGCAGGAAAATCTATGGTAGTCAAGCTGGGATCTAATGGAGATGTATGATGGCAAGCACCTCTACGCTGAGTTTGATAATCAATGGTGCCGCGCGCACACGGCAGCCCAGACCAGCGAACAATGGCACGGGATATTCACAACACGTAACACTGTGATTTATTCACTGGGGCCACATTTCAGAAGACACTTCAGAGCACCATAAAAGGGATACACATTTCAATATGTCCAGTATAATGATAACTAAAACTGCCTGAGAGAGGGAGAGAGAGGGAGGAGAGGAAGGGAGAGAGAGAGAGAGAGAAGAACAGAGAGAGAGAGGAAGGGAGAAATGGAAGGAGGGTTCAGAGGGAGAGAAAAGGAAGAGGAAGAAAAAGAACAGAAGAAGAAAAAGAAGGAGAAGGAGATCGTTATTACAAAGCTGACTAGAACTAAAGGATAATTTGCTCATGCAGCCTCTTGTGTACATTTCAAATGTACTGGGCTGTGCCACCTACTGTGCTGGATATTGGGTAAAACTCCAATCTCCATCTTTGCCACTTAAGGCACTTGTGTAGAGTCCGGCACACTGTTTGAAGTTCAGCCCATCGTCATTCCCCAGCAAATTATTTTGGGGAGTGCTGGGGCTTGGATTACGCACCAACAATCTGTGTGCAATTAGATCTCAGCAGATGCAATGCGCTCAGTGCAACTGCTGAAAATAGCCTCCACTGTTAACACACTTCTCCAGAAATTTCACAGCACTAGCAGCAGCACAGCACAGTAGTAGTTTTTTTTAAATGAAAAGAAAAAAGTATATATATACTGATAAGGAAATAAAACATAATAAATAAACTGAACTGAATTGAAATAAATAAAATCATCATTATGTATTTTACATTCTTTTATGTAATTTAAATGTGCACAGAACTTACCTCTTGCATATGTCTGAAGACAGCCTTTGCTGCAAATCCACGCCATATTTTCTGTATGATGACTGCTTTCCTGTTGAGATATCTAGGGAATTTATGCCATTAATAGATTTTTTAAAATTTGTACGATAGAGAATATTTTGTATAGATTTTGTTTTATTTTTCTATTTTTTGTGCCTCTGACTTGTATTGTACATTATCACATTTGCTAAATGCAGGTCTACAGCGATTTCTGATTCAAGACCATTCATTTTAAAAAGGCCATTTATAACAAGAGAAAATCAATGCCTCAGCAGCCACTACGGTAACCCAGGAGCGACACTTAAGGCGCTCAAATTGTGGCTAATTAACCACTTAATACATTGATCAATTAACTAAAGTAATCTGAATTAACCTACTGTCTGGAAGTTTGTCTGCTGACCCCGCAAAATTATGTTGAGGTTAAGCTGCCACAACCCCACATATGATAATGTTTTGCTCCTCAGACAGTGTGCATGTGGTTTGGGTTAAATTGCCACCCCATACATCTAGGTAATGCTGCATAATTATAGAATTATATAATTATAGGTGACTCAGTCTGAAGGCGATTAGACATGTAGGCAACCAATTAAACATCATCAACAACAATAATAACAACCACAATAATAATAATTATGATCATGATGACGATGATAACTATAGCAACAATATAACAACAATAATACTTCTTTCAAGGAAATCTAATCATCTGAAAAACAGACATGTCCTTGCCATTAGTATAGCTGTAATAATTATTATCATCATTAAGATAGAATACCTACATTTATGATCATCATAGTGTTGCAATAACGACAGCCGAGGAAAGCCCACCACACCTACCGTAATTTAAACATAAGGTATGTAGGTGGCTAAAGCTATGAGCTAATGTAGCAGATAGCCTTCTCACCTCACATAAGCCCGAACCCGGCACCCTCTGATCCAGCTCTGAATTTTAACCGCAGCTGCATTCTCTTTCTTTCTGTTTTCCTCAGCAATCCTGTAACAATGGGAGATTTGTAGGTTTTCGAAAAAAGTAGTGTTTTAAGTCTTTGGTTGGTGAAGTACCTGATGCTAATTAATCAGGACAAGGTTAAGTTAGGTCTATGACACGAAAATAGCTGATGATTGTATGACCTGTTGTGTTATTTAGTATTAGTGTGAAGTCTTATTTGTTTTAAAATGCTTTCTACAAGATTAATCGTTCACCTTTGTCTTACGAAGAACTCCACTCTCACTTGCTGAATTTGGCTTTGTAACTTCACCAAACGTGCCATGATCTCATGAGTTTACACGTCTCCATAGCAATACCAGCAACGAGCGACGCACTAGGTGTTGCGCAACAGTAGCGTCTGTTTCCATATCAACGGTCTGTTTGGGAGGTCACATGGTTGCGACCAGGAGCACTGTAAACAGAGGTAGTTTGATGTCTGGTGAGATTTTGCTTGATCTTTGATATTATTATTTAGAGCATTTATTGACACGTTTTTGGTTTCTTTTTGTTACAGTGTGTATGAGTGTTTCTGTCCACGCACACTTTTAATATAATGATAATTGTGCTACATAGGAACATTTCTATCCATTTCAGTTTCATTTCAACATTTCAGTTTCAGTTTTCATTAAAAAAAAAAAAAAATTGTAATTATTTATTTAGTTCATCATATGCTTGGAACATGCTGTGTGCATTGCCATAGAATCTCTGTTCTGTTGTCTCCCTGTTCATCACCCACAAAAAAAAAAAAAAAAAAAAAAAAAAAGCTATAAAAGGCTTGAGCCCACTCTAGTCAACTGCAGGTTGTTTTGAAATTGTGCTACGATAAAATGGCTTGATTGTTTTTTAGTGGAGTTGCCATTAATATAACTTTATGAATATGAATGCCCCTGGTAAGCCTTTTTTTTTGCATTTGTCAGATGTTTGCCAACTGAATAGTTTATAATACTCCTTGACGTTGTCAGCGAGTTGACCATGGCACAGACATATGATGTAAATGTTGACAGATCCCAGGATGCAGATGGCCTGTGCAGCGGCACATTTGTCACCGGTGGCGCGCTCTCAGCTGGCACAACAGCAGACGTTATCATTTCTCATCACACTCGGGGCTTTTCCTCTTCCTCGTCTTCTCTTTTCCTTTTTTATCGCCCGGTGTCAGATATTCTATCTGGCCATCTAGCAGCCGACGCCCGGTGTCCAGCAGCCCCCCCCCCCACCAACCCCCCCATACCCCCCTCCCGTATTCCCCCATGCCCCCATCTCACCCCACCTCAGCACAGATAACCACTGACAGAGCCGGGCCAATTTGCTGTCCCGCCACAACTGCGCGCGCGGCTGAAAATATGGGGAAGGGAGTGACCCTTTGGTAGTGTGGCCCATCCATCCGGGTGCGGCGGTGGGCTGGCCACCATGGTAATTGCCTGGGAAGCAGTGTTTTGACAAGCCGGACGGGTGCAAGCCATCATTCCTGGCGCACGCTGATGAGGTGTCACCTGGACAGGGGCTGCAGAGCCGGCGTGTGTTTACACGCCAGTGGGCAGCTGACCCACTTCACACACACACACACACACACACACACACACACACACACACACACACACACACACACACACACACACACACACAGCAGTTCTCCTTGCCCAGGCTGACCGCTGCGTCCTGCACCTCTTGGTGGGTCAGAGAGCGCTGGTGTAATTGCATGTTCAGGAATATGAGGGTGTAAATAAGTGGCTTTATATTCACTTTGGCATCCACAGGCATGCATCAGGCACACATCAATCCAGCACTTTGATGGCCAGCCACACCACTGAGCCCTGTGTACATGAAAACAAAGGGTAGTAGTTAGAGGAATGCATACCCTCTTAAAGGATTTTAAGCTATATGTTATTTTATTTCTTTTAGTCTTAATACAAACAAAACCATCTAAATTTCATACTGAAAGTTGTTTTTTTCTTTTCAGTCTTAAAACATTGACTACAAGGCTCGTAGTGTCTTGAGAGGAAGCATAGCGCGACACTCCCCTATATTTAGAGAAGTAACTTATAGCTTTTCCCTATCCGCCTAAAAATCATTACACTCTCACTCTTCCAGCATGCGCGACGCCTGTGCTTGTGAGGTGAGGGAAATGAAATCATATTTTTATTAAGCTCACCTTTTATCCAGGGAAATGGGTAATAAATTGTGGGTGTGTGTGAAATGGTGGGATCGGCGGGTGTTTTATCATTATTTGTGGCGCGGTGCGGTGCGGTGCGGTACAGTGCGGGGTGGCGCATGGCGTGCGGACAGAGGTGATCCATTAGAGAAGCTGATTGGGCGCTGGCCCTGCTGAACCCGGGCATGGCGTGCCCCGTACCGTGCGGAAGGGCATCCTCTGCTACCGGCCCCTGCACTGTCAGCGCGCCAGCCAGCGGGAGATTCATCACCTCAGCAGCCCGGCTTACTGTTTCATCATTACCCCTCCCCCACACGCCATTCGTCAATGCTTCTGACCAGTACCACCAATACACACACACACACATACACACACACACACACACACACACACCTGCACTCACACACTCTGTGTGTGTGACTTTGTGTGTGTGTGTTTGTGCACACACGTGTGTGTGTTTCTTTCTTTACTCTTTGTTTCATCGCCTTCAGCATGTTTTTGGACTTCAGAGAAAGAGAGAGTGAATGAGCTAGAGAGAAAGAGAGAGAGAGAGACAGAGAGAGAAAGAGGAAGTGTCCTTCTCTGTCTGGTTATTCACCGGTGCTGTGTTCTGGTGGCTATTATGTGTCTATCAGCAGGCAGTCCCTCCACAAGCTCCTGTGCCGTATTCCTCATCGGCCAGGTGAGCGCGGATATTCCTGTCTCGGGCTGTTTTGCATGTATCTCCCTCTCCTCCCCCCCCCCCCCCCCCCCCCCTCCTCCTCTCCTCCTCCTCTCCTCCGCTCCTGTCTCTCGTTCGCTCACGCCATCGCGCTGTAATACTGGCTTGGGGGGATCCGCAGTCTCGTGTCCTGAAGAAAGGCTTAGCCTGCCTTTGATTGAGGTCTTTCCTATTTCATCCAGCCAGAGTGTTTTGGGTATCAAGCTGAATGGCTCAGAGAGAGAGAGAGAGAGAGAGAGAGAGAGAGAGAGAGAGGGAGGGAGAGGGAGGGAGAGAGAGAGAGAGAGAGAGAGAGAGAGAAGAGAGAGAGAGAAATGAAAGTGTGAAAGGAAGAGAGCAATTCAGAGAGAGGGAGAGGTAAAGATGGGGAAAGAGAAAGAGACAAATGGAAGAGTAAAAAGAAGAGAGAGTAATTGAGAGAGGGGGAATAGGAAAGAGAGAGAGAGAATGGGAGAGATAGAAATGAAAGTGAAAGGAGAAAGAATAATCAAGAAAGGGACTGAAAGAGAAGGAGAGGGAGAGAGAGAATGGAAGAGAGGAAGAGAGAGAATGGAAGAGAGGTGGAGAGAGAGACAGAATGGAAGAGAGAAAGAGAGAGAGAATGAAAGAGAGTGAGAGAGATGGATGTTTCATGGGGTTGAATAATAAAATGTGTTAGTGCCTTAGTGACTGTTATGTCCGCTCCTCCACCACTCCTCCATCATGCTTGCGCTCCATCCTCATGTACCAAAAACAGTCCCCTCCTCAGTGTCCCCTCCTTAGTGTCCCCTCCTCAGTGTCCCCTCCTCAGTGTCCCCTCCTCAGGGTCCCCTCCTCAGCTACTAAAGAGGCCCTGTTTCCTGTCCAGGGCTGAAGAAAGCAAAGAGAGAATAAATCATGTCATCCCTCTGTGATCACTCCATGTCTCCGCATCCACCTGCCCAGGACTCCCTGCTATAATTTCACAATTCAGCGATCAATTATCACTCTGATCCTTTCTTCTTCCTCTCTCTCTCTGTCTCTCTCTGTCACTCTCTCTCCTCTTCCTCTCTCTCTCCCTCTCCCTCTCTCCCTCCCTCTCCCTCTCTCCCTCCTTTTCCCCTTTCTTTCTCTCTCCCTCTCTCTTTGTCTTTCTCTCTCTATCTCTCTTCTGTGGTGTTTTCTCTTTGTGGTTATGCCACTGTATACAGCAGTCTCTGTTTGTAAAGCTCAAGACGAGACAAGAGACGGTGTATGTAAGAGGTGAGACTGCATGTCCATCTCTACGAGCGAGACAGAGAGTAACAGATACATCATACGCTTGTTTTACATGTCATTAAACTGGCCTGCTCACACCGAGTCTGTGCACACAATTAAAACCGACATGACAATTAATTA
Source organism: Coilia nasus (assembly GCA_027475355.1). Classification (NCBI taxonomy): domain Eukaryota; kingdom Metazoa; phylum Chordata; class Actinopteri; order Clupeiformes; family Engraulidae; genus Coilia; species Coilia nasus. Next base: position 6,192,268 of record CM050205.1, read on the forward strand.
ATTTGCCACCCTGTCACAAGTCACTGTTACATCACTTTAACATCATGGAAAAGTAGCTAACATTATCCCAGTGATATACTGTATTTCCTAGAAAGAGCTTCAATATATTGATATGGTATAAATAATTCTAGGAAATTGATTGAACTCATTGTAAAAAAAAACATTATTTGGAATTGTAGGACATTTACCTAAAATGTATGGCAGTCAAGGCAGATTGATTAATGTTATAATTATACACGGCAGTGGAAAAAAGGATCTGGGGGTTAATTTTCAACAAAGGTGAAATGGAATCACATAAAAATAGCAGCAAAACAACAGCAAAAAACATACCAGATAGAAAACAAAAAACATGACACAGAGTGAGCCTGAGGTAAAATGGGTCAAAGAAATACAAAAAAATATTGGAGATGATCACTGGTGGTTACTGGTGTCATTTCGAGCATGTTTCTCTAAAGTGGTTTGGGTTATGGTTAGAGTTAAACTAGTTATTTTAGTGCATACCATTAGAGCACTTACTGTCATGAGAGTAATATCATGGATTTATAAAATATTTTTTTTAAAGAACATAATGTAGTTTTATATATACACTATGTTGCAGTCAGGAATCTTAAATGTTTTTAGATTCTATTGGCACCATATTAAATGGCATGCAGCCCCTTCTGCTTGTGCTTGGAGACTTCCCCATGGGCTTTGGCGTGTCGCTAGTGTGGAGGGTCAGGCGAGTGGGGCTTCAGAAGCACTGTTAAGTCAGGTGGGATGATTAAGTCAGATTGTGTGGTGAAGTCAGGTGGTGTGGTAAAGTCAGGTGTTATGGTGAAGTGAGGTGGTGTGGTGAAGTCAGGCTGCTATGGTGAAGTCAGGCCGTCATGGTGAAGTCAGGCCGCTATGGTGAAGTCAGGCCGCTATGGTGAAGTCAGGCCGTCATGGTGAAGTCAGGCCGTCATGGTGAAGTCAGGCCGTCATGGTGAAGTGAGGCCGTGTGGTGAAGTGAGAGGGTGTGTTGAAGTCAGGCGGTGTGGTTTGCAGCAGCCCTCTTGCTCGCGCAGGAGCACCGCTTTGACCTGGAGAGGGAGCTGTTTGACCCTGTTTCAGCACAGCTATAATGGATGCACCCTCAGCCTCCCAGAGGAGGGGGAGGATTGAATTTCTCTTTTTCTTCATGTCTACGTGTCTCTCTTTAGTTCTCTCTCTCTCTCTCTCTCTTGCTCTCTCTCTCTCCCTCGCTCTTCTCCCCTCCCCATCCTTCTAAAGGTATGTCTGGTAAGATTGTGTTTTCTTATCGCTCAAAGGTGGAGTTGTGCGTGCAGGGGTGGAGCTATCAAATGCAGTCTTTTATTAACCAGACAACGGAGGAAGTGACCTCTTGACATTATTTCATGTTTATATTTATCATTCGATATTTCCAAAAAAAAAAAGAAAGAAAAAGAAAAGATAATCAAAATAAATAAATAAATAAAATAGAGTGAGACGAGTGCTATTATGATTTTGCGGAAATGTTACCATGCCCTTAATCATATTTGTTCTACCACTCTTGCTTAGAAGGATTTAAAGAATGTCATGGCATGACTATCATAAGAGTACATGTATTTCCATTAAAATACTATTAAGTATTTTACCTTTTTAGCAGTTTTTATATGGTGCATATGTATTTTAAATTTAACATTATGGAATAAATGTTTTTACACAAATAAATAAGTTACATTTAGCTATGCTTACTTAATGCACATCATTCAGTATCTGCCAGTGGAGCACTTTGTTCAGGGATTGTAGGGAGCTGAGAGGATTCACTTGTGCTGTGATATCCAGTGCTGTGGTAGAGAGTACATGCCATTTACGCCCCTCTTTAAATCAGGTTACTGGCCTGCTTATGATTGATATTGTTAAATATTTACATTTATTTCTAGATTACCATTGTGTGTATTGAGTACTGTACATTTCATCATTACACCACTGCTAAGACCCTAAATGGTTCACCTCTGTGGTTTGTATTTGTTTTAAGGTTGCACTTTTTCACCTTTAATTCATCAGGATTTTTGGTCTCTCCTTCAGGTTTGTGCTTAAATTCAGTGCATTCATTACACTGAAAACAGCCATGTTAAAATGTTAATTCATGTGTTAAAAATGATAATTCCATTGATTGTAATATCAGTCTTAAAATGACATTCTCAAGCAACTACTTATCTCCCTCTCTCTCTCTCTCTCTCTCTCTCTCTCTCCTCTCCCTCTCTCTCTCTTTCCCTCCCTCCCTCTCTCTCACTCTCCCTCTCTCTCTCCCTCTCTCTGTGTCTCTCTCTCAATCTGGTCGTGGTTGTGCGTTTTACGCGTCATGGCTTGTGTAGGGTTCATCTGTAAACAACCCTGGCTGTGTGCACTGGAGGTTGTCTGGCGTGAGAGGGGCAGTAATTCTGGGGAATTAAAGTTAATCTGAGGGCCCCTATCAACACAGCCATTCATCTTTGCAGGGAGCGAGAGAGGACCGCCGTCGGGTGTGGGGGTGTGGGGGTGTATGTAGGGGGGGCGGGCTCATAAAGACCTTGACCCCTGACCCTTGACCTCTCGCAGTCATGGTTCACTCATGCACCGTCCACACTCTCCATCCCATTTGTGCCTCTGTCTGCTTGACCGCCTGCCGGCGCATTGCCGGGATTTGTTGCCTGTTTTCTTGGCCCCTTCACTGTAATTGCTCCGGCCGCCTTTTATAGTAGCCATTACAGCCCAGAGATTAGCTTTCAT
>CM050205.1:6200000-6207500 GCA_027475355.1 Coilia nasus
CTCTCTCTCCCTTTCTCTCTCTCTCTCTCTCCCTGTGAAGTCATTTTCTCTCTCTCTCTCTCTCCCTCTCTTTCTCTCTCTCCCTCTCTCTCTCCCTCTCTCTCTCTCTCTCTGTCTCTCCCTGTGAAGTCAGATCTCTCTCTCTCTCCCTCTCTCTCCCTGTGAAGTCAGATCTTTCTCTCTCTCTCTCTCTCTCTCTCTCTCTCTCTCCCTCTCTCTCCCTGTGAAGTCAGATCTCTCTCTCTCTCTCTCTCTCTCTCTCCCTCTCTCCCTGTGAAGTCAGATCCAGGCCGCTCATGTGAGCTCTATTTATACGGCGTGAAAATGTCCCGTCTTAAACCCCAGAGCCCCCGTTGCCATGGCCTCTGTTTGTGTGCTCTTAGGAGAAGATGACGGAAGGGGTTAAGATCACGCCGCACCGCACCGCGTTCCGTCGCCACACAGCTGGAGCGACCGCAGAGAAGGAAACTGGATCTGCAGACTAGGCTGGGCCGGGCTGGGCCGTGCCGCAGTTGGACTTCGCCGAAAAGGACGCGGATGCTTTCTGGGAGGGTATTTACGAGGAATGCAGCCACCCAGTGCTGCTTTTTTAGGTTAACAACTTAGGGTAATGACTTTAGCGCACCGCTTTCACCATCCATCACCGGCGTGATTTTGAGGCCTGTGTTTAATGTGGACTTGGAGTTTTATTTTTATGGAGCAACACCCCAGAGGGAGGCAAAAGGGGTGTGTGTGTGTGTGTGTGTGTGTGTGTGTGTGTGTGTGTGTGGTGTTTTTTGTGTGTGTTTCTGCACTTAGTGTGTGTGTGTTTCTGTGTTTCTGTGTGTGTGTGTTTCTGTGTGTGGGTGTGTGTGCGCGCGTGTGTGTTTTGTGTGTGTTTTGTGTGTGTTTCTGCACTTCTGAGTGCGTATGTGTGTGTGTGTGTGTGTGTGTGTGTGTAGGGGGGTAAGGTCCACACGGTAGCCCACTTTCAGCTCAGCCAGCAGCTGCAGATGTTGTAGCTGCGCTTGAGGAAATACCCAGCATCTCCATGGGAAGTACTGACACAGAACGTTTTACGAAATAAGCGGCCAAAGCCTGCCATCGTTATGAGGTCTGATTTCCTGCTGAGTACATTCTCAATCGATCTCTCTTTATCTCTCCCTCTCTCTCTCTCTCTTTCTCTCTCTCTGTCTCTCTGCCCCTCTCTATCTCTTTCTCTCTCTCTCTCAGTCCCTCTCTCCCTCTCTCTCTCTGTCTCTCTGTCCCTCTCTCTCCCTCTCTCTCTCTGTCTTTCTCTCTCTCTCTCTCTCTCTCTCTCTCTCCAGGGTCAGAGTGAGTCAGGGAATAAGTGGACATTCTGGGCAGACTGCATGTCTCCTCTGAGTCCAGCAGCTTCTGAATCAGAAATAACAGCAGGTCTGTCAAGATCATATACATCATAGTAGCGCCTGACTGTGTACATCGAGTAATTGGATTGAAAATATTTTGTGTGTGTGGGTTTTGTAATTGATATATGCCATGTCCCGGTCTCGTCTGCTTGCCTTCCGACTGGCGCGTAGAGGCCAGTATATCATGACAAGCAGAATTCCCTTATCTCCCATGTGAGGAGATTTATGGGTCGCTCGCCATAGTGGCATGATTGCTGTTCATGCTATGATCCCTTAATTGATCGACAGAGAGAGCCCACTAATCTGTCAAGCATAACAACTGAGTATCATTAAAGATTTTCTCCTTCTTTAAGCCCTAATCTATACCATGTTTTACTCCACGCAGCCTAAGCACAGTGATCGCGATGCACACACACGCACAAACGTACACACACACACACACACACCACACGGCGCAACATGGAAACAACGAACAGACAGGCGTTACAGGATGCTTCTACTTGAGGAGTGTGTCTGTAAGAGGGTGTGGGTGTGCACGCATGCGAGGTCCGGCTCCGCACATCATCACACTCACTATGTAAATCACACACGCACACACACACACACACACACACACACACCCTGGCTGGTAAGCATGGGGGAGAGGTAAGAAAGAGGTTAACCCGCTGGCGGGTGCTCCTGCTGGAATGTGTTTTGTTTGTGATTTATTGATGGCCTTGCTCAGGCTGAATCACATGCTGCTTTCATGGGCGGGTGTGTGCATGTGTGTGTGTGTGTGGGGTGGGGGGAGACAGGGGCCTCGTGTGGAGGCAGGGCCTGTCTTGTGTGATGTGCTTAAAGTGTTATTGATAGCCGGGATAAAAAATAGATCATACCAGCGTCTGTTTGAGCTCGTGTTCGGCGGCGCCGCAGTCAACGTGAGTGCGTGAGTGCGTAAGTGTACGGCTCGCATTGTTCTGCCTCAGTGTCATCCCCCGTCACAGCCAGGCGGTAACGCTAAGGCAGGCAGGCAGTAACGGTAAGGTAGGCGAGGAGGCGGGCACGAATAACCGCATACGCTCTCGCCGAACGACCGTCTCCCATCGTTTCTGTTTTGTGTGGCTCTGTATTTAAATAGCCATGCGAACTCCTCCTCTCCTCCTCCGTGTTTATTCATATTTACAACCCCGGCTAGACCAAAGGGAAACAGAGAGACAGAGACAAGATGGTGGACAGGGCAGTGTATGTGTGTGTGTGTGTGTGTGTGTGTGTGTGTGTGTGTGTGTGTGTGTGTGTGTGTGTGTGTGAGTGTGTGTGTGTGTGAACAGACCTGTGGTCCAGACGTGCCTATACAGTAACCTCCAGAACCCATACAGCAGTCCTGATTCAAATAGGAACTCACTCAAGATTGGATCAAAACCAGCTACTGATAACAACAGATACAAAATATTACCAGGGTTTGACAGTGCGAGGCCCAGGATCAAAATGCAAAATGGGCTTTTAAACTTTACCTATTTATGTTTCAAAACAGGCTTTTAAAATCGTAATTTTTATTGAAGTTCAATTTAATAAACCAATGAACAGCTGGATAACATTATTAGCCCATGACATACTGTCATTTGTTGTTATGTCCCTTGAAATTAAACAAATCTGATAAACCAAGTCTGTGATTCACTCATAAGTGAATATGACAGAGACTCTGGTTAGATTTCGCTTATTTTATTAGCGTTGGCTTATTGCATTATTATATTTTTGCGTATTTTGTGTTTTTTAGGGTGCGCCGTGCGCGGGGGCCCCATTATCATATGTGCTGATAGGCTCTGGGCCCCGTGGCGCATGGAGGGGGTGAAGCCAGGGGAGGCGTAAGTGGCAGCCCAGCCCTGTGACACCGCCGTGAACTGTGGGTGAAAAAGTCACCTTATCCATTCCATAGCTCCTGACAGGACGTGTCAGAGTGGAGGGGGGTGGCCCTGCTTGCGTGCGCTCGTGTGTGTGTGTGTGTGTGTGTGTGTGTGTGTGTGTGTCAGGGAGGTTCAGGGATCTGATCTATTGCAAATTTATATCTGAGGCAGCCAACCCCCCTGTGCTGCCGGTGTTGGAGCTTAGCGGCATGGATTTGCTGCTGGAGTTGGAGCATTTTTAAATTAAAATGTATTGCTCATTCTCAATGTATTGATTTACACACAGCTGTGTCAATATTAACTCCCGCAATTTTTCCAATAAGTTGTAAGGATCTGCCAGCCAGCCATAAATTCATTACGCCGCTTTGAGTTCAGTCTGCCGGGGTTTCCAGCCCTCACAGTTTGGGTATCAACTATTGTTTCCTTTTTTGTTGCTCTGATGGGTATTGACTGTGTGAGGAGGGAGCAGGGCTGGGCTGGGCTGGGCTGGGCTCGACATGCTTGACTGATGTGCCCCTGTTTAACGTGAGGACAGCACAGCACAGCACCACGCTCTCCGCACTCTCAGACCCTCTTCAAATGCAAAAATAGACACCTGCGTTGTTCTGCATCTATCTGAAATAGCGTTGGCATCGTGCTGAAAAATACAAACCTTAAATGGCCAGGAACATTGTACAGGGAAGGGAGGGACAGCTTAAGCATTTGTTGGAATGATAAAACAAAAAAATACTAAGCGAAATACTACTACTAGTTTCTTCTTATGTGAAGAAAGACAAAAACATACACATTATTGTTCTAAAAGAAATGTGACTTAAAGCACATCCAGTATAATCTATCATTTAAAAATACAACGTGCATGCATACAGTAAAGGCACAGGTTGTTACCCATACACGTACAACACAGTAAAGGCACATACCATACACGTACAACACAGTAAAGGCACATACCATACACGTACAACACAGTAAAGGCACATACCATACACGTACAACACAGTAAAGGCACAGGTTGTTACCCATACACATACAACACAGTTGAACAGCACATTCACAAGCTGACATCATCTAACTAAATGTACACTGCCCGCTATATAATTAGGTAATATGTTACACTCGTAGAAGAAATAAACAGACCTATTAACACAGTCATAAAAACATACATATGTTCACTTTGAGAAGCAACCTTCCAGTTCAGCATTTGAGAAGGAAGTCAAAACATGTATTTATTAATGTAAATAGAATGAGTTATGTGATTGACAACCAAATAGTGTACCTATGCATTATACAAGATATTTCTGTTTTACATTCGGTGAAACAATTAGTTTTCTGTGGTGATCTCCATTAACCCTCTAAGCCACCTAAAGGCATATAGTTGCTTATACAGGCTTCTTGGGGGGTGACACAGATTTGCTGGTGTGCATAAAGTATGTCATTTAAGGTTGCACACATTTCTGCCTGCCATTTGCTCACCAGGACAATATTTTGCGCAGGGTCACAAAAAGTAAGAATACCCCCTCTCACGTATGCGTCTTGGATTTCCGGTACATTCCACATGTGACTGATATTTACACAAATTACATGTCAGTCAATCAAAACATCTGTCATAGAAAATAAACAATTTATTCTCTAGTGTCAACATGGAAACACATAGTAAAGGGTCTTAACGTATGTTAAGGGTATCATTTCACTGATAAATTTGGTGAAAATAATAACTCCAAAGCCTGGCACCCTTTAACAGTCATTGCCCCGGGCTGTTTGCTATACATGAATGCTTTAGTGTGTTATGCTGTTCTCTCCTTGGCTGCCCTTTGATTTTGCACGGTCGCAATATGGCTCTATTTGACCACATATTTAAAGTATAGAATTTGGGATTTATCGCTCTATTTGTCCACATATTTAAAGTACCGGTATAATATTTGGGAATTATCTCTCTATTTGACCACATATTTAAAATACCGGTATTTGGGAATTATCACTCATATTTATAGTACACTATTTTGGGAATTTGGTGATCAGTTAATGGCATGACTCTTGATGGCCCATGCTTACATGCGGTGTAAGGATTTCAACATATACGGTGTACATAGACTGATGACACGAATGTATATTTCCAATGTATAGTACTAGGATGTTCCAGTTAGTAATCTCACACATATATAGAGAAACTCTGGACTGCTGTTGGGTATCTCAAAGTTTTCCAAATATGCCATTTTCTTTTACTGCAAGCTGACCAGATGTGTTCTTATTTTCTCCTTAGTTCTTATTTCACTGTGTAAACCTTACTATAGTTTCCTGACTAAATTAGAAAAAAACGAAAACTCAGAGACCCATATTTTGATTTCCAGTATTGACTCGTCCTCACACACTCACCCACCCACGCACACTCCTCTTTAAAAAATCCCAAATGAAAATGAGGTGCAGTTCAGCCCTCCCAGTGATCCATCTCCATTCCAGAGGCTTCTGTCCCCTTGGCGTGCCCCTGTCTCTGTCCTCCTCTCCTCTCCGCTCCCCCCATCCCCATCTCCATCCCTCTCCTCTCCTCTCCTCTCCTCTCCTCTCCTCTCCTCTCCTCTCCTCTCCTCTCCTCTCCTCTCCTCTCCTCTCCTCTCCTCTCCTCTCCTCTCCACTCCCCCCATCCCCATCTCCATCCCTCTCCTCTCCTCTCCTCTCCTCTCCTCTCCCTCTCCTCTCCTCTCCTCTCCTCTGCCTCCTTTCCTCTCCGCTCCCCCCATCCCCATCTCCATCCCTATCCTCTCCCTCCATCCCTCTTCTCTCTATCCTCTCTCCATCTCTATCCTCTCCCTCTGTCCCTCCTCTCCTCTCCTTTCCCTCTCCCTCCATCCGTCTTCTCTCTCTCCCTCTCCTCTCCTCTCCTCTCCCACCTTTCCCTCCATCCCTCTTCTCTCTCTCCCTCTCCTCTCCCTCCATCCCTCCTCTTCCTCCTCTCCTCTCCTATCCCTCATCTCTTTCTCCATTCCTCTCCTCTTCTCTTCCTCTGTCCCCCTCCTCTCCTCCTCCTCCGGCGCCGTGCCGTGGTCCTGCCGTCGCTCTCCGTCATCGCGCCTAATCTCCCTCACTCTTCTCATTGTCAATACCCATCTAATTCTGCTTTAACAACAGTAATTGGCTGATGGAGTAGCAGCTATAGATTTGCTTTCCTGATGACTCCTTGACTTTTTTTCCTCTCCCTCTTTCTCTGTCTTTCTATCTCTCTCTCTCGCTCCTCTTTCCCTCACTCTCTCTCTGTCTCTCTCTCCTTCTCTCCCTCGCTCTCTCTCTCTCTAGCTCCTTCTTCCAGTGGTAATGCTAATAGAATCCCAAATCCTCGCCACTGTGATCGCGTCATGAGTAGGTCAACAGTTATGTCAAGGTCCTATTGGAAACCTCACATCTAACATCTTAATTTAGACTTAGCCATCTCTTTTTACCTCCCTCGCTCTCTCGCTCTCTCTCCTCCTCTTTCTCTATCTCTCTCTGTCTCTCTCTCTCTCTTGCTCTCTCTCTCTCCCTCACTCTCTCAACTAGTCATGTATGTATGAGCAACTGCATGTAATTCTTTCAAGTGGAGGTTTTCATTTCATTATTGCAGAATTCATTTAATTCTGCGACATTCAATTTCGCATGTGAATTATTTTGTCTGGCCATTATTGGCTGCGCCGCTGTCTTGGCTGAAGGATTATAGATTTGATTTCCATACAGCTGGCAGCTCCTGGCTAGGGTGGGCTCAGCAAGAAGAGCTCATTTGTTTATATTTATGGACTTTGAATTGAATGGCTGATCAATGGCGAAGGGGACAGCTTGTACTCTCCATGCCACAAGTTTAACAAGGAGAGAGGCAAGCAGAGAGGAGGGTGCAGGGGCGCTGATACAAATTGTGGGCCCCCTGAAAGAAAATACTTTTGGGCCCCAACCCCAACCAATATCACAGTCCTCTGTGAGCCCCTGTGTAGCTCTGGGCCCCCTGAATCGACCTTACCTACCGAACCCCCCTTAATGGTGCACCTGGGTGGCCCCTAGTTTGGGTCCACCAAAAGTTCAGCCTAACTGGGGGAGGGGCCACACAGCTGGGGGGTTAAAGGGAACATTTGGTGTAAAATGAACTTTAGGTGTGTGAGGTGTGTTAAAACATGATAACAAGTTGGTCTGTTTGCTGAGGAGCTAAACTATGCTGGTCTGTTGCATTTTGAACTTTACTATTTTTATGGTTTTTGCCGAACAGGCTAACAATGCTAGTGATAAGGGCACGGAGG
>CM050205.1:6210000-6227500 GCA_027475355.1 Coilia nasus
CCATCCCCATCCCCATCCCCATCCCCATCCCGCCCCCAATCCCCATCCCCATCCCCATCCCCATGCCCATCCCGCCCCCAATCCCCATCCCCATCCCATCCCCATCCCCATCCCATCCCCATCCCCATCCCCATCCCATCCCCACCCCCATCCCCATCCCCATCCCAATCCCCATCCCCATCCCCATCCCCATCCCCATCCCGCCCCCATCCCCATCCCCATCCCATCCCCATCCCCATCCCGCCCCCATCCCCATCCCCATCCCATCCCCATCCCCATCCCATCCCCATCCCATCCCCATCCCCATCCCATCCCCATCCCCATCCCCATCCCCATCCCCATCCCGCCCCCAATCGCGCCACTCCACTCTGCTCCTCCCTGCTCCGCTCCTCCAAAGCCCGCCAGCTTTTTCACTCCGACACGCACAGTGGCCGCGGCAACAGCGGCGTCGGCGGTCCAGGGGCCGCAGCTAAAGCTAACTAATTGAGCCGCTAATGGCAGGACGGCTGGTCATTAGCCTTAAAGAGGCTGCCCACTGGCTTCTGCTATCACCGGCATTAATTCTGCCTCTTTGGTTATTCATCAGGACACAGGCGTGAACTCCTGGAGCAGGAGAGGGGATGACACTCGAGTGGGGGGTGTGGGGGAGGGGGGAGGACACCTGCCACCCACTAGCAGAACTAGTCAGTTGTAACCAGTAGGTAACTAGTCAGTCACTGGTAGGTTAGGATATTTCGCATTTGGTAACAACTTTTGTACTTCGCAGAACACAGTTCTGGCATTTTATGGCACCCTGGTTTCAAGTTCATATTTACATGCTGCTCAAGAGTTTGTCCACGTGTGTTAGATCACATGCTGGTGATGTTGCTGAAATGCATGTGTGTGTGTGTGTCTATATATGTGTCTGCATGTGTGTGTGTGTCTGTATGTGTGTGTGTGTGCCTCTTTTGACTGGAGGAGTGATGGTTGTATTTACAAACACTTCCCATCTCAGGTAATGCCTCGTAAATAATTCAGAGTGGCCCTGAATGCATGCTTTTCTCTCCCCCTGAAGATGAGTATCACGGGTCATCCATTCGAGCCGCCCAAGGTGACCTTGGCTCTTTCTCTCTCCCTCCCTCTCTCTCCCGGTGAGAGCTTTGTAATGGCACTGCCGACCTGGTTATTCAGCCGGGATCTTTACCTGATAAAGAACTTTGTCTACTCATTAGGTTTTTTTTTTTTCCTTTTTTCTTTTTTTCTGCATCCTGTCCTCGTGTCCTTCTCCCGCCATACTCTAAATTTATTGCTTTAAATGCAACTTTTTTCCCTCGTTTCTTTTGTTGCTGGACGGCCACAACAATGCCGTTTGCGTTTAAGCAAAGGCAAAGGGAGGGAGAAGGGGAGAAAGAAAGGCAGGGGGAGAGAGGGAGAGGAAAGGAGAGAGGGAGAGAGGGAGAAAGAGAGAGAGAGAGAGAGAGAGAGAGAGAGAGAGAGAGAGAGTGAGAGAGAGAGAAAGAGAGAGAGAGAGAGAGAGAGAGAGTGAGAGAGGGAGAAAGAGAGAGAGAGAGAGAGAGAGAGAGAGAGAGAGGAGAGAGAGAGAGAGAGAGAGAGAGAGAGAGGAGAGAGAGAGAGAGAGAGAGAGAGAGAGAGAGAGAGAGAGAAAAGGGCTGAAAATACACTAAAGAGTTGTGTCGGAGTGATCTCAAGCCACACACACAATAGACTAGTGCCGGACAGAGCACACACACACACACACACACACACACACACACACACACACACACACACAATAGACTAGTGCGGGACAGAGCACACACACACACACACACACACACACACACACACACACACACACACACACACAATAGACTAGTGCCGGACAGAGCACACACACACACACACACACACACACACACACACACACACACACACACACAATAGACTAGTGCCGGACAGAGCGCACACACACACACACACACACACACACACACACACACACACACACACACACACACACACAATAGACTAGTGCCGGACAGAGCACACACACACACACACACACACACACACACACACACACACACACACACACAATAGACTAGTGCCGGACAGAGCACACACACACACACACACACACACACACACACACACACACACACACAATAGACTAGTGCCGGACAGAGCACACACACACACACACACACACACACACACACACACACACACACACACACACACACACACACACACACACACAATAGACTAGTGCCGGACAGAGCACACACACACACACACACACACACACACACACACACACACACACACACACAATAGACTAGTGCCGGACAGAGCACACACACACACACACACACACACACACACACACACACACACACACACACACACACACACAATAGACTAGTGCTGGACAGAGCACACACACACACACACACACACACACACACACACACACACACACACACACACACACAATAGACTAGTGCTGGACAGAGTAGGGCATCTCTAGATACACACACACACACACACACACACAATAGAGTGGTGGAGGGCATCACCAGGATCAGAACCTGAATGGGTCAGTCCTGAATAGAGGCGCTGGGTAGTGGGACATTGTTGGATGCTAGACACAGCACAGACTGGACATTAGCATGGAGGAATAGGGACTAGAACTCTCTCTCTCACTCTCTCCCCTCTGTCTCTCTCACACACACGCACACACACACACACACACAAGCGCGCATGCACACACAGACACCCACACATACACAAGCGCACGTGCACACACACACACACACACACACACACACACACACACACACACACACACACACACACACACACACACAAACATGCACAGCTCTGAAGGACGCGCAGGTCTTTAGATGGATGGAATGGAGAGATGGGTGTGGGGGTGGAGGGGTTCTCTCTCTCTCTCTCTCTCTCTCTCTCTCTATTTCTCCTCTCCCCCTCTCTCTCTGTACCTCTCTTTCTCTCTCTACCTCTCTCTCCCTCTCTCTCTCTCTCTCTCTCTCTCCCTCGCTCTCTATGTACCTCTCTCTCTCTACCTCCCCCCCCTCTCTCTCCCTCTCTCTCTCCCTCTCTCTCTCTTTCTCTACCTCTCCTCTCCCGTCCACTCATCCACTATGGACATAGTCATATGCAAAAATGGACTTAGAAGGACAAATGGACTCTTTTAAAAAGTCACGTCTCACTTACACATACATTATATCAAATAGCTTTAGGGGCTCATCTATATTTCAGTTCAAGCATAGTTTTTTTTAGCTTGTTTTGCTTTGTATTACAGGTTTTCCCCCTCATAGATCCTGCTGTCCTTTTGCTATCGTAAGTGTATGCATGTCTGTCCAGCATGCAATGCCACACCTGCTTGTGTGTGTGTGTGTGTTTAGAATTGTGCTTTTGCTACACTGGTGTGAGAAATTGTGTATGTTAGTGGAGTATTGTATAACTGTGAGTGCAAATGTGCCCAGGCTACTGTGTTATTGATGACAAGTATTTTCCTGTAGGCCTACATGGGGAGTGTGTGTGTATATTGTGTGTATGTGTGTGTGTGTGTATTTGGTGTGTGTGTGTGCACCCGTGTTTGTGTGTGTATTTGGTCTGTGTGTATCTAGTGTGTATCTATATGGCGTGTGTGTGTGTGTGTGTAAATGACGTGCTGCCACAGCAGATGAAGGCGTTGGTGTTTGCTGGTGGCCCACTGGAAGATGGCTGTCATGTGTGCTCTCTGCAGGCCAATTAATTATGATGGCCTACTTATGATGTTTAATTGTGATGATTTATCGCGTAAATAAGGAAGTGTGTGCGTGGGACGGCCTCCGAGCATCCGCACGCTCCATCTACATCAAAACACCGCCGCCACCTCTCCTGTTTGTTTGTTTCCGAGGAGACGCACCAACATTACCTTGATAAGACAAGACGCCATTTGTTTTGCCCGTGACAGACAATGAAGAAGAAGAATAACAAAAAAAATAGAAAGAAAATAGAAAGCAGTGAGTTTGCTACTGTGTGCAGATGCTCACCGTAAAGAGGTTGTGTGTGTGTGTGTGTGTGTGTGTGTGTGTGTGCAGATGCTCACCGTAAAGAGGTTGTGTGTGTGTGTGTGTGTGTGTGTGTGTGTGTGTGTGTGTGTGTGCGCGTGCAGATGCTCACCATAAAGAGGTTGTGTGTGTGTGTGTGTGTGTGTGTGTGCAGATGCTCAGCATAAAGAGGTTGTGTGTGTGTGTGCAGATGCTCAGCATAAAGAGGTTGTGTGTGTGTGTGTGCGTGTGTGTGTGTGCATTTTTTGTGTGTATGTGTGTGTGTGTGTGTCTGTGTCGAGATGCTCAGCATAAAGAGGTTGTTTGTGTGTGTGTGTGTGTGTGTGTGTGAGTGGAGATGCTCAGCATAAAGAATGAATAGTCTCGTCTTTCATCAGCTGTGCAATCACACAGGAGGCGAGCAGCCGGTAAGTATTGCCGGCGCTAAGTACTTAAAAGACAAATGGCATTAAATGAGAAAACATGGCGGGAATTGCAAATAAGAGACGACTTCATTTTTCCCTCCGCCCTGTTGCGATGTCATTTGACAGCGCCACAGTAATTATCTCACGCTGGACATGGACACGAGAGTCACCTGCCTGCCAGCGCTGACCTCAAAACCCGACCTATTCATTTCATCTAAACCGTAATTTAATCAAAGCCTTTGGCTTCGCGTTTGTGTTTGGCTATGTCCGAAACGTGAACTCGTTTACTGTATAGTGCATCCCGTGGCGCGTTTGTTACGTTTCCACAGACCAACTGCACCATGCGACTTAGCAAACAAACCCAACAAGAGGACTACTGACTCAGGACTCAGGAAATAATAGAATAATAATACAACCTGAAGTGTTAAGTGTTCTCCAGAACAATAGTATATGTAGTATATATACGATCTATAGTATATATAGATAGTATATAGAAAAAGGTTTGTAGTCAGGAAAGCTTAAATCTCTTCTCCTAAAGGTGCTCTTCCTAGGTGCACGAGTATCTTGTGTTTTCTCAACACTGGCTCTAGGACTGGTGAGCGATTTAACACGTTGGATTTGCCCTTTGTCTCAGACGGAGTTCGATTGGTCACTTAGGTCTTACTAACCTGTCCAAACACGCAAGCCAGATGGAGAGCGTGTTCCTCACTGTCATCAGCGCTGCTGGGGTATGATTAAACTGGTCAGGGACACACACACACACACACACACATACACACAGCTATAAACAGAAAGAGAGAGCGAAAGAGGGAAACAGAAAGAGAAAGCGAAAGAGAAATAGAGTGAGAGAAAAAGAGAGAGTGAGAGAAAGGGAAAAAAGAGAGAAAAAGACATAGAGAGAAAGAGAAAAAAGAATTAGTGAGAGAGAAAGAGAGAAATAGATAGAGAGGGTAGACAGAGAAAAACAGACCTCTGGCGTGTTAACACATGCTGTAAATATGCTGGTAGCAGTGATGTGGTTGTCATGGCAGCGCTGGTGTGTCCGGCCTCGCTCGGGCGCGGCGAGGCACTTTGTTTCTCGGCCGTCTGTAGAACACGGCGCTCGGGCAGGGGCGGCCGCGGCGGCCAGCGGGGCGGCTGGGGGGGAGGTCGTAACCCCGGCGATGACCCCTCATCATTTCCGCGGGCAGGTGATGGTGGCAATTACGGTCGGCGGGCCTCTGTGCCGCCCGGCACCCGCCGGAGCCCGTCGCCGCGGTGATGAATAGCAAATGGCCGGCGCCCAGCGCCCAGCTCGGAACCCAAATAAATCTTGGGCGTGTAATAATGACAGCGGCCGCCCAGGAAGAGTGGCAGGCATAACTAGCCGAGCGCCGCCGTCGTCACCCACTTCACGGAGCCGCATCCGTATCCATCATCGCCTGCCAGCCCACACCAGCAGAGCTGGGCACGCCAGCCCAAAGAAGGATGGCTCCTGGGTGTGTGTGTGTGTGTGTGTGTGTGTGTGTGTGTGTGTGTGTGTGCGTGTGCAGGGAAGCACCAGCCAGTCCCATCTGGCACCAAGTAAATGGGACTTTTTTTTTCTTTCTTTTTTGCGAGACCTCCACCCCTCAACACACACCCACACACACACACATGCGCACACACCCCACACACATACAGCCCCCACACACGCATACACATGTCCAACCCACCCACCCCTCTTGACTGTTTTCTGAGGTGAGCTGTCTGTCAGGTTAGGCAAGTATCCGATCCCTCCTTGCAGTGAGGCGATATGGAGTGGCCTGGTCCACTACACCAATGACGTCCAATGCTACGCCAACACACAGCTCCTTCATCCTTCACACCATGGCTAATCCTCTACACGAGCAGTCACAGCGTGTGGCCATATTGTTTTGTTTTGTTTTCCTCTTCTTAAGGGTAATGCACAATAACCCTCACAATTATCCTGGAACAAAAAGACAAAAAAATAAATCGTGATTTTTTCCTTTCTGCTTCCTGCCTGTTTGTCTGTGTGGCGGTGCAGTCTGGGGCATGAGCGGGGCGGTAGAATAAATCATGTCTGTTTTGAAGCGTGTCGCGGCGGAGGCAGCAGGCCCGCTGGACGCGGCCCTGACAAAGGGGAGGGCACGCCTGAGAGGCTCCGTCCTGGGGGGGGCAGTCTTCTGTGACCCCCCCTACCCAGTCCCACTCTTCCCTGACCCCCCCACAGTCCCACTCTCAGACCTCCAGGATCCCACTCCACCACCCCGCCTCATTGTTGGAGCCCATCATAAATCTTATACACACCCGCGCACACACACACACACACACACACACACACACATGCACATTGTTGTGGGTGTCTTATGCAGATTGCAAAGGAGGTGAGTTGTCCAGCAGGAGAGGACCTTTCTGCACTCTCTTTCACACACACACACACACACACACACCACACACCACACACACACCACACACACAGATACACACTGCAGAAATGTGGACATATGTGCACTGCACACAGGGACATGCATACACATACGTGCATGAACATACATAAACACACACACACACACACACCTACACACACACTCACACACATTGCACATAAGACACACATAAACTGTCACACACACACACACACACACTGTCACACACACACACACACACACACACACACACACTGTCACACACACACACACACACACATACCTCTCCTCTCTCAGCCAGGGCTCTCTGTGTGGCAGCACAAACAGAAGTGTCAGGCGCCGCAGATCTCCCGCGCTGAAATGTGGGCGATTAGTTTGGCCGCATCGGAGGCGCGGCTCTGGCCTATTTGGAGTATGTATGTATGTATGTATGTATGTATGTATGTATGTGTGTATGTATGTATGTCTGTCTATATGCTGTATGTATGTATGTATGTATGTATGTATGTATGTATGTATGTATGTATGTATGTATGTATGTATGTATGTATGTCTATATGCTGTATGTATGTATGTATGTATGTATGTATGTATGTATGTATGTATGTGTCTATATGCTGTATGTATGTATGTATGTATGTATGTGTGTATGTATGTATGTATGTATGTATGTGTGTGTGTGTGTGTGTGTGTGTGTGTGTGTGTGTGTGTGTGTGTGTGTGTGTATGTATGTATGTATGTATGTATGTATGTATGTGGCCTATTTGGAAGCCCCGCCGGTGCGCCGCCATACGTTTGCACATCATTTATGCTGCCACTGCAACATATGGACTTTTCATCATTGTCCGGCACAAAGTCCCCCTTGAATGTTCCTGCACTCTCTCTCTCTCTCTCTCTCTCTCTCTCTCTCTCTCTCTCTCTCTTCTCTTTCTTTCTTTCTTCTCCTCTTCCCTCCACCCCTTCCTCCTCTCTGCCACCTCTTCTTTTCTCTCTCCTCACTTCTTCTTTTCTCTACCGCT
This sequence comes from Coilia nasus, assembly GCA_027475355.1. NCBI lineage: Eukaryota > Metazoa > Chordata > Actinopteri > Clupeiformes > Engraulidae > Coilia > Coilia nasus. Next base: position 6,217,893 of record CM050205.1, read on the forward strand.
CCTTTTCCTCACTTTTGTCTTTCAAGTTCTTCTTTTTTCACACTCTTTTCTGTCTCTCTCTCTCTCTCTCTCTCTCACTATCTTTTTTCTGTACCTCTACTCTCCCTCTACTCTCTCTTTCCCTCTACTCTCTCTCCCCCTCTACTCTCTCTCTCCCTGCACTCTCTCTCTCCCCCTCTACTCTCTCTCCCCCTCTACTCTCTCTCTCCCTGCACTCTCTCTCTCCCCCTCTACTCTCTCTCTCACTGCACTCTCTCTCCCCCTCTACTCTCTCTCTCCCTCTACTCTCTCTCTCCTGCACTCTCTCTCTCCCTCTACTCTCTCTCTCCCTCTACTCTCTCTCTCCTCTACTCTCTCTCTCACTGCACTCTCTCTCTCTCCCTCTACTCTCTCTCTCCCTGCACTCTCTCTCTCCCTCTACTCTCTCTCCCCCCTCTACTCTCTCTCTCCCTCTACTCTCTCTCTCCCTGCACTCTCTCTCTCCCTCTACTCTCTCTCTCCCTCTACTCTCTCTCTCCCTCTACTCTCTCTCTCACTGCACTCTCTCTCTCTCCTCTACTCTCTCTCTCCCTGCACTCTCTCTCTCTCTCCCTCTACTCTCTCTCTCCCTCTACTCTCTCTCTCCCTCTACTCTTCTGCTTTTTCTCTGTGCTTTCTCCTTTTTTATCTTCTCCGCTCTCATGATCACTCACAGAAACACACATGCATTTTTTCTTTTAATCCTGTCCCCCCTCCCTCTCCCTCTCTCTCTCTCTCTCTCTCTCTCTCGTCTCTCTCTCTCTCTCTCTCTCTCTTTCTCTTTGTGTCTCCTTGCTCATTTATTCCCTCCTTCTCGGTCTGTACTGCTGCCATTTACTGGTTCTCATTAAGCCTGGCCCCGTGTTTCTTCAAGGGTTTAATTCATCCTTAGCCTCCTTCCCCATATGCACGGTACGAGAGCTGCTTGACTCCTTGACTCGCCTTGAAAAGACAACATAAGCCACTAGTTTGTATGGGCAGGGCTGCACGGCCCAGCGTTTGCACAGAGAGCAAGTGAGCCATGCTCAACACACACACACACACACACACACACACACACACACACACACACACACACACACACACACACACAGAGTGAGAAAGCCACCCTCAACACACACAGAACGAGCCACGCTCAACACACACACACACACACGCACGCACACACAAACACACACACAGTGAGCGAGCCAGGCTCAACACACACATGCACACACACACAGACAGTGTGCGAGCCACACTCTACACACACACACACACACACACACACTCAATCTCGCATATCAATGGAATATTCAAAGCTCAACATGCTCTTCACCTGCTGGCTTGTTAGCATTACACTTAATTAGGCAGGGCCATGCTCTCGCCAGATCCTTCACTGCAATGGCCACTCGCAATTTGCCAACATTTACATGCCTGATGCATGAAACGGCTTTGACAGTAACATGAAAGGGCTTTAATTAATGTTTGGCATAGCAATGGAGCCTCTGCCTTCACTGAAAGCAGCAGAGACGAGACAGAGACGAGTGCCCACCGTCTCTACTCAGTCAAGACGGCATTTAAAAGAAATAATGTATACATAATATATATATCGAACATGTGTTTTGCATTTCCTTATTTACTTTTTTGACAGTTTGACAAGTATGACATTATTTCCTATCTCCTTTTATGCTTATATTTATGTGTGTGTTTATAACCTTAACCCCTTTCAAAGGCCCCCCAACGGTTAAATCCATACACACAAACAAGCGTTACATTAGCAAGGCTAAGAATGTTTTGGTTTTATTCCGGCATGGCATCGATTAGCTAGTTTTATAGGGAGCAGTAGCTTCTGTAAACAGCCTGCTATTACCATGCTTGGGGCCTTGAGTGGGGGACGGACGGCATTTTCATGCAGGGGTGGGGGGTGCAGGGGTGTGTGTGTGTGTGTGTGGGGTGTGTGTGTGTGCGTGTGGGGGGGCTCTCTTCCATGGAGCCTGCTATTACCATTCTGGGGGCCTTGAGTGGTGGACGGACGCCATTTTCATGCAGGAGTGGGGTGTGTGTGGGGGTGTGTGGGGTGTGTGTGTGTGTGGGGGGGTGGGGCTCTCTTCCATGGAGCCGACTGTAAAACGCTCTCTAAGTACATAAAGACTTTAATCGTTAAGATTTTTATGGCCAGCCCACACACACACACACACACACACACACACACACACACATAGACACACTCAGAGAGAGAGAGAGAGGGAATGGCACAAATTGCTGCATTTCAGATTTATGATGTATCACTCCAGAAATTCTATAGAGATCAGAGCAGGTGCTTATTATAGTGACCTTCCCCATTAGCACATGCTCATCTGTGTCTGAGACTTTGGAGGGGGGGGGACACGTGTGTGTGTGTGTGTGTGTGTGTGTGTGTGTGTGTATGTGTGTGTGTGTGTGTGTGTGTGTGTGTGTGTGTGTGTGTGTGTGTGTGTGTGTACATTAGCACATCCTCATCTCTGTCTGAGACTCTGATTTTGGGGGGCGGACGTGTGTGTGTGTGTGCGTGCGTGCGTGGATGCGTGTGTGTGTGTGTGTGTGTGTGTGTGTGTGTAAATTAGCTAATCTTCATCTGTGTTCTATGCATTTGATTTTGGATGGGGCACGTGTGTGTGTGTGTGTGTGTGTATATGTGTGTGTGTGTGTGTGTGTGTGTGTGTGTGTGTGTGTGTGTGTGTGTGTGTGTGTGTGTGTGTACATTAGCTAATCATCATCTGTGTGTGAGCGTTTGATTTTTTGGGGGGGGGACACGTCCATTCATCACTCTTGCTTCTGTATGGGGAGGGGGTGTACACAGCATGATGGCCATAGACTGGACACACACACTCACACACACAATGCAGTGTGGCTAGAGTGTAACGAGGCTATAGGCTTGCTGAGTTGAGCGAGGGGGGAGGGGCACTGACCTGCTTGACCCCCCTGGTATAGATAACATCAGGCGAGCCGTCTGCTTGACCCCCCTGGTACAGATAACATCAGGCGAGCCGTCAGACCACAGCTTGTTACCTCTGTGCTGCACCAAAGCAAGTCGGATGCATGTTAAACCAAAGCAAATCACATGGGCTTGGGCTGAGATGTATTGCTCATGTGCTGTCTTGTTAGAAATCGACACTTTTACATCAGGTCACATGTTGTCTGTGGGTTGGTTATGGCATAGGAATATATATGCCTGTATATTTGGCTTGGAGTTTTAGAAACAGTAAGTCAGTGTTGACAACTAGAGCTACAGGGCTGCTAACTTGAGCTTCTTTACCTAAGCAAAAAAAGACGCTTCACTAAAATCCGGCTGTCCTATGTTAAAACGTTTTAAAGATTGTTTGAAAAAACGATTTAAAAACTAAATACACGAAATAATATATGTTCTTAATTTTCACAACTGAATTAAATTTATAAAGCCACAACACACACCTTGAAAGCACGTAGAGTCAGACAGATTGAACATTTTCAATTCATTGATCACAGTCAGACAGGAAGGATGATGAGAATGTTTTATTTATTTTCTGTCGTGTGCGTGTGGAGATGTCCATATATTTCTGTGTGTCTTCAGCTGCTCAGACAGACCTGCATCTCCTCACATGAATGCAGACAGCAGATGCTAAACATGCTAACGACTCTTAAGATGCTACATGCGTGTAGAATGAGTCCCTCATGAGTGTGTGTGTGTGTGTGTGTGTGTCCTGTCATCTGGTTCCCAGGGTTGGTAATGAATGAGAGGTGTGTGTGGCACGCAGAGAGCCCCTCTGAGGATTCACAAATGGCTGCGCTCTGCATGTCCTGCTGGGGTGAGTGGGTGTGTGATTGGGGTGCGGTGGGGGGGTAAGTTGGGGTATGTGTGTGTGGTGGGGGTGAGTGGGTGTGTGATGTGGGGGTGTGGTGGGGGGTTAAAGTTGGCGCATGTGTGTGACGTGGGGGTGTGGTGGGGGGGTGAGTGGGATTGTGATGGGGGGTGTGGTGGGGGGGTGAGTGGGTGTGTGATGGGGGTGTGGTGGGGTGTGGCGGGGGGTGAATTGGGGTATGTGTGTGTGGAGGGTGGTGAGTTGGTGTGTGATGGGGGATGTGGTGGGGGGGTGAGTTGGGGTATGTGTGTGATGTTGGGGTGTGGTGGGGGGTGAGTTGGTGTGTGATGGGGGGGTGTGGTGGGGTACGGCGGGGGGGTGAGTTGGGGTATGTGTGTGATGTGGGGGTGTGGTGGGGGGGTGAGTGGGTGTGTGATGGGGGGTGTGGTGGGGGGTGAGTTGGTGTGTGATGGGGGGGTGTGGTGGGGTACGGTGGGGGGGGGGGGGTAAGTTGGGGTATGTGTGTGTGGAGGGGGGTTAGAGAGTGGGGGGGGTGTGGGGGGTTGGGGGGGCTGGACGGTGGGGGGTTAGAGAGTGGGAGAATGGAGTCCAGGGGAGGGCTTGGGACACAATGGCCTGGCAATCTGTTGTGCCCCTGTCACCACAGTGTGTGTGTGTGTGTGTGTGTGTGTGTGTGTGTGTCTTGATAAACCTGCCAGATACCATCCAGTCGCGACGCGTTGGCGTGCGACAGCTGCTGAACTGCCATCGCTTGCTTCTTTCATTCTGACCATGTTGAAGGACTCTATGAATTTGTATGTGTGTGTGTGTGTGTGTGTGTGTGTGTGTGTGTGTGTGTGTGTGTGTGTGTGTGTGTGTGTGTGTGTGTGTGTGTGCAGTTATGTATCTGTCATACCACCAATTATTCATTCCGGATGGGGTCAGTGGGTTCCCTTGTGTGTGAGAGTAGGTAGTGTGTAGTAAGTGACTGTGTGTGTGTGTGTGTGTGTGTGTGTGTGTGTGTGTGTGTGTGTGTGTCTCCTTTATTATGTGTATATGTGTTGTGTAATGTATATATTTGGGTATTATGTAAATATGTGTGTGGTGTATGTTATTTAAAATGTGCAGGTGTGTGTTCAAGCTGAGTATACATGTCTTCATATTTTTGATTTCTAATGAGTGTGTGTGTGTGTGTGTGTGAGAGAGACAGAGATAGAGTGTGTGTGTGTGTGTGTGTTTGGTGTGCATATTGCTGTGTGTGTGTGTGTGTGTGTGAGAGAGAGATAGAGTGTGTGTGTGTGTGAGAGAGAGATAAAGTGTGTGTGTGTTTGTGTGCGTGTGTGTGAGTGTGTGAGAGAGAGAGATTGAGTGTGTGTGTGTGTGTGTTTGGTGTGCATATTGCTGTGTGTGTGTGTGTGTGTGAGAGAGAGAGACAGACACAGAGAGAGAGAGAGACAGAGAGAGAGAGAAAGAGAGAGTGTGTTTAGTGTGAATATTCCTGAGTGTTTGTGTGTGTGTGTGTGTGTGTGTGTGTTTGTGTGTGTGTGTGTGTGCCCTGCCTTATGACTCATGTTGCCCCTGGTTAACCAGTAGAGGCCACTCACAGCATTCAGTACAGCTGTCAGGCAGCCAACCCCTCTCACCAACTCTGGCCATGGCACCTTACCCACACACACACATATACACACACGCGGGTGCACACACACACATACGTGCGCACACACACACACACACACATACATGTGCACACACAGCCACACACACACACACATACACACACACATTTTCCCCAAACACAAAAACAAATACAGATACACAGAATGTCACATCATACATCATTTGCTTACTCACAAACATTCCAATACACTCATAAATTCCATTACACACACGCTCACACACATTACATCAGAGATACGCTAACAGTGAACACACATGGTCATTGTTACACACATACACGCACACACACCACACACACACACACACGCGCACACACACACCACACACACACCACACACACACACACACACAGCATAGAGGCTGTGTGTCTTTAAAGACACATTTTCGGCCGTCTGTAATTTGTATGGATTCTCAGGGATGCCTGGCCGTCCCCGTACTTCTTCAACTTTGCTTCCATTATTTCGGCGATTTGTCTGCATTCTGCTGTCCGATGCGCGGCGTGATGTCACCATTGTAGATGTTTTGTTTGTGTATCGGTAATTTATAGCCGTGTGTCTCTTTCGAAGCATTCCGAGGCAGTCAGAGCTCGAAAAGCCATCTATCACACAGTCGTAAAAGCTGATAAATGATTTATCCATGAAAAAATATTAACTGGAGTCTGGAGGATTGATCGGGCGATGATAAATGTGCGAGTGGTGGATTACGGAGAGAGAGAGCCGGCAGGCCTGCCTTGTAAATATAGATGTCGGCATCGCAGCATCGCAGCACGCTGTAGCAAAACACAACACCGCTGCGCTGAGCACCACCGACACTCCGGGCTAAGGATACACTGATGCACACACACACACACACACACACACACACCACAAAACACAACACCGCTGTGCTGTGTGACAGTGTGCAGGAGAGGAGAGCACCACCGACACACTCCAGGCTAAGGATACACTGATGCACACACACACACACACACACACACACTCCTGAGAACACAACACAACACAAAAACACAACACCACTGCGCTGTCTGACAGTGTGCAGGAGAGGAGAGCACCACCGACTCTCTAGGCTAAGGATACACTGATGCACACACACACACACACACACACATACACACACACACACACACACACACACACACACACACACACCACTAAAACACAACACCGATGCGCTGTGTGACAGTGTGCAGGAGAGGAGAGCACCATCGACACTCCAGGCTAAGGATACACTGATGCACACACACACACACACACACACCACTAAAACACAACACCGCTGCGCTGTGTGACAGTGTGCAGGAGAGGAGAGCACCACCGACACACTTCAGGCTAAGGATACACTGATGCGCGCGCACACACACACACACACACACACACACACACACACACACACACACCACAAAACACAACATTGCTGCGCTGTGTGACAGTGTGCAGGAGAGGAGAGCACCACTAACACTCCAGGCTAAGGATACACTGATGCACACACACACACACACAGGCCGTGCTGCGCTGTGTGACAGTGTGGAGGAGAAGGGAGCACACACACACACCAGGCACTCCAGGCTAAGGATACATTCATGCGCGTGCACACACACGCACGCACACGCGCACACACACACACACACACACACACACACACACACACACACACACACACACACACACACACACACACACACACACACACACACACACACATTTCCTCACCTGGCTTACTGCAAGCGAATGCATTTGAAACTTTCACCAAGCAAACATTAGGAATTGTGTTGAAGTCCAGAAGAAGCAAAGACTTGACATATGGCATGACATATTACACCCATTACACACAAGTTACTGACAGAAAAAAGTAAACCAACCCAACCAAAAAAGTAGCCAACACCATCATCAGTGACTGAGGTAAGCTTTTTAAGTGCACCAAACACAGATATCAGTGACTGATTGGAATTTCAATATGATGCAAACTTAATCAGTGATTTTATATGAAAGAAATGCAGACATCAATGAGTGAGAGTAAGTTTTATATGAGTAAAACACAGACATCAGTGAGTGAGATGCACAGGTCTATGTGGAGCAGTCTCTGCGAGCACGAGTCTGTCTCGTCTGGACTCGTCAGTAAACAGGGATGCAGGAACAGTCTTGGGAGCAGGAACTGAATTGTGTCCAAATTATCAGCAGGCCCTGAGCACACCATGTTGAGTGTGTTTCTATTGCTCAGCCAGTGACGTTCCTCATGCCAGTGGTGTGTGTGTGTGTGTGTTTATGTGTGTGTATCTATGCAGTTGATGCATTTGTGTGTTTTTATGCAACAGATGTGTGTGTGTGTGTGTGTGTGTGTGTGTCTATGCAGATGATGCATTTGTGTGTGTTTTTATACAATGGATACATGTGTGTGTGTATCTGTGTGTGTGTGTGTGCATGTGTCTGTGCATGCGTGTCTGTGTGTGTGCGCGTTTGTACGCTATTATGCACTGAATATGTATGCATGTGTGCACGTCCGCATGCGCGTGTGTGTCGGAGTTATCCACCCGAGGTATGAAAAGAGGGAAGTGTTAGCGTGCGGCTAAGCTGTGGATTTGGAGCTGAATTCACACAGGAGGGGTAATGAAATCATCCTAATCCCCGCGCCTCTCGCGTCTCCCCCAAAGCATGAAATCTCCAACCTCCACATTCATTTGCTATTCCATCTTTAAAGGGAAAAGGGGGAAGACAAATCAATATGTGGCCCAGCTTTGCAACAGCACACGGCGAGAGAGAGAGAAAGAGAGAGAGAGAGAGAGAGGAGAAAAGGAGGAGAGGGGAGAGAGGGAGTGATAATTAAGACGTATGAAGCGTCTCTCTCTCTCTCTCTCTCTCCCTCCCTCTCTCTCTCTGTCTCTCTCTCACTCACTCTCTCTCTCTCTCTCTGCCTGTGCTGTCTTCCTCTGCATGCTTTATGCAGCCGTCCATCCAAGCACGGAGAAGCAGCTGATGATGGAGGTGCCAGTGAGGAGGGAATAAACATAATCACTCTCTCCATCCCTCCATCTCTCCATCTCTCCATCTCTCACTGTCTTTATCCCTTTATCTCCATCTCTTCATCTCTCCATCTCTCGCTCTCTTTATCCCTCCATCTCTCCATCTCTCACTCTCTCCATCTCTACATCTCTCCATCTTTCCATCTCTCACTCTCTTTATCCCTCCATCTATTCCTCTCTTCATCTCTCACTCTCCATCTCTTCATCTCTCCCTCTCTTCATCTCTCCATCTCCATCTCTCACTTTCCATCTCTCACTCTTTTAATCTTTTCATCTCTCCCTCTCTTCCTCTCTATCTCTCCAGTGCTCACTCTTCATTTCTCCATCTCTCTATCTCTCCATCTCTACCTCTCTCAGCGTGCAGATAGAAAGAGGGTGAGAAGGACAGAGAGGAGGTTACTGTCTAGTCAGCTGTGGTAAGACATGAGGTAATGGGTAAGATTACAGCACAGAGTAACACCACATGTGTTTGTGAGTAAATGAGAATACAGGCTAACACCACATGTGTTTGTGGGTTTATAACAGCACCGGCTAACACCACATGGGTTTGTGAATGACTAGGCTACTAGCACAGGCTAACCCCACATGTGTTTGTGAGTGGATAATAAGACAGGCTAACATTACATGTGTTTGTGAGTGGATAATAAGACAGGCTAACGTTACATGTGTTTGTGACTATGGATACTAGCACAGGCTGTCGCTACATGTGTTTGTGAGTGACTAGGATATTAGCACAGGCTAACCCCACATGTGTTTGTGAGTGGATAATAAGACAGGCTAACATTACATGTGTTTGTGACTATGGATACTAGCACAGGCTGTCGCTACATGTGTTTGTGAGTGACTAGGATATTAGCACAGGCTAACCCCACATGTGTTTGTGAGTGGATAATAAGACAGGCTAACATTACATGTGTTTGTGAGTGGAAAAGAGCACAGAATAACATCACATGTGTTTGTGACTACGGATACTAGCACAGGCTGTCACTACATGTGTTTGTGAGTGACTAGGATATTAGCACAGGCTATCGCTACATGTGTTTGTGAGTGACTAGGATACTAGCGCAGGCTATCGCTACATGTGTTTGTGAGTGACT
>CM050205.1:6232500-6237500 GCA_027475355.1 Coilia nasus
TTTACATCACTCTTTCTTTTCCCCTACTAGTCCATTTATTCACCCCTTTGTATGTCTCTCTCTCTCTCTCTCTCTCTCTCTCTCTATATATATATATATATACCTCCCTCACTCCTCCCTCCTCACACACACTTCCTCTGACCTTCCCTAAACCACACACACATTCGTCACACACAAATACATGCACACAAACATGCACACATCCGTCACACACACAAATACATACATACACACACACACACACACACACAGAAATAAATACATACACACACACAAACAGACACAGACACACACACACACAAATACGTACACATACACACACACACACACACATCCATCACACACACAAATACATACATACACACACAGGCATCCGTCACACATACAAATACATACATAAACACACACACACACACACATCCGTCACACACACAAATACATACATACAGTACACACATACACACACACATCCATCACACACATAAGTACTTACATACACACAGAGTACATACATAAGTCGGAATCAGACTCGTGATTGAGGAGATATCTTCCATCTGGCCCTAAAATCTCTCATCATCAGGTGTTTGGTGCAGGTCCAGTCTTCTCCTTGGAAGACCGCCCATTTTCTGCCTTTTTTGTCTATTTTTCTTTTCCTTCAGGCTCTGAGTTTTCCTCCATGTTTCCTCCTCTGCGTGATCGATATCAACATGGCCCTGCATTGATAACAGATAGACGTCCAGGGCTCCTTCGTGCGTGCCGCGCTTCAGTAGGGCTACTGTAGTTAGCGTCCAGGGCTGTTGGGGTTAAGTTTGTCCCTCTCCTCCTCCCCTCCAGTGGAAATCAGTCATCGCCACGCCTATACTGGAGAACATCATAATATGAAAGGAAATTGATTTTCTGGAACGAGATTCCTCTTTGATAAGGTATTAGCGCGAAAGGGAAAATGCCCCGAATCTTCATTAGGCCATTCTGGTATGCAGAGGAATAATCATTGGTAGAGGAAGGTGAAAATCATGAGGATGAGGAAGAAAGCGAGAGAAACGGAGTGATAAAATGAATCCAGGAAGTAGACCAATCATACATATCAAGGGGTAGAGAAAGGCAGACAGAGCAGAGGCCTGAAGTTAGGTGGTCGCTAATTCCAACTAAGAGCCAGAATTGATTGTCTCTCTCTCTCCGGGAGGATAAGGCTTTAAATTAGGAAGAGGACATTTCTTCTGTAATGGCGCCCATGTTAAAGACGTTAAGCTGCTGTGATTTTTTTGGGGGAAAGAGAAGTCCTGACTCATTTCCTTTTCCTGTCTGGTCTTAAAGTTAAGCAAACAGCATAAGAGAGTACAGAGTGATGGAGACCACGGGAACAATCTGCTGACCGAGTATCACACTTAAAAGAGTCTTACCTAAAGATCAGGTTTAAGGTGGCGGACATCTTAAACCCGATCTATGCGAAGCTCTTCTTTACCTAAAGATCAGGTTTAAGGTGGCGGACAGGTTGGGAAAGAAGAGCTTCGCTCATGGAAATACTGAGAATTTCAGCTGAGAGGAGAGAGGTGCATAGATCGGGTTTAAGATGTCGGCCAGGTGTTGAAATAAGAGCTCAGCTGATGTTAACACCAGGAACTTCAGCTAGGGAGGAGGGAAGGATATGGGCAGATAACTTTGTAATAAAAAAAAATAGAGAGTTATATTAGAGATAAGTTTGATATTAGACACATTTTTGGGCAGGTAAATTAGAAATTAGAGAGTTATAGGCAGATAACTTGTGTGGGAAATAATTCCGCAGTTACACGTTTTTGGAGAATAAGACAGAACGTCCCCAGGGACTTCTGCAATGGCATACAGTGGCCTTGCAACCCTTAGTTAATACGTAGTTAATAGTTAGTTATTAGTTAGTTAATACGCTGTCTCGACTGTCATTATTTCTGTCTTATTGCCACTTCATATATGGGCCTTCTCAATTGTCAACATATTACATAAACATAAACAGCATCACAATCAAAGTGTCAACAATAGAAATTTAGCTCCTGACATTTCAGATATACGTCATTACTGTAGGTGTGGAAGCCAGTCAGCACTCCCTTATTTTCAAACTTTCAAAAAGCAGAGTATGGTAGTATTTACTCTGATACTGACTTGTCAACTTGTGTATAGGTTTACATATGCATACAGTACAAGCACAATAACTTTAAAACAAAAATATATAAGCTTAAAGATAAGCAATTATATACATTTACTTGTAATAGATTAAGCATTATTTAGAAAAATGAGAAGTGAGGTTAAAACACAGATTAAACAAAAAAAGAAATTCTCCAGACTCTGTTGACTTTAATAATACATTTAACCTCATTAGTAATAAATGTGTTGAGCAGGTTAATGAGACTTGGTTTTGGTCTAATCTCTCATATCTCCCATATCTGGCATTGAGTTTCTCTCTGCGTCACTGATGGCGGATGAGATACAATGGTCATTAAGCATGAGTCTGTAGGGTCGGAGAGAAAGGTGAAAAGCACATTAATTATATAAGCCGGAGGCCAACCTCATATGTGTGTAGAGGTGAATTAACCCAAAGGCCAACCTCATATGTGTGTAGAGGTGAATTAACCCAAAGGCCAAACTAATATGTGTGTAAAGGGGGCTCAATTATATAACGCAGACACCAATCTCATATGTGTGTAACAGGGAATTACATAGCTCAGAGGCCAATGTCATATGTGTGTAAAGAGGAATTAAATAATCCAGAGACCAACCTCATATGTAAACCTGATCATGAGGCATAATATATGTGGAAAAGTGACCAAAGAAACTGAACCTAAGAGAGGCAGTAAATATGTTTGCTTGCCAAATTGCATCTTGTCAAAAATAAGTACATTGAAATTAAAACTAAAAACTAAAAAATAGAAAACGATTGCCTTATATTTGTTTGGGCTGGACTTGAGATGTTCAGCCGAATTTCTTAATATGTTTCAGTACATGTAATTTTGAGCTTTTATAACCAGTTTGTGACAGAATTGAGTGCGTGCGTGCGTGCGTGCGTGCGTGCGTGCGTGCGTGCGTGCGTGCGTGCGTGCGTGCGTGTGTGTGTGTGTGGGTGTGCGTGCGTGTGTGTGTGTGTGTGTGTGTGTGTGTGTGTTTGTTGTCCTGTCAGTCTGCAGACAGACAAGTCTTATAATCATAAGAGTTTTGGTTCACTTAAACAAGGTGTGTGTCTGGCCAAAGGCACTTTTCCCTCACAATGATGGACTTAACACTGATCAATCATATACACTCCAACATACACTAACCTCTCTCTCTTTATCTTGCTCTCACTCCCTCTCTCACTCCTTCTCTCTCTCTCTCTCTCACTCTCTCTCTCGCTCTCTCTCTCACTCTTTCTGTGTGTGTGTGTATGTGCCAAAAACAGGTGCCATTATCAGTGGGGTGCTCATTAAAAACTGCTATAAGGTAGAGGCTGAAAAGGTGGGTGGATGGATGGATGGATGGATAGATGGATGGATGGATGGATGATTGGATAAGTTGGTGGGTCTGTCCTCAAAAGATTGGTATGTATCTCTGTTGTATTTTTCTCCCAGCTATTTGTGGTTGCAGAAGTTTTAGTCTTTTTTGCATTCATTTGCTTTGTTTTTTGTCTGTTTCGGATGGTGTGTGTTAACATGTAAGACAGCAACAGAATCCAGAATCCCTCAAGCTGTCAGACTGCCTCCCAATTACCAAAGTAGAGAGGTGTGTGTGCGTGTGTGCGTGCGTGCGTGTGTGTGTGTGTGTGTGTGTGTGTGTGTGTGTGTGTCTGTGTCTGTGTGAGAGGTGGGGTGGCGAGAGGAATGGTTTCATTAGTGGCCAGTGGCCTTCTCCTGATGGGCATCTACAGATACAAATCACTGGCTTTTATCGCAGCCAGCCAACAAACCAAATTAGCACCTCTGGATTTGTCTTCCTCGTACACCTTGCCAACGCTCCGACAGACAAGTCTGTGTCCATGGCTTGTGTGTGTGTGTGGGTGTGCGTGTGTGAGTGTGTGTGTGTGTGTGTGTGTGTGTGTGTGTGTGTGTGTGTGTGTGTGTGTGTGTGTGTGTGAGTGCATATTTTTTTTTATGCTAGTGTGTGTGTGTGTGTGTGAGTGCATATGTTTTCTTATGCTAGTGTGTGTGTGTGTGTGCATGTGGGGGAGAGAAAGAAAGATAGTGAGAAATTGTATGTGTGTGAGTGTGTGTGTGTGCGCAAGTTGATGAATTTAATGTGTTAGTGGTGAGTGTCCTTTGGATAGCCAGTCTGGGTGATTGAATTAAAAATAGAGTTGTGGACAGCCGGCCCTTTTAACTGGGAGATGATGGACGAACACAAGTGTCCTGAGCGGTAACGCCATCGGCGGCACTTTACATTTGATTCGCAATTAAATTCACTCAGCTCAGGCACTCAGCAGTGCTTTTGTGTTTGTTTTTCAGGGTACATTTGTGGAAAATAAAGTCAGTGAAATCAGGGGCAGAAACACTGTATCTCAGCATCCCTTAAAATGACTTATTACAAAAGAAACAATATTAAACAACTTACTAAGTGCCCCGTAATCATTTTGCCTTGTTTATATCAAATTATATTTCCAAGTACAGAAGCACCTCATCCATATTAATGGCCTAAATGGTCATAAACTATGTCTTCTCATATTTTCGGAATAAATAAATATAATTATGCAATTTAGCATCTTCCATTAACTAAATAGCTTGCTATAAATGCATCTATTTTTTAATGATAAAATTGTTAAATTCTTGCTCTACTGCAATTTTCTATGTATTATATTTTATATGTTTTGATATCCAGTGATATTCTGTTTCATGATGTTTAATTGCTACGTTTAGACAGATGGACAGACAGGCACACAGACAGTCAGACAGAAACAGACAGACAGGCCGATAAACAGACAGACAGGTAGATAAACAGACAGACAGAGACAGGGACAGTGGAAGTGAGTGAAGGAGAGAAAGGGGGAGGTAAGGAAGAGAGACAGATAG
>CM050205.1:6240000-6250000 GCA_027475355.1 Coilia nasus
GGTTCATGGGTCTGTGTGTGTGTGTGTGTGTGTGTGTGTGTGTGTGTGTGTATGTGTGTGTGTGTGTGTTGTGACAGTGGCAGGCTTGCCCGTGCGTCTGGCCCAGCTGATGCCCTGTCCGGCCACATTGCCGTCTCCTTGATGCTGAGCGCTCTTGCCAAACGCCAGCAACCATAGTCACATCTGCTCGCCTGTGCACGGTCTCTGCATTGCCTCGGCTGTGTGTGTGTGTGTATGTGTGTGTGTCTGTGTCTGTGTGTGTGAATGCATGTATAGTGTGCTCTCTGTGCGGCCAGGGGGCGTTTGCCTTTATTCCTGCTACCCCCAACCCACACACACACACACACACACACACACACACACACACACACACACACACACACACTTGCTCCCAGTGCCCTGACAGGCCTGCGGCCAGGCCTGGCGGAGAGTGGCAGTCGGACGGGTACCTGTTGTCCCGTCTGTCAGCGTTATCGCGATTGACATCTACGACTCGTGAGCCTGTCACCCGCGCGTCAGAAGCCAAGTTCGCAGGCGATGCCGTCTTGGCGCTCTCATCTCCTCACTTGGCCTTTTTTTTTCTTTTCTTTTTTTCCCTGCTGATGCCATAGCTCCCACGTGCGCTGTCTGCACTGCACTGTTTATATGGCTCTCGCTCATAGCAAGAGGCTAACTCAGTGGAACAAATGAGGAGAGAAAAGACCACCACGTTGCCAGAAGTGGTTTTTTTTTTCCTTCTCTCTCTCTCTCTCTCTTTTCGCCATGCTGCTACTGTATGTCACTGTATACATTTCAGGCAACTGTCACAAAATGGCCACTGACAGGTTTGTATTTCCTCCTCCGAGCTAACTTCAGCCTTTGTCTTTAATCATAGTATCTCCGTTCGTTTGGTGCGGGCAGCGGGCCCCTTTTAAACAGACTTTATTTAGCCAAGTGCGTTGCGTCACGTCACGCCGGCCTCGTGAAATAGGTATAGGTGAGGCCGTTTAACCTTACCTGCAGGCTGCGTTTCCGCCCCCGTGCTCTGCAATGAGCGGCGCGAGGGGGTCTTTACGCACTCAATACAGACGAGTTGAACTCTTGGCCTCCCCTCTCCCCTGTGTGAGGGCCTGCATATTCTCCTTAATGGAACCAGAATTACATGCTTTCTCTCAGGGAGACGCGGGGAGAAACGGCAGGGGTGGAGAGAGAGAAAGTGAGAGAGAGACAGAATAGAGAAAGAGAGGAGAGAGAGAGATTTAATGAAAGAGAGAGACAGAGATGTGAAGAAAGAGAGAGAGGAAAGACTAAAGAGAAGAAATAGAGGGAGAAAAGGATGCATAGATGGGGATAGGAGAGAAAGAGGGATGGAGAGAAAGAGGGATGGAGAGATGGGGAGAGGGTGAAAAAGAGGAGAGAAAGAGGGATGGAGAGATGGGGAGGGTGAAAGAGAGGAGAGAAAGAGGGATGGAGAGATCGGGAGAGGGTGAAAGGAGGGAAAAGAGAAAGAGGGATGGAGAGATCGGGAGAGGGTGAAAGAGAGGAGAGAAAGAGGGATGGAGAGATCGGGAGAGGGTGAAAGGGGAGAGGAGAGAAAGAGGGAGGGAGAGATGGAGAGTGGAGGCTGGAAAGGTCAAAGCGTTTGGGCTTTCAGGCGCGGGCTGCTGTGGAATAAATAGACTCCCTCTCTTGCCCCCATTGTGTGGCCGCTCTGAGGACATCACAGCCCCTGTGCATCATGGGATTAAAATGGTCACCATGTACAGTATGTATGCATCAACTCTCTTTTTCTTTGTCTTTCTCTCTCTATCTCTATCTTTCTTTCTCTCTCTTCCTTTATTCCCACGTCTCTCCTTCCTCTCTCTATACGTGTGTACAGCATATAAATAAAATGAAACATGTGTGTGTGTGTGTGTGTGTGTGTGTGTGTGTGTGTGTGTGTGTGTGTGTGTGTGTGTGTGTGTGTGTGTGAGTGTGTGTGTGTGTGTGTATGTGTACACATGTGCATGTTAACAAAAGCTTTGTAGTGTGTATGTCTGTTTGTGTCAGATGTTTTTTCAGAAATGAAATGAGTGTGATTGTATATTTGTGATTGTATATATATGCTTTAATAAATAAATAAATAAATAAATAAATAAATAAATATATATATATATATATGCTTTAATAAATATTAGCTCATGGCTGTGTTTTGCTTCTGCTTCACATAGTTGGATGGATGGCAACTCATCTTTTATATTTTTCTGAGTTAACAATTTAGTTCAATAAAATTAATTTAATATTTTTGTAATTTTAAAAATTTTAAAAATACAATTAGTTGCTATTTTATTTTTATGTAATAGTCAGTGATTGGCTTGTGTGTTTTTGTTTACAGTGTTGAGCAGATGCTGTCATGACACTGTATCAGTGCAGTATTACTTCTCTGGGTCACCGTGACATTTGGTTACCGTGACGCTGGGTTGCCGTGATGCTTCCTCGCCGATACGCCGTTATGATGCTGCGCTCGTTCACTGCTGAGTGATCATCCTGCTCAGGGTGCTATGTGTCTTTGTGTGTGTGTGACAGTGTGTCTGTGACAGTGCGAGTGTGTGTTACACACTGACAGTGAGGTGTGTGTTATGCTCAGGGTGCTAGGTGTCTTTGTGTGTGTGTGACAGAGTGTGTGTGTTACACACTGACAGTGAGGTGTGTGTTATGCTGGGGATGCTAGGTGTGTGGGTGTGTGAGTGTATGTGTGACAGACTGTGTGTGTGGCACACTGACACTGAGGTGTGTGGTATGCTCAGGGTGCTAGGTGTGTGTGTGACACAGTGTGTGTGTGCCACCCTGACAGTGAGGTGTGTGTTATGTCTCCCCGATTCACTTCCTGCGCTGGCGAGCCGTCCGTGGATTAATCCCCCGTCAGTGCTGACAGAGCCTCTCCTCTCCTCTCCGTGCCTTTATGGGGTGGCAGGGGGGAGCAGGGGGGCGGACGTGGGAGCACCAGCGGGTTTTGGAATTAAAAGCACTGCTATTATATGACGCATTCAGCGGGAGAATTTACGACGCCAGGGTGCCCGTACTGAGCGCCTGTCAGCCAACATAATTATGTTTTGATATAAACAAGATTGCTGCCTTTATAACGCTTCAGTGTCTCCTCTGACTGTGCCGTGATTTAGACTGTAGCTGCCGCAAACGGGGAGCTCTCACATGCCGCTTTGCTGAAGCTGTTGTTGTTGTTGTTGTTGTTGATTCTGTTGTTTATTCGTTTACTTTACCTGGTTGTGCCGCCCAGAGAGCCCTCAGCCAGAATAGACTAGTCATAGGCATGAAATACAATAGACAAGTCATAGGGACGGAATAGACTAGTTATCAGGGAGGGAATAGAATAGACTAGTTATCAGGTATGAAATAGAATACACTAGTCATCAGGGATGAAATAGAATACACTAGTTATCAGGTATGAAACAGAATAAATTAGTAATGAAGGAGGGAATAGAACAGACTAGTCATAGGGAGGGAATAGAATAGACTAGTCATAGGGAGGGAATAGAATAGACTAGTCATAGGGAGGGAATAGAATACACTAGTCATAGGGAGGGAATAGAATAGACTAGTCATAGGGAGGGAATAGAATAGACTAGTCATAGGGAGGGAATAGAATAGACTAGTCATAGGGAGGGAATAGAACAGACTAGTCATAGGGAGGGAATAGAACAGACTCGTCATAGGGATGGAATAGAATAGACTAGTCATAGGGATGGAATAGAATAGACTAGTCATTGGGTGAAATAGAATACACTAGTCATAGGGAGGGAATAGAATAGACCAGCTATGGCTCTGGAATAGACTAGTGAGGGAGGGAATAGAACAGACTAGTCATAGGGAGGGAATAGAATAGACTAGTCATAGGGTGAAATAGAATACACTAGTCATAGGGATGGAATAGAATAGACTAGTGGGGGAGGGAATAGAATAGACTAGTCATAGGGTGAAATAGAATACACTAGTCATAGGGATGGAATAGAATAGACTAGCCATAGGGAGCAAATAGAATAGACTAGTCATAGGGATGGAATAGAATAGACTAGGCATAGGGAGGGAATAGAATACACTAGTCATAGGGAGGGAGGGAATAGAATAGATTAGTCATAGGGATGGAATAGAATACACTAGTCATAGGGAGGGAATGGAATACACTAGTCATAGGGAGAAAAGTTAAGGTGAACAACATGGACAAGAGGAGTACAGCAACAACACAACAGTTTGGTGTGTGTGTGTTTGTGTGTGTGTGTGTGTATAAGTATTTGTTTTAATGTCTGTATAAATGTTCATTTGTGTTTATGTATGAAGTGTGTGAGTCCGTGTGTGTGTGTGTGTTTGTGTTACAGAATGTGCATTTGTGTCTGTGTGCATGTGTATGTGTGTGTGACAGG
Source organism: Coilia nasus (assembly GCA_027475355.1). Lineage (NCBI taxonomy): Eukaryota > Metazoa > Chordata > Actinopteri > Clupeiformes > Engraulidae > Coilia > Coilia nasus. Next base: position 6,244,395 of record CM050205.1, read on the forward strand.
GGTGCAAGAACAGGTAAATTTATCACCTTTATTTCCTCCTTCCCCCACCCATACCCCCAACCCCCCCCTCCTCCTCGTCCTCCTCCCCCGTCTCCAACCTGCACCCCCCCTACCCCCACCTCAGTCCCCCCCTACCCCCAGCCCACGGCGTCTCGGAGCGGGCCCATAGTTTTGGGCTTTCTATTAGGCATATTGCATGGTTGAGGGCGTCCAGAGATTGGTTACATTTAGCTGTGGCGGCATTAGGCGTGTGAGTGCGGCCCATCATCCCTTTGTCGGCCTTGCGTGGTGATCTATGATTCCGCCATCACTCCGGAATAAATCACACACTAAAAGGATTTTTCCCTCTCCACTCCGCGCTTGGAAATTTATGCTGTAGTAAAAAAAAAAGAGAGAAAGAAAAGAAAATTACTCATTGACGAGACCGCCCGCCCCACCTTACACCACCTCACCCCGCCCCCCACAACACACATGTGCACGCACATACACAATTCATACTTACGCATTGTAATAGAACAAATGATTTCTTTTGAAAGCAAGCAAGCAAGCAACCCAGCGATGCCAGTTACTGTGTGGTGACGCAATAAGAAGTCCAAGTGAAAGAAAGCTTGTTTTTTTTATTTTGTTTCCCTTCCAGGACCTGAGGAAAGGAAAGGGTGTATTTTATTTTGTATCCCTTGCAGGTGTTGTGTGGGCCTCAGTGAGTGAGAGAGAGGACGCACTGATAATGCATGTATGCCTCCGCGGGTGACCACAAACACACACACACACACTTACCACTCCAGATACCCTCTCCTATCCCTTCACCACACACACGCAAACACACACACACACCACTCCAAATACCCTCTCCTGTCCCTTCACCACACACACACACATACACACACACATACACACACACCATGCTAGATACCCTCTCCGGCCCCTCCACCACACACACACACACACACACACACACACACATACCACTCCAGATGCCCTCTCCGGCCCCTCCACCACACACACACACACACACACACACCCCTCCAGATACCCTCTCCTGCCGGTGACCACACACACATGCACACACACACACACCACTCCAGATACCCTCTCCTGCGGTGACCACACACACACACCATGCTAGATACCCTCTCTGGCCCCTCCACCACACACACACACACACACACACACACACACACACACACACACATAGCACATGCCCTCTCCAGCCCCTCTACCACTTATGCCCCTCCATCAGGGCATGCAAATACAACAGAGGAGAGCGCTCAAGTGTAACGCCTTTCATAACTCATGCACACACACACACACACATCCACTCACACAGACACACACACACACATCCACTCACACAGAAACATTAGAGTCTTGGCCAATTCAATCCTTCTGAGGTGGTGGTGTGTGTTTAAAATCAGCCCTCTCCCTCTCAACAGCAATTTCTCTCTTCAACACAAACTTGTCTTTTTTGATCAGGCGTTTTCATAGCCACTCACATCTCTACTGCATAGTAATGCATAGAGGAGGAGCATGGCAATTTAGAGGCCTTCTAATCTGCCTGCTTTAAATGAAGAGGACAAACACCCAACCCAGAGACACAGGATGCATACGTACAGCATACAGTACTTTTCTGTAAAACAGCCATTTTTTTAAATAAAGACTCCCGTTTTAACTATGTACTATTTCTACAATATGGTAGTATTTATTACAGTTTTTACCAATTATTTTCACACTTCTCTCAATACCATATCAGTTTATTTTAAAACTCTTAAATAAAAACACTTTTGCACCAGTGATAGACTATGGGTCCAAACAGTGTTCTTTTTCGCATTGCATTAACACAATGTATTCCGATCATCACCTCAAGCAAAATTCATGATCACTTCTCGCATTTATAGTAACAGTTACCTACACCTTTAAGCTAATAGACTAACAGTAAAGATTAGTTAATCCACAGCTTTTGCCATGCATCTCCCATGATGCATTGGGGGCGGGGGTTGGGGAGCGTGCAGTAAAGTGCAGCCTCCTCTCGAGCACCCTGTCCCTCTCCTGCCTCTCTGTTTATCCAGCGTCAATAAAACTACTTTGGGCTCCAAATTGCTTAACAGGCTGCCAATTAGACACATCGTCTGCTGGCACGATTAGTTAGCCGTGGCGGCTGAGCGCAGATAGCCATCTCCTGAGCCAATTAGGCGAGCCGCGCCATTGGCGGAGGTGGAAGTGGAGGTGGTCACGGTTCTTCCTGTGCGGTCATGGAAACATGGAGGCTGGAGTCTGGTGGGGGGGGGGGGCAGAGATGATTGTGGGGTCTGATTGTTGGGGCCTTCAGAAAAAATATCAGAGCTGTTGTTGAAAACTGTATTACCATCACTGTAGTCTAAAGGTTGTTACCCCTTCAAAGCCATAGAGTGATCTGGGAGCCCGAAGCAGCTGTCTGTGTTGCTGTTGGCAAGCTAGGCCTCTGGGTGGGGTGTGTGTGTGGGGAGGGGTGTTAGGTCAGTGGGGTGGGTGGCACAGGCCATGAGGGCAGAAAGCTTTCGGGGAACTCACAGCTTGGTAATCGGCCCAAACATCAAACTAAGCTGGGTCACACCTGCTTTCCAGCACCTTTGCAGGAAGCCTACAGGATTGTGCTCAGGCCAACGCGATGCTAGAGGAAGCAAAGGATTAAAGACTCAACGTGGCTGTGAGGTGGGTGTATATGTGTGTGTTTGTGTGTGCTTACATGTGCTGACACAAGAACTTAGAGACACGATATTATGCTACTTACTTAAACGATATGTGTGTAGAGGACAAAATAAAGTATGTTTACATTTTTTTATTACTCCTTTTCCTCTCTTTCCTGGCAGTAGAATAGCACAGAGCTCACTTCTGAGTGTTGTTTGAGGAGATAACGGCATTGAGCAGAACTGGCCTCCTGCTCTGTGGTCTTACCGCTTCTGGCCACTAGGTGCTGCTGTTTAGGGATCTGCTTTTCCACCCGTCACATCCCATTAGTGCCGTTTAGCTTTGATTATATTTGATGCATGCAACTAAACCACAGTGTTTACCCAAGGAATCACACATACTGCAGTATAGTGTGACTGAACTGGAGGAGCCTGGCACTGAGGAGGCTGGCTCTAGATTATTTTAGACATTTTAAAGCTATTGTTAAATATTGCCAGCTAAATTTATCTTGGCATTTATTTTATGAGACTGCATATACACACCAAGCCAATTCTCTCAATCACTAAATATGAATTATTTATTTGGAAAGCCATGTAATTTCAGACTAAACATTAGAAATAGCATGCATGCCATTCTTTTGCATCTTTGCACAGTGGTTAAATCCTATAGCTATTTAATTCTTCATGTTTATGAAATGCGATGCATTAGTTGTTTCAAATATAGTATAGTGTGACTCACTCGTGTCAAAAAGTCAACAGGCTGACATTAAGATTATGTGCTTAACAAGGCAATGTGCTTGGCATAGGAATTAATGATATGTATTTATGTAATCATGTTTTTATGTGGTAATAAGTGTCTTACACCAACCCTCTTTTTCGTGTCTCTTTCTTTCTGCCTTTCTCTCTCTCTCTCTCTCTCTCTCTACCTCTCTTTCTCTCCCTCTCTTTCTCTCTCTCTCTCTCTCTCTCTCTCTACCTCTCTTTCTCTCCCTCTCTTTCTCTCTCTCTCTCTCTCTCTCTCTCTCTCTCTCTCTCTCTCTCTGTCTGCTTTTCTATTTCTATCCAAATGCTCAAGGAAAGCTTTTGTTTTTATTCTTGTGTCTGTTCGCCTGCACAGACTGTACGAACTGTAATGGAAATGGTAATAAATTGAGAAAGGCTTCATTTTGGACTTCCTAAGCCAGGCTTTGTATGACACCAATTTTATGCAAATCCGTGTCATAAAGTGATTTTGCTCCTGAGAATGAAATAATTACACTGTAGGCACATGCTGTGTGTGAAGAACGTCTTGGGCTGGAATTGAAATGTGCTTTTTGTTGCAGTATAAATGTTTTACAATATGATTGTGTAATCCATAAAGCCTATTTGGGCATTTTTTAGTCCTCTTCATCGCTTTTCCAGAGACTCAGTCAGTAGTTTCAATACATTTTAAATGAGCGTTGTCTTTCTCTCTCTTTCTCTCTTCCTATTTCTTTCTCTCTCTATCTCAGTCCCCCCCCCCCCTTCTCTCCCTCTCTCTCTCTGTCTCCCTCTCTTCCTCCCTCCCTCCCTTCCGCTCTCCCTCCCCCCCCCCTCTCTCTTTCTCTCCCTCTCTCTCTCTCTCTCCCTCTCTCTCTTTCTCTCTCTCTGTAGGTAGGGATCATCGGTGGTGCATTGACAGTAAGAAGCATTGAGTGCTGAGTGCTGGTCAATATGAAACTCTTGTATCTCCTGTGCCTTTCCGAACCTCTGAACTGACTGCAGCTTATTGAAGTTCCCTAATGGCCCTGCTGAACTTCCCAATCCATACTTCATATCTCTTTGCACATATTGATGCACATTTACATTTCTGCAGGGATAAAAAGTTGGTTTATTTGTTTATTTATTTATTTTTTGGTCCTCAGTTAATCATTTTTATGAGAAAATGCTTCCAAAGTAATAGCGAAATTATGGCAGGAATTGTGTACTGATTCTAAATGCTTTCAACATAAAGTAAAGTATTAAAGCAATACTATGCAACATTTTTGAAGTTAATGAATCATCTTCGTAAGGCGGTAGATGGTTAAATAACTCATTACAGGGTGAATTAACGTTTTCTCGGCCACACCAGTGGTCTGTAGGGGAAAATTTACGCTTGCAAGTTGGCTTGTTCCGGGTCGGCACCCATGGGCTGACAAGTCTCAGGCATGGCAGGCTAGTTGCTAGCTATGCATGTACACATGCAGTTTCATCATGACAGAGCCAGCGAGAAAACAGCGTAAGTAACACTGGAATGATTTCTCTCTTTCTGTGCATGATTGTGCTTTCACTATGGTAGTCATTGTTTGTAAAGGGGTTTGTTTGACTTTTTGGTCTGTTGCTTGTTAGCCAAGTGGCTAGTGCACATTTGGCAGTGAACATTTACTCCTGGCCCGTAGGGGGACCCTCATAAGAAAATCTTTGTTCAGTGTGGCACCAAGTTAACCCCCCCCTCACCCAAACCACCCCGCCCCATGCCCTACCTGCCTCCCCTCACCCAAACCACCCCGCCCCATGCCCTAACTGCCCCCACAGGCCCTACCTGCCCAGCGATTAGCCCCCCGCTGCTAGTTCAACAGGAGCGTGGGCGTGTGGCGCACAGAAAAGTCAGAAGAAGGGAAGAAAGAAAGAAAGAAAGAAAGAAAGAAAGAGAAAGAAAGAAAGAAAGAAAGAAAGAAAGAAAGAAAGAAAGAAAGAAAAAGAAAGAAAGAGAACAAAATGAGAGGTGGGAGGGGGAGTTAGGCAAAGACACAGGTTGATCTCTGTGTGTAATCCTCTTTGACCAGCATTTATTCGGAGACCTGTGTGTGTGTGTGTGTGTGTGTGTGTGTGTGTGTGTGTGTGTGTGTGTGTGTGTGTGTGGAATGGCACCTCGCGAGGCGTGCTCCAGACAAGGACATCCTCAGGCCACCTCCATCGCTGCAGTTACCGGTTAGACCTGGCCTG
>CM050205.1:6255000-6270000 GCA_027475355.1 Coilia nasus
TGCCCTCAGACGAAGCATGACGACTACGCTATTTTTAAACCATTAAAACCACTCGAAGAAACTCCACACTCCATCGGTAGTACAACAAAGGCCCTGACATTAAAAATGAGGCACTGAGAACTTTGTAAGTGTACACAACATTTATTAATAAAACAGTTTTGACAAGCAGTACCTTGCTTCTCGTCGGCGCCATGATGAAGGTCCGCACCAGTCGATTGACGAACACGAACAAGCAGGAAGAATAGGAGGAGAGGTGGTACAATCGACTTGTTTGGACTTTCATCATGGCGGCGACGAGAAACTACAGCAAGGTACTGCTTGTCAAAACTGTTTTATTAATAAATGTTGTGTACACTTACAAAGTTCTCAGTGCCTCGTTTTTAATGTCAGGGCCTTTGTTGTACTACCGACGGAGTGTGGAGTTTCTTCGAGCGGTTTCAATGGTTTAAAAATAGCGTAGTCGTCATGCTTCGTCTGAGGGCATCTACCACTTCCATTGTTAGCCTTCTGGGACAAACGAAAAAAAATAGTTAAACTCTGAATGCAACAGGCTAAATCAATTTTGCTCCTCAGTACACATACCAACTCGGTATGATGTTTTAACATGCCAATTTTCATTTTACACCGAAGTTCTCCTTTAAGTCAGTTTCCAGTCTAAACTTAGCTTTCACAAAATATGTAGTTATATGTAGGCTGCAGTTATATGCAGGGCAGCTTTGTGAGGGGTTGTGGGCATGTGGCGGTGCTGCCTGCTACTGTGATTGGTGTGTGTCCTCCTCATCGTGGAACAGAGTGTGTGTCGCATGTGTGTGATTGGTGTGTGTCCTCCTCATCGTGGAACAGAGTGTGTGTCGCATGTGTGTGATTGGTGTGTGTCCTCATCGTGGAACAGAGTGTGTGTCGCATGTGTGTGATTGGTGTGTGTCCTCCTCATCGTGGAACAGAGTGTGTGGCATGTGTGTGATTGGTGTGTGTCCTCCTCATCAGTGGAACAGAGTGTGTGTCGCCCACCGGGTGGATCCTGGAAGGGCTCTGCCTCCCTGGTGACGCTGGCACGCTGGCACGGCGACATAATGGAGGGCCACACGCTTGCGTACGCCACACCCAGGGAGACTTGGCATTCCGCTGGAACTTCTCGGTTTTAACAACTCATTTATTTTACTGATTTCCTGTAACTGATATGCGAGCAGGAAGCAGAGCATGAACACTCCTGCTGCTCCACAGTAACGCCAAGCCTCATTGGCTCTGCACACCTGACACGCAGAAACACTTAGCCTTCCTCCAGAGCCTTACCGCACCACACCGCACCGCACCGTACCACCCAGTCCGCCATGCCTGGAACACCCACCCACCCCACCACCAACCTCCTTCTGCACACCTGACATGCAGAAACACTTAGCCTTCCTCCAGAGCCTCTGTGCGATACACCGCACCGCGCCACACCGCAACACCCAGTCCACCATGCCTGGACCACACAGAAACACTTAGCCTTCTTCCAGAGCCTCGCCGCGATACACCGCACCGCACCACCCAGTCCACCATGCCTGGACCACACAGAAACACTTAGCCTTCTTCCAGAGCCTCGCCGCGATACACCGCACCGCACCACCTAATCCACCATGCCTGTACTGCCCGCCTGACCGCCACCCACCCACCTCGCTCTCACCCAGCATGTAGTGTCTAATACCTGTCTACATCCCCCTTTAATACCTGTCTACTTTCCCCCTTTAATACCTGTCTACGTCCCCCTTTCATACCTGTCTACTTCCCACCTTGGCTGGCCATTAGATTGGTTAGATAGAATGAATGGATAGAATGGTTAGAGCCATTTGTTCATATTACGGGAAGAGGGGTGTGACCTTACTATAGTACTTCCTCATTCTCACTGAAGCATGGGTTCGTGGGTAATCTCATAAGGTAATGACACACACACACACACAGACACACACACACAGACACACACACACACAGCACCTTTAGAAGTGTTGCCTAAATGTTAGAAATTCATTTTCAGCTGTAAAAGCCTGAAAGCGATGCAGCAAGTTAGTCCGGCATGTTCGTGACAAAAGCTTGTGTGAATATGTAGCCACAAACATAAACTCAGCCCACTCCAATACAGAGTGTGTGTCTTTCTGAACACATACACAAACACACACACACACACACACACACACACGCAGACACAAACAGGCAGTGAGTGAGTGTGTTGTATCAAAATCAGCGGTGAGCCATGCAGAAGTGTGTGGTAAAATGGCGTCCTGTCACTGTCCAGTAAATCAGACTTTTACACTCCTGCCTGCGCCCACTTTCTCCCCTCGCCCCTCTGCCCCCGATATTGATCGCCGCCTTGACAGGGATGTTCAGCAAGCGCTCACACACACACTCACACACACACACACATTCACGCACACACTCACACACGGACACACACTCACGCACGCACACACACACAGACATACCCACACACAGACACACACACCCACACACAGACACACACTCATGCGCTCACACACACACACACTCATCCCAGACTAAAAGTTGTCTTTGCGAGGCCTGACAGACCCATTTGTGTTTGACATAATGCCTGCATGCGGCCGGCTGACGAGGGGGCCTCCTTAATGGAGCGCGCTCAGTGGAGACAAGGTGAAGATCATCAGGCTAATATTTGGGGCTACTTACAGTGTTCCTCCACAGTCATTAACCTGCGTGTCCACGCTAAGTGCCACCCGCGCGGAGTGGGTGGGCTCATTCATCTCCGCTCTCATTGGGTGAGGAGGAGGACCAGGGTAGGGTTGTGTGTGTGTGTGTGTGGGAGGGGGTTGGGGGGTGAGACGGAGGCTGATTGTGCTAAAAAGGATTTTTCGCATTTTAAATGACAACGCAACACTGCTGCACCTAAGGACAGGACGCGCAGGAACGCTAATTTAACAGCAGATGCGGCGCTAATTTACCAAACGAGGGGTAACGCCTTAACCCCAAGACTGAAAAATGACAGAGCGTTTCCACTCAGTCATCTGAACCCTCTGTACGCTCTGTACATTACCTCGCTTACACTGACAGCACGGTGAAACAGCACTTTCAGGTACATAAGGTGAAAACAGAGCCATCGATTTGTTTCATTTAGAATACGCCCAGCGTGTGATCTATTCCATCCGCAATCTCGGCGAAAATGATAGTACGAACTAATTATTTCTGACACAGTGCAGATACTTAGCCTGCAATCCAATAAAGCCAGTTAAGATCCCATGTAACGCAATACATATTCTCAAATGTTTACTTGTAAGTCAATTTGTTGGGGTGCAAAGGCCAGAGATGTAATTGTAACAAATTCGGTGTTTGGTGAGCGAGTAACCTTGAATTAACCTCCAGCGCTGCCCGTCGCCATGGCGGCAGAAACAGGAAGCAGCCGACAGACAGGGGGAGGGAGGGAGGAAGGGAGAGGGGAAACGGGGAGAAGGAAGCGTTTCTTTCGAGGATTTCCCAGTCGCTCGTTTATTCATTAGCCAAGGTATGGGGTAAATGCCACGATTGCCTTTAATTACTCGGTAAACAGCAACAGCACTGGATAAATGAATGAACAATTACGGAGGCAGGAGTCAATAAACAGTGACAAAGGCCTCCAGCTCTGAGAAGCAATCCTTCCTGCTTAGCTTTCTTAACAAGGCCAGCCGACAGACAGCAACCCCCCACCCCAACCCACCTGTCCGCCTCCCCCCTCATTCGCTTGCCACACATGCACCCCCCTACCCACCCACACACACATGCATGGCACACACACACACACACACATGCATGCCACACACACACACACACTCATACACCCACACACATGCATGCCACACACACACACTCATACGCTCACACACACATACACACTTGCATGTCACACACACACTCATACACCCACACACATGCATGCCACACACACACACTCATACGCTCACACACACATACACACTTGCATGTCACACACACACACACACACACACACACACACACACTCATACGCTCACACACACATACACACTTGCATGTCACACACACACACACACACATGCATGCCACACACACACACACTTACATACATGCACGCCACATCTCCCCCCCCACACTCTGTGAGTAATTGTCCACACAGCAGTGACAGATGTGCAATATCGCCTCTTCTTGGGGGGAAAAAATTCACAGTTTGTCCAGCGTGTCAGTTCTCTCTTTTTAGTGCTGGCGAGGTCCTGCCCCCATTACTGGTGATTTAGAAATGGAGGAAGGCGAGCAGGAGCCACAGCAGCTGCCGGCTCAGAGAGAGAGAGAGAGAGAGAGACAGAGCGAGCGGATGAGTGGACGAGCGAGCGAGAGAGCGGGCGAGCGAGCGACGTCGTTAGCCACAAACCTCATCTGCATTCCCCCGTTCACTTGCGGCAAGAAATTGTCGTCGGCCCCCTCTGGCCAGGAGATGAGTGGCGAGTGACAGAGCCTTGATTTGTTGAGAGCCAGAATAAATGGGCTTTTCTAGAGCTGAGGAAATATCGCCATTACCGGCCAATTTATGTCTTTTTATCCGTTCCTCAAACATGTCACTTTTGTTACTGTTGCATGGTAATTATGCCCCTTCTCCACATACCCAATGCACTCCCCCCTTCCAAAAAAAAAACAAATGAAAGTGGAGAGAGAGAGGGGAAAATATGCAGGGGCAGTTTATATGTTCAGATGGGCTTCAAAAGCCTCTAATCCCCACAAATACCCATTTGTGATACTCGCCGATGATAGACTCATTTTAATTTTGAATAGCTTACACTCTAGGTAAATAGGATATAGAATTGGATTCCAGAGATTATGATTATCTTAAAAGCACATCCCAATTTGCTTCTTCATTGCCCTCTGACTGATGCTGCTTACACACGGGGTCACAGTCTGGGGCAGGTAAACAACACCGACACAGCAGAGGGGTGTGGAATACGCAAAACAAAATAAAATAAAGCAAAATAAAAAATAAAAATGGCTTGATGTATTTCTCATTCTCCTAGAAGTTAAAAAAGAAAATAAAAATCCCTTCAGCAAAAATGTCACTGAAATGCAAATGACAGCCCAGCACTTTGCTACACTGTACCAGTTAAAAGGGCGGAGGTGGAAATTATGTAGCGGTGTTAATATTAGCCTGTTCTACTGCCAATCCTCCCAATAGATTAATATTGCTGCACAATTGCATAAGCACCGCCTTTTAGCATGTGATAACCAATCCAACCAAAGCTCACTAACACATTGTAATAATACAAAAAATGTAATAAGATGGGTTGAAGGAAATCATAATTGTAAAATGGGTCGAGTTAATTCATTTGAAAAACACAGTGGAGAGTTTAATGTTATGAACAACCTCTTATATGAAAAGATGCTTCAAGTAATCGTTACAGACGCAAACCCTGAAACTCCTGGTAGGCTGACTCCTGCTTCTGTCTCAAACAGTAACATGATTAATCAGTAAATAAGTGATTGCCGGGGATCTTACATGCTAATTAGCACTCTGTCTGAAGTGTGTGTGTGTGGGGGGGGAGTCAGTCAATCATTGAGGGGGGGGGGGGGGGGGGGGGGCAACTCCAGGAAAGCGTGTGTATAATTAATGGAAAGAAGAAATTTAAGACTGTAGAGGCGTTATTAGCTGCACCCAAAAGAGTTAACCTCGTGTGATGATATGTAAGGATTGTCCTTGGCTATCGATTGGACCGGGCGCAGGTTCACGGCCTCAGTGCTGGCCCAGATTTATGTACTGTTTCTCCAAGGGAACCAGACGGTACAAGTGTCCAGACATGGGGTTGGAACGTTCACGCGATCGTTAAAACTGTTCTAGAACTGGAATGGAACGACCTGAAAGAAGTAGCACACAGACTTCAGTGTCGGCTGTCTCAGTATACTGCACATAATAAGCTGGCCTGCTCCGCAGTAAAGCCCACTGTCTTGGCTTCTTTTCTAAAATGGATGACCACATCCATTAAGATCTCACTAAAGCATGTAATGCTTTATAGAGCTGACATTGTGTGCATAAATAATTTCCTAATGAAACCGGAGACTAAATTAGCAATTAGCGGAGCTGCACTTAGCATGTGATGGGTATGTTCAGGCTGGTGGTGTCTTGTGGCTGTTAGGGCCCTCAGCATTTAGCTTGACCTTGATGATATCTTTAAAAATGGGGTAATTGCATGTGATGAAGGGTAGTGCACAGCAGAGAAAAGGTTACCTTTCAGCTCACTCTGCTCCACATTAACAGGCTACTTCAACATGGCTAGATACTCCAAAACCAGGATCATAATGGTCGGTTGGGGTTAGTGTGTGACAAATGGCAGGATTAAAGGATGGTAGTGTAGCCGGTTTTACATTAATATGTTTCATAAAAGCAACCACTTACTCTGACTCTAATTAATGTACAATACATGATACATTATTATACCTTGTACTGGGGCAACCAGACTACAACATTACCATTCTGATCCTCAAAGGCACATTTTCTTTTAGCTTTTCTTTTACCTAGCTTTGGTAAAGTATACCCTTTCTGTGCAGCAGAAAGTAAGCTGTTCTCTCAGCTTGTCCCCTAACAACCAGTCGAACCCAGGCAGCCAACTCCGGTGCAACTCTTCAGGAAGAGGCCCCAGCCCCACTCCAGCCACCCAAGAAGAACTTCCAGTTCAGAGGGCACATGAAGGGCATCCCTTGGCGGCCTGTTATTCTTCAATTTTACTGCCGGAGAGGGGAGAGAAAGGCAGCGGATTTGCCTGATTCAGGACTCAGCGGCCCCGGCAGGATCGACGGAGGCTTCGGCTAATGTCTCCTTTTGTCTCCCCGCTGCTCGCTCCCGCCTCATTTGCATGCGCGGGGGTTATTACCAGTGCGCACTGGCCCGATTTATCATTCCCACAAAGCTCGTGCTCCAAAAAGGCGGAGACGAGTATTAAGTGTCAATGGCCTCGCGATGGATTCGTCGTGTCTTAGCTGCTGCTGCAGAGGCGAAGACGAAGACGAAGACAATTTCACCCTCCTGTCTCTTCCGTTGTGCGCTATACGAGAGAGATAGACTTTAGACGGGGCCCCGGGACGTGACTGGGTGCCGGCTGATTCACCAGGCTGCGATTGTGGCCCTTTCTGTACGCTGAAGACACAAGGAAACAATGATCACACACAAGGACAGAGGAAGGATTAGCATATGTACAGAAAGAGTAGAGAGCACATTGACAGAGTACAACATGCCCGCACATAATCAAATCCTGTTAGAGGAAGGGCCCCTGTGTTCAGCCAGACACACGTTATGAATGCGTCCAGACAGAAGCGTTTAAGTTCCAACCCTCGAAATTGATTTGAGTCATTTTCGGCGAGTACTCCACCAGTTCGTCTCCTTGTGAGGGGCCATTGTGCCTATCCTAAAGGCGGGGAAGAGGTGGATATTTTCCCTTGTATTTTTTATTGTGAGACTTTAACACCATTAATTAGAGCGGCGGTAATGAATGTGTGATCCATTGTCACTCTTGTAGGGTGACTGGCATACTAATGAGACTGCATGCATGTGTGCCTGTGTGTACGTGTGTGTGTGTGTGTGTGCCTGTGTGTGTGTGTCTGTGTGTGTGTGTGTGCGCGTGTGTGTCTGTGTGTGTGTATGCATGTATCTGTGTGCAAATGTATCTGTGTGTGTGTGCGTGTGTGCGTGTGTGTGTGTGTGCCTGTGTGTGTGTCTGTGTGTGTGTGTGTGCGTGTGTGTGTCTGTGTGTGCGTATGCATGTATCTGTGTGCAAATGTATCTGTCTGTGTGTGTGTGTGCGTGTGTGTATGTGTGCATATGTATCTGTGTGTGTGTGTGCGTGTGTGTGTGTGAGTGCGTGTGTGTGTGTGTGTGTGTGTATGTGTGGATATGTATCTGTGTGTGTGTGTGTGTGTGTGTGTGTGTGTGTGTGTGTGTGTGTGTGTGCGTGTGTGTGTGTGTGTGTGTGTGTGTGTGTGTGTGTGTGTGTGTGCTGAGGCTGCTGAAGTGTGGTGGGCTGGGAGGGAAATGCTGCTTGACATTGAACTGGATTATCATGGAACTCTTGGCTTTGCTCACATTGCCTGTTCAATTAGCCAATTAAACACCTGCCATAGCATCTTGGCTTCAAAGGCAGACATCTCTTCATATTTCTGCCTCGCGGACAGGGGGCCCACCCACACACACACACGCACACACACACACACGCACACACACACACACACACACACAGATGCCCACCCCCGCCATACTCCAGGCCCTCCTCCCCTGTTTGTACCTGCAGATGAGTAATCACAGCACAGGATACACACACACACACACACACACACACACACACACACACACACACACACACACACACACACACACAGATGCCCACCCCACCATACTCCAGACCCTCCTCCCCTGTTTGTACCTGCAGATGAGTAATCACAGCACCGCACACGCACACACACACACACACCCACACACACAGGTCCCATCAGCTGGCTGCATCCAGACCTGTACTCAAACAGGCAGACGTGGATCTGGATTAAAATCAGAGATGGAAATTGGCACCAGTCACCAGCCACATGTAAAATATGAAAGTGGGCGGTAGAGTTTAAACACAAAATTACAATTTACTGTTAGGTTGCTGGTAAATTTTACCATTTATTTTTCAGTGGCTGGTAAAGGTTCACATTTTGCAAAGTTCATCTCCAGCCCTGATTAAAATGTATGACAGCTTCTCGTTGTTTATTGCTATTTCTGTTTAATGTTTCAATTATTCCTTACTCTGTTACAGTAAGCTGCTCTACTGAACGCATGTGAATTTCCTTGTTAATGCATTTTACATAAGGGTTTGTAGTAGCACTTTTTATATAGCCGGCTCTGTATTGCATTGTATTGTATTGTATCGTACTAATGCTCACTGGAAGTAAAAATAAAAATAATAAATGTAAACACCAATATGCATAATTTCCGTGTAACTCATAGTAAACATAATGCAGTTCAATTTAATTTACTGTATATATAATTCCATAACATAAACATATGACTTCTTATGGCGCAGTTTGAGCTACAGTGATTCACACTATGTCACAGTTCATCTTTTATGGCCTCGTTACATCGCAGATTTTTTTCCATTGTTACATCGCAGATGATGCACGCAAGGCCACTAAGGTTTGTCAGAACAATATAATCATTTATGATAACTATGCTGTAACATAGAAATATGGATTAAAATGCAGTAATAATTCAATAATACACAGTAAATGTATTAAAACAGCGTGTGAGAGGGGTATTTTAAGGCTTACACTATGAAATAAAATGTTTTCTATATGAAGTCGCGATATTGCGGATTTTGACCTATCGCTGGAAGGGTTCTGGAGTGGAACTACCGTGATGGACGAGGGAACACTGTACATCATGCACATAATGTTCATAATGCAGTTTCCTGTATATTATAGTATAAACACAGTGCATTAGTATCACTATAGATACACGTATGAGTAATTGGGGAAGGTGTAGTGAGTGACTCCATGATGATGTGCAGAGACAATCTACACCTGACACTGCATGCGTAGGATGGGAGGAGAGTTTCCTGTATATTATACTATAAACACAGTGCATTAGTGTCACTATAGATACAGCGTATGAGTAGCTGGGGAAGGTGTAGTGAGTGACTCTATGATGCCGGGCAGAGACCATCTACACCTGACACTGCATGTGTAGGATGAGAGGACAGCGTGGGTTGTGTTGCGGTGTGTGGTTGAGTGTGAGACAGACGGCCTGTGTGTGTGTGTGTGTGTGTGTGTAAACTGTGTGCTTTGGGTGAGCTCCACTGACAGAGGGCTTTTTGCAGAGATGCAGACAGGGGTCGGAGCTGACATGAGCTAATTGTATGTGTGGACCAGGATGGAGTGGGAAAGGAGTGGGCGTATGTTTCTGTCTAAGTGTGTGTGTGTGTGTGTGTGTGTGTGTGTGTGCATGTATGGATATGCTGCTGTTTCTCCCTGTGTGTGTGTGTGTTGAAGTGTTTGTGTCTGTGTCAGTGTATGTGAGGTTGTTTGTGGTTGTGTGAATGACTGTGAGAGAGAGAGGGAAGAGAGAGAGAGAGAGGGAAACAGTATGTGTGTGAGAGAGATGGGGAGTGAGAGAGAAAGAGGGAGAGTGAGTGGGAGAAAGAGAGAGCGAAAGAGTATGTGTGTGAGAGAGATAGGGATTGAGAGAAAAAGAGAGTGAGAGAGAGAGGGAGAGAGAGAGAAAGGGAGAGAGAGAGAGAGGAAGAGAGAGAGAGAGTGAGAGAGAGAGAGAAAGAGAGAGTGAGAGAGAGAGCGAGAGGGAGAGAGAGAGAGAGAGGGAGAGAGAGAGAGAGCGCTAGCACTCAGGGCCATATGCACTCCTCATGGTCCATTTAAGACGATGATTATTTGCTTTGTCCTGCTTTCCGGAAATTACCCCCCCCCCCCATCTCCCCATCTCCCCTACCCATCTTCCCCCTCTCACCCCCCCATCCCCCCATCTTCCCCCTCTCACCCCATCTTCTCCCCACTCCCCCGCCCCCATCTTCCCCCCTCTCACCCCCGCATCCCCCCCCCTCTCACCCCCCCCTCCCCCATCTTCCCCCCACTCCCCCGCCCCCATCTTCCCCCCCACCCCCCCTCTCACCCCCCCTCCCCCATCTTCCCCCTCTCATCTCCCATCCCCACCCTCACCCCCCCCACCACCCCCCAACAGCCTGTCTTCTCCGGGGTGGGGTGGCATTTTTAGACACCCCTCCCCATACACACATATACACACACACGCACACACGCACACATACACAAACACACACACTGTGAGCTGACTGGGCTAAACACCTTGTGTGTGTGTGTGTGTTTGTGTGTGTGTGGGTGTTGCAATCTGTTGTCATTGTGTTGATGAAGCTTGCAAGAAACAAACAAATTCAAAAATGGCAGCCATCTTCCCCTCTTTCACTGTCTCCATCAGATCTGACCCTTTGTCTGCCCAACCCACCAGACCCCTGCTGCAAAGTGGCCATTTTATTGGTTTCTTATTTATTTAAAGGTGTACTTCCATCGTGTTTTCATTAATTTTGCGGTGTTCTCTAGTATTAATAATTGCCCTGTGCGCTGGTTTTAATGAAAAAAATGTTCTAGTGCTTCTGTTTCAGACTGTTTTAGTTTGGTGGAGGGGGTGGGGCCGGGAGAACGACATGATTTCACCAGAGGCACGCTCCCTGCAGCTTCCTTTGCCCCACAGTCAACTTGATAGCAGAGTAAGGTAAAGGGGAAAAGTCAACTTGACAGCGCTGAAACTGCACACAGAATGTCTATGGAGATACAGCCTTATGTGTTTGATCCTGAATCTGAAGAGGAAGGAGAGATGGCACAAGCACAGTCGCTTCCTGACCGTTTGTCAATGAACGTTTCAGAATGGTAATATTTGCATGACAAAACAGTGCAAGTGCCCGGCTAAATGCAGTTCAGTCATTCAACTACCCTGCTAATCTTTTGCGAGTCAGTCACAGGCTAACATTATTTAAAGCCCATTCGGTCAGTTTCTCTTATATGTATTTCCACGTCTACGTCACGCCGAAGGCCCTTTTCGCATTGGGTCGTTTTTCCACCTATTGTCTTCTTTTATCTGATATAGAAAACGGGGATAGAAAAACATTTTGATATGCAGCATGCATATGCAACTCGGGGTGACCCATCATATTTCAAAAGAGCAAGTACTAAACGGTTTCTCGTAGAAGTACACCTTTAATTTATTTTAATCAGAATCAGAATCAGTTTTATTGGCCAAGTACAGTATACTTACATATACAATAAATTGACTCTGGTGGATGTCATTAGAACTCATTAGAAATGAGACATTGCAGCCCTTTTTCTTAGGAATATATGTGTGTAAGTATGTGTAGCTTCTGCCATCTGATTTATTTGAGATCAGACATTTTACACTTGACCTCTGCCCTAACCACTGTTATGTTCTTAGATCTGTGAAATCCTGTCCTCTCCTGTCCTCGCCTGTCCTCTCCTCTCCTCTCCTCTCCTCTCCTCTCCTGTCTCCTCTCTTCTCCTCTCCTTTCTTCTCCTCTCCTCTCCTCTCCTCTCTCTCCCTACCTCCTTGCCTCTCTCCTCTCTTCGTCTCTCCTTTCCTCTCCTCTCTTCTCTCTCTCTTCTCCTCTCTTCCTCTTTCCTCTCCTCTCCTCTCTCTCCCTACCTCTTTGCCTCTCTCCTCTCTTCTCTCTCTCTTCTCTCTCTCCTCTCCTTTCCTCTCCTGTCTCCTCTCCTCTCTCTCCCTACCTCTTTGCCTCTCTTCTCTCTTCCTCTCTCTTCTCCTCTCCTTTCCTCTCCTTTCCTCTCCTCTCCTCTCCTCTCCTTTCCTCTCCTCTCCTCTCCTCTCTCCTCTCCTCTCCTCTCCTCTCCTCTCCTCTCCTCTCCTCTCCTCTCCTCTCCTCTCCTCTCCTCTCCTCTCCTCTCCTTTCCTCTCCTCTCCTCTCCTCTCGCCTGTCGTCCTTGTCGCCAAACTCCGTTCCCGGTGTCCTCTCCCTGACAAATCCCAGCGTGCCCCTATTGGCTGACCCTGAGGTGCCGGGGATTGTGGGTAGTGGTAGGATTACCTGTAGTGGTGGCGGGGGGTTTTGGGGTGACGGCAGGCATTCGGGGCGCGCCTGGCTGACTGGTGCAGATGGCGCTGAGCTGACAGACCCAGTGTGAAGTGGGATGCCTCCCACCGAACTCCAATATACACATCAAAGGCGCTCAAAGCACACGTGAGAGAATGCGTGTGTGTGTGTGTGTCTGTGACTGCATGTGAAAATATTTGTGTGGTGTGAGGATGCACTTGGAATGCTGTGGACTTGTGGAAAGCCCAGTTTAAAGCAGTTTTATCATTTGGAACAGCAGCTGTGTGTAGGTTTGTGTTGACGTGCATGTGTGTGTGTGTGAGAGAGCAAGAGAGGGAGTAAAAGAGAGAGTGTGCGTGTGTGTGAGACAGTGGCGCACTAATAGCTATGGCCTGCTGGGAGGGCCTGCAACAGCTGTGTGTCAGTATCTAATCTCAGGAAATAGTCTCATCATTATCATTGGATCAAATATAGCGTGTGTGTGTGTGTGTGTGTGTGTGTGTGTGTGTGTGTGTGTGTGTGTGTGTGTATGTGTGTGTGTGTGTGTGTGTGTGTGTGTGTGTATGTGTTAGTGACTACCCTGGAAGTATGGTTTAAATGCTCATCCCATGACATCACTCCCTGCCCTTCTTCTCCCCTTTCTGCAGGAGTATTCTATGGTCTCACTCACCACCTCTCCCTGCTACTGTGTGTGTGTGTGTGTGTGTGTGTGTGTGTGTGTGTGTGTGTGTGTGTGTGTGTGTGTGTGTGTTTATAATCCTCCCCTTTCTGCAGGAGTACTCTATACTCATACTGTCCCATCTCTCTCTGCTACTGTGTGTGTGTGTGTGTGTGTGTCTATAATCTTAGCCTTTCTGCAGTAGTTTTCTATGCCCTCATACTCCCATGTCTCCCTGCTACTGTGTGTTAAATAAAGCAAATGTACTGTCACTTAAAGATACAGAAGGCCTTTTCAACTCCATTCAACTGTATTCACTTAAAAAGCAACATTTGTCATAGACATTGCACTGTTACACACAACTAACAGTATTTAATCTGTACAATTTATAACATAAATAGTATTTTTTTTTTTCTTTTTGGATCTTCCATGTCCACGTAGTCTATGTATAAAGTGATTAGAGGAAAAACCTCACCCTCTTCAGACAGACATTTGTCTCAAACCATTAATTAACCTAATTAGAGGTAAAAACATGTTGAGGCTCCGCGTCAATGGTGTATAAATTAAAGCAGAATCGGCTTGTTTGCTTAATTACTGATTTAGAATCCTTTAACTAAAGCCCAGACAGAGGGATAATTGATTGTCTTTTAGTTGTATATAGATCGCTGTTTGGCGAGAAAATCTTTAGGTAATCCTTTTTGGATTCCTTCCTCCACTCCTCCACTCCTCTGCAGAGTGGGAGTTTTTTTCTTCTTCCTTTTTTTCTTTTTTTCTTCTCTCCTCCTCTCAAGCGCTCTACTGTTTGTTTCTTTCGCTTTTCTCCCGTTTCACGCCTTATTTTTTAAGACAAATGACGATAACTCATGCGACGTCGGCCTGGGGTAATAAATTAGTTGGCACTTCTCAAGTAGCTTATTTGGCCCACTTTGCAGTGGTGGTGGCGGTGTGTGTGTGTGTGTGTGTGTGTGTGTGGTGTGTGTGTGTGTGTCGTAGGCACGGTGTGCCGCGGGTGCCGCGTCGGACGAACAGGGGGAATATTTATGGCATAGCGGCTGTAAATGAAAGGCTTTTACATTTTAATGAGTGCTAAATAGGAATGGAGAAATATTGTTCATTAGCGGTAATCTGCCGAATTGCTTGAGTGAGCCTGGGCGCGCGGCGGAGGCGGCGGCTCTAAGCGGTTCAGTCAAGTGGAGCAGTTTGTATGCTAATTAAGGAAGCGTTTCCCTGTCAACATCTGTGCTGCACTTCTAAGGGCTAGGAGCAGTCTGATTACACACACACACACACACATGCACACACACATATATACACGTGTGCACACCTACACAAACACACATGCACACAGACATACACACTCACACACACACACACACGTGTGCGCACTCACAAACACACACAAGCACACACACACACACACATACACATACACACACGTCTGCATTTCTAAGGGCTAGGAGGACTCTGATTAGTGTGTGTCTGCCTCTGAGAGGCATCACTAAAAACAACAGGCTACACACATCATGTATGCTCACCTCGGCACTACATATGCCCACACACACACACACACACACACACACACACACACAAACACACACTATATGCATGCACAAATGCACATATGCATGCTGTTTATATTATTATTAAAAGTGACACACACACACACACACACACATATTAATACTCAGACATGTACACACAGGTTATAACATACCCATCTACAAAAATCACAAG
>CM050205.1:6277500-6290000 GCA_027475355.1 Coilia nasus
TGGATAGGATTGTTAACACATTAGCAACAGCACACACAAACACACACACACACACACACACACACACACACACACACACACACACACACACACACACACACACACACACACACACACACACACACACATGACAAGCGCAGACGAAATGCCTGTGTGTATCTCTGTGTGTTTAAATGTAGCCCACTTAGATGTTTGTTTGTGTTTGTTTGTGAGGACAAATGTATATTACAGCATTACAATGTGTGTGTATAGCGCCCCCCCCCCCCCTTGTCTCTCTCTCTCTCTCTTAATTACTTTTTTTGTCTGTCTGTCTAGCTTTTCTGTGTGTCTCCCCCTCTTCCTTTGTGTGGTGGTCGCTATGCGTGTTAAGTGTACTCTACTGTACAATTATTAAGTGTGTGTGTTGGACAGGAATGGGTTTGACTTTGTTTCTGTATCTCAGCTGTTTTCAGCATCCCTGCCACACACACACACACACACACACACACACACACACACACCCTACACACCCCCCATCCGTTGGCACGTGCCCATCCCGTGCCAGGTGTCCCCGATGGCACGGACACAAGCACAAATGTGCTGCCAGATTTCGTGCCGCACCCCCGAAGCTCTCGTTTGGGGGGTGGGGGTGGCATTTGGGGTGCTATGTCATCCGTCTCTCCCAGCGCTCTTCACAGCTCTGTGTGTGTGTGTGTGTGTGTGTGTGTGTGTGTGTGTGTGTGTGTGTGTATGTGTGTGTGGTGGCGCACGCTCCTGTGTGTTCTGTGTGTCAGTGCCAGACCCCCCAACACTCATGTCAACATACCCTCGAACACACACACACACACACACACACACATGCATTGTCTGCATATGTGCAGTGCATCCTCACAGATAAACAGTGCTAGTAATGAGCACACACTGAATATTCATAAGTACTAAAAGCCTTGAAAGCCGACTAGCCATGCTACTTCATTATGAAGTTCATGTGTACAATGATGAGGCCTTCATGTAAACAAAAATATTTTTTGTATAAAGTTCATGATGTAATATATTATATTTTTGATAAACACTGATTTTTTATTTTCATAGATGGATAGACACATACATATATACATAGATAGACACAGTAGCATAATTGTGACACACACACACCCACACACACACACACACACACACTCACACACTCAGTGGTTGCTAGGGAGGAAGTGTGTGAATGAGTGAGTGTGCTGCAGGTGTGTGATGGTGGTCTGAGTGTGATTCCCAGGGATAACACGTTATGCGTTTGCCTCAAAGGACCCATATGCCTTCTGTGGACTATCACCCAGATCAAGTCATTTCCCCTCAGCCCACACACCGCAACACACAGCAACACACACACCTCCACTTCGCACCGCAACACACACCGCACCACAACACACACCGCTCCACTCCGCACCACACACCTTAACACACACCTCAAAACAACACAACACACACAGCTCTACTCTGCACCACGCCGCAAAACACACCGCTCCGCACTGCACCACACTACACTACACCACACCACACCAGACCGCACCACACCACACCACACCAGACCACACCAGACCGCACCACACCACACCACACCAGACCGCACAGCGCGGCTCAGTCACACATTTGTTTAGCGGTTCCGCAGTTAACATTAACTACGCCGTTAAAGTGAACTCCAACGCAGCCGCAACTCGGCTCTTGGTGCGAGCGTGTGCGTCGCGCGGGGAGCCATAAAGTCACAACAGATGTTAACAAGCCGCATATTTAAAGATTAGCAGGTTTCATGCGCGCTGTAAAGCTGCACTGGGAGAAGAAACATTAGCGTAGTGGTTTTATGTTGGGAGGGGGGCACAGGTAGCGGGGGAAACATGGAGATGGATGAAGAGATGGAAAGAGAAAAGGAGCGAGAGAATCAGAGAGAGAGAAATAGAGGGAACAAGGTAAGAAAAAGAAAAGTGTGGAACTTACTGTGTGGTCATTTGTAAATATACCTTTTATAAGCAGAGCACTAAAAACTAGACGGAAGGAGAGAGGGATGAATGGAACAGGAGGCAGGAGAGGAGTGAAGAGAAGAGTAGAGAAGAGAGGATAGGAGAGAAGAGAAGAGGAGAGAGGGAGAAGGAGAGGAGAGGAGAGGAGTGAAGAGAAGAGAAGAGTAGAGAAGAGAGGATAGGAGAGAAGAGGAGAGGAGAGAGGGAGAAGGAGAGGAGAGGAGAGGAGAGGTGAAGAGAAGATAGGAGTGGGAAGAAAAAGACAAGAAGAGAAGAGGAGTGGGGAGCAGAGAAGAGGAGAGATGGAGATGGAGAGCAGAGGTGTGGAGAGAAGAGGAGAGAGGTAGAGGAGAGGATAGGAGAGAAGAGAAGAGGAGAGAGGGAGATGGAGAGGAGGGGAGAGGAGAGGAGAGAGGGAGATGGAGAGGATAGGAGAGGAGAGGAGAGAGGGAGATGGAGAGGAGGGGAGAGGAGAGGAGAGGAGAAGAGGAGAGAGGGAGATGGAGAGGATAGGAGAGAAGAGGAGAGGAGAGGAGAGAGGGAGATGGAGAGGATAGGAGAGGAGAGAGGGAGATGGAGAGGAGGGGAGAGGAGAGGAGAGGAGAGGAGAGAGGGAGATGGAGAGGATAGGAGAGGAGAGGAGAGAGGGAGATGGAGAGGAGGGGAGAGAAGAGGAGGGGAGAGCCAGTAGCGATACATAAGCCAGACCACCCTTGGATATTGTTTGGAGTGTGTGGGCTTGGGAGGGTGGGGGCTGGGGGTGTGTGGGCTTGTGTGTGTGTGTGTGTGTGTGTGGGCTTGTGAGGGTAGAGGTTGGGGGTGTGTGGGCTTGTGAGGGTGGGGGTTGGGGGTGTGTGGGCTTGTGAGGGTGGGGGTTGGGGGTAGTCAGGGGGGTTCCCCTGCTCTGCCCTTCACCATTTGAACTATATGAGGACCCCGGTGCTGGCTGGCCACTGTGTCACCCCCACACACATACACACGCACATACACACAGATACATACACACACACACACACACACACACACACACACACACACACACACACACACACACACACACACACACACATACATACACACACACACAGACACACACACACACACACACACACACACACACACACACACACACACACACACACACACACACACACACACACACACCCTGACAAGTGCACTATAAACTGAACTCCATGTTCGCTAGCCAGCGCTGTGGATGTCACCCTACGCCCTTTCTGTTTTTGTTCTGCCCATTCCTCTCGCTCCTGCAGCGTGCTGTAACCGAGCGCTTCTGTCAGGAAAGCAACCTCATCCACTCAGTGACAGACTCGTGTCACTATGTGCCACCAAAATATGACACAGTGGGTGTGTAATCATGCACTGTGTGTGGACTGTGTGTGTGTGTGTGTGTGTGTGTGTGTGTCTGTGTGTGTGTGTGTGTGTGTGTCTGTGTGTGTCTGTGTGTGTCTGTGTGCATATGACTGATTGAGTCCCCGTGTTGTGTGTGTGTGTGTGTGCGCGTGCATATGAATGACCGTGTGTGTGTGAATACCTCCAGAGGGTGGGGTTGATGGTGCTCTGTGTCCAGGGGCCATTTGGCCCCACGGCTCCTTGGCTCCAGTGCTAGCTGCATTAGACCCCAGCCTGCCTCTCTCAAGACTGCGGGAAGGTGACCCCCCCTCCATACACACACACACACACACACACACACACACACACACACACACACACCGAGGATAGAACTACACTGCGGAAGCACAACACACAGAGGCCCCACACCACAGAGGGACTATATGGTAACACACCGATAAAAGCTATAGGACTTACATCACTGGGGATTGTTGAGCATTCCAATGAAAGAATGTTTACATCAGTGATGAGAGATTCTAAAAATTTCACATTAAAAGCAAACCCAGAAGCTCTTCAGAATACCACTATACAACATCCTAAACACTAGCACTTGCTTTAAAAATGTTTAACTTAAAATACTCCTCATGGCACAAGGATTTGTTTTTTTATTTGGTGTTTTTATTTGTTTTTTTTTTATTGTATTGTCCAAAGTCACATACACAATAGAACCTTACCACAAACCAAATACCACTTCCTCAGGGAAGGGAAGACAAAAAGGCATTCTATTCTATTCTATTCTATTCCATTCTATTCTATTCTATTCTATTCTATTCTATTCTATTCCATTCTATTCTATTCTATTCTATTCTATTCTATTCTATTCCATTCTATTCTATTCTATTCTATTCTATTCTATTCTATTCTATTCTATTCTATTGTCAATAATCAATGTCAAAAATCTGACTTTACTTTTCAGATGTTACATACTTAAAATGAATACTTACACAATAATAACTGACTACTAGAAGTGGCCAAACTAAAAACTAAGGTGGAAGACTACATGTACTGAGAGACAGGGCAGTGACTGATATGGAGTTGACTGTGTTCATCTTCCTCATGACACTTCCTCACAGTGCTGTCTTCTCATTGGCTGTGATTCAGTGTGATGTTGCAGTCTTCACAATCCAGCACTCTTCTCCTCTTCTCTCGTAGCTGCAGAGTGGCCTGCACATTCATAAAAGATCAAAGATGAGAGGCTCACTTGATCCTCAATGGGCTTTTTTGTGGTTCATAATTACAAACAGTGCACGATAAAATGATTATTAATACTAAATGGGATGGAAATGAGAACCAGTCAAACGAAGGCACTCGACTCCCTTTCTAAGCTCATTTCCTGCCATTTGACTGTTCCAGAATCAGAATCGTAGGAAACAAAGGCAGAGAATCAGAGAAATAAAACGAGCTGTTCTTTACTTTACACATGCCAAAGTACAAATTACTGTGTTTCATAAAACTCTGCCTCTTCTCCAAAGGCCTCTTCTGTACTATCTCTTTTCTCCTTGGTGCTGGCAGATGTGTGAGGAGACATTCATTAAGTTGTGTTTCGACACCCCGCTGAGGAGAAGTTTCATAATGGTGGCTGTTCTTCTTCTAAAGGTCAAACCTCATCACTGGTGTTATCAGAGGAAGCAAATTGCTCATGTTTCTCTGTGCATTCTGTGCCATTCATGGGATTTTCATATGTGATTCAACATGGGCTATGTCCTGAGACAATTGGGAACTAGGGACTTTCAAAAAAATCAATACTCAGATATTGATCAATACTAAAAATTTGTATTGAATCAGATATCCATTTGTAACAGCATCAATACCAACATGGTGGTACTTTAAATCTATGTAGCTGGTCTTTTTAAATCTTTTTTTGTAGCAGGTGTCATTGATGTTATTGTTTGGATTGATCCAATCTTTCTTCTTAAATATTATGCCTCTTCATTTTTGTGACTTTTCCTCTGTGGTATTGACAATGGTATTGAGTACCGGAGCTTTTCCCTGGTGTCTGTACCCAGTTCGAAATTCTAGTGTTGCCACAACCTTATAGTGAACACACAGTTGTCATGTTCAGGAGTTTAAGAATGAACTGTAGCAACTGTAGCAACAGAAGAGCATTGCCTGCAGCAGTACCACTGCTTTTGCCCAGATATTTAAATATAAGTAATATGAGTAATTTAAATAGTGGCAGAGAATCACACATACATACATACAGTGTTTACCAGTGAGTCTGAATGTATGCAAAACCCTTCATGAGTTAGATGTTAACACCGCCCTCCATAATTCAACTACACTTTTCCTTCTGTTGTCTTCTGATTGCTGTTCTTGCAGGCTACGTTTGGATTAATTTATAAAGACACGTGTGTGTGTGTGTGTGTGTGTGTAGGTGTGTGTAGGTGTGTGTGTGTGTGTGTGTGTGTGTGTGTGTGTGTGTGTGTGTGTGTGTGTGTGTGTTTGTGTGTGGGATTGGTTGGAGGGGTAACAATAAAACACCCCTGGAGCTGATGTTGTGTGGACGGACAGAGGGGAACGGGTGACACAGCGGTCAGGCAATGTGTGTGTGTGTGTGTGTGTGTGTGTGTGCGCCAGTTGTCAGGCAGGCGAGCAGGAAGACACGGGCCACACCACTGGCCACTCTCCTCCTTGAACCCCTCAGACTTCTTTAATTACTGCTGACCCTGGAGTGTGTGTGTGTGTGTGTGTGTGTGTGTGCCCGCCCTACCAATCAGGGGACGCGGCGGCCTACAGGCGAGAGTGGCAGGCGGGTGGAGTGTGTGTGCCAGGCGGGCGTCTCTCCCTGATGAAGTGCCAGCGGTGCCCATCGCGGTGAACAAACAAGAGGAGAGACGCCCAGCAACTCTCACTTCTCACAGGGCACTGGGGCCAAACAAGCACGGCAACACACACACACACACACACACACACACACACACACACACACACACACACACACACACACGCACATACACACACACACACACACACACACACACACACACAGTAACAATGCAGTTACACTATTTTAATTACAAGGACTTTACTATGTTCCCCTAACACACATATAAATGCACAATTCTCTGAATGTGGTTGTTCTTAAAAGTGTCATATCTCATGTGTATGCATTCTTAGTTTATTTTATCACTCGAATTGAAGATTAAAATTTTACTTTATTTTTACCATCCCTATTACATCATTTAGGTACAGTGTAACAAAGTGTGAAGTGTGTGCCAATACATGTATGTAACATTATGTACTTACAAAGTACCATAGGATTAGGGTTAAGTTTAGTGTTAGGTGTGTACAGTGTAAGCACATAATATTACATGTTGCTACACGGAAAGGAACTGTAAAATAAAATAAATAGTGTGTGAGCATGTGTGCGCGTGTTTGTGTGTGTGTGTGTGTGTGTGTGTGTGTGTGTGTGTGTGTGTGTGTGTGTGTGTGTGTGTGTGTATGTGTGTGTGTGTTTGTGTTGTGTGCAGTAAGTAAAACAGTAAGTTGGTAACGCTTTATTTTACAGTGTCACTAATACCTGGTTAGGTACCTGGTGTAATTAGGTGCAGTGATACAGCCTGTGTAACAATATGTAATATAATGTGCTAGTGTGCTAGTGTTGTACTTACATAATGTATTTTACAAGGCAAGGCAAGGCAAGGCAAGTTTATTTGTATAGCGCATTTCATACACAACGGCAATCCAATGTGCTTCACAAAAATAAAAGCAAAGGACAATATATAAAGGCATAACAGATAAAGTAGTTGTAGAGGCATGAAAGGTAAAACAAGTGTAAAAGCATACCAGTAAAATCAATATGTGGTAGAAGCATAAAAGGTAAAACAAGTGTAAAAGCATACAAGTAAATATGTAGTAGGAGAAGTCACCCCACCGGGACTCGAACCCAGGTCTCCAGGGTGGTAAATGGTGGCTCTGACCGCAACACCAACGTACACTCAGGTGTCCCTCACACATCTCCCACCATACTTCTCACACAGTGGGTGGACATCCGATGACCTCATAGCAAGCCATCCAATTCTGACACCAGTTGTAGCGAAGGGGAGGAGAAGTCACCCCACCGGGCACCCCACCCGGACTCGAACCCGGGTCTCTGGGTTACTAAGCGGGGGC
Organism: Coilia nasus; assembly: GCA_027475355.1. Lineage (NCBI taxonomy): Eukaryota > Metazoa > Chordata > Actinopteri > Clupeiformes > Engraulidae > Coilia > Coilia nasus. The sequence continues at coordinate 6,285,009 of CM050205.1, forward strand.
CCTGACTTCAACGCCAAAGAGCCAGGCTCGTTGGGGTGGCAGTCAGAGCACACCCACAGCTCTGGTGATGCTCACTCCATCACATTGACTTCCCCTTCGGGTCAGAGCACACCCACAACTCTAGTGATGGTCACTCAATCACATTGCCTTCCCCTTCGGGAAGCGCAGCCATGCGCTTCACACACTCAGGTGTTCCTCACGCATCTCACAGGTAGATAAAACATATAAAAGCATAAGAAACACACAAAATAAAAATAAAATTAGTAGGAATCATTAACAGAAAGCATCTGAAAACAGTTTGGTCTTAAGTCTAGATTTGAAACTGCCAACAGTAGGAGCATTTTTAATGTCTTCTGGAAGTTGGTTCCAGAGCTTTACAGCGTAGCAGCTGAAAGCTGCTTCCCCACATTTTGTTCTAACAGCAGGTTCTACCAACAAATTTTTCTGAAGTGATCTCAGAGACCTAGTTGGTGCGAATAACTGAAACATATCAAATAGGTAATTGGGTCCCATCCCATTTAATGATTTAAACACAAGACGCAATGCCTTAAAGTCAATTCTATAGCTTACTGGGAGCCAGTGCAGGGACATTAAAACTGGAGTAATATGGTCAGATCTTTTTGTTCTTGTAAGAACCCTTGCTGCTGCATTTTGGATCAGTTGAAGCTGTTTGATGGTCTTTTTAGGAAGGCCAGTAAAAAGGCCATTACAGTAATCAACCCTACTGGAAATAAAGGCATGTACAAGTTTTTCTAGATCTTGTTTTGACATAAGGCCTCTAAGTTTAGCATTGTTTTTTAGGTGATAGAATGCAGATTTAGTGATTGCTTTCATGTGACTGTTGAATATTAGTTCACTGTCAATAAGCACACCGAGATTTTTAACAGTATCTTTTGCTTTAAGCCCCTTAGTCTCAAGGGCAGTAGTGATCCTACGTCTGTCTTCCTTTTTCCCAAATACAATTACTTCAGTTTTATCTGCGTTCAGCTGAAGAAAATTGTGTGACTTCCAGTTGTTGATTTGATCGATACACCCACAGAGAGACTCAAGGGGGGTATAGTCATTGGGTGACAGAGCTAAGTAAACTTGGGTGTCGTCAGCATAACTATGGTAATTGACCGAGTTGTTTTTTATGATTTGCCCAAGCGGAAGCATATAAAGGTTGAATAGCAATGGTCCAAGGATTGACCCCTGTGGGACACCACAGGTCAAGGACGTAGATGCTGAGGTACAGTTTCCAATAGCAACAAAAAAGCTCCTTTGTTGTAAGTATGATTTTAACCAATTGATAACCGTACCAGTGAATCCAACCCAGTGTTCCAGTCGATGTAGTAGTATGCAGTGATCAACAGTGTCAAAAGCTGCCCTAAGGTCCAGTAACACCAAGACTGATGTTTTGCCAACATCAGAATTAAGACGTATATCATTTATGACCTTAATAAGAGCTGTTTCAGTGCTGTGATTGGCACAGAAACCTGACTGAAACTTATCAAAACAGCTATTTGATGTAAGAAAGGCAGTTAATTGATTAAAAACAATTTTTTTTCGATTATTTTTCCAATAAATGGTAAATTGGATATGGGCCTGTAGTTATTAAGCACTGAACCATCAAGGTTATTTTTTTTCAGTAACAGTTTACAGACAAAAAATCTAAGTACAACATTAGTACATTATATTACATATTGTTACAGAGGTTGTACCACTCTATCTAACCAGGCAGATACAGTGTGACACACGTGACACCATAACATAAAATGTTACCCAGTCTAGTTGTGTGTGATGGATGGCATTTCATTCCTCCTGATTGTGGGACTGTACACATGTCCAAATAAGTTCACTCGCCAACGGAGAAAAGGCACACATGCCACAAAATGTCCTATACTGAAAATATTCTTTGCACTTTAAAAATCAGGGTATGACTGGATTGTGTGTATGTGTGTGTGCATGCATTTGTGTGTGTGTGTGTGTGTGTGTGTGTGTGTGTGTGTGTGTGTGTGTGTGTGTGTTTGTGTGTGTGTGTGTGATTCCCTTTGTCCCCTCACATTGCATACACACACTCAGCCAGTGATAAAGCTGACGGCTGACCATGGAGATGCTGCCGACTGGAAATGTTTTTTTGGGCAGCCATATGCACACACACACACACACACACACAGACACACACACACAAACACACACACACACACACACCAGAGGTGAATGTAGATGTCCCACTGCTCCTGTGTCTGTACATGGCTCTCAGAAAAGATGGATATTTTTAATCTAAAAGACCTCACGTTTTGAAAAACACACTCCCCCTCTCTCTCTCTCTCTCCCCCTCTCTCTCTCTCTTTTTCCCTCTCTCAGTCTGAGTCCCCCTCACCTATCCACCGTGTTTCTCTCCTCTCCTCCACAACACCGGGGACTTTTACGGAGTCAGAATAACATACTACCCTTGCAAGTTTAGAAGGCCATGTCAGGCAGTTTGCGTTGTCAAGGCGAAGTGCGTTATTCCATTCCATTCCATCCGGCGAGTTCTGGTGGACAAAGGTTACACGCTGTACGCTCACAGTGACTTACGACTGCCACCCCCCCAATGTATTACATTATTTGTGAATATTCTAATAAATCACCTTGTCATTTACACATACATTTTTATTCTGGACATCACTGATTTAAATTGGGGAAGTTTTATAAATAAATACGTGACGGGGGGGAGGACTGACTTTAAAACAGGCATTTCCCCCTCACCGGTTTGACACGGCCATAACTCAAGGCTGGCGTCCGGGCCCGTGTGAGTTATGACACCTCTTCTGTTGTTGAAATAGCCTGCTCTGCGTGTCCTTGTCCATCTCCTATTAAATTTGCCTCGGCTCCTTTCATTGGCCGGCACATCATCGCGCCGGCCCGCTCCGGGCCTCCATTAGAGGCTTCATATCGTGCCACTAAAAAGCAGGAAGTCATGTGCCATCATCAGGGTTCAGACTGTAAAGGATCAAGCCCATTGTGTGCTGCTTTTATAGGAGTGTATGATTGTTGTTCCACCTTTCTTTTCTTTTCTTTTCTTCTCTTCTCTTCTCTTCTCTTCTCTTCTCTTCTCTTCTTTTCTCTTCTCTCTTTTTTTCCTCTTTTTTTAACCTTCTTTCATTTCATCATGAGAGTGCTGCCTAGTTGGGCCACATTTGCATTTAATTTTGGTCCGCATGAGGAGATTCATTCGCGTACCTTCTCTCAGGTCCTCTTCGCGGCCGCATCAATCTGATGTAGATTGAGCCAAAGCCCGCCACACAAACACACAGACACACACACACACACACACACAAAGACACACACACACAGACGCACAGACGGACAGACACACACACACACACAGACGCACACACACACAGACGCACACACACACAGACGCGCACACAAAGACACACAGGCGGAGGGAGCCCTCTCTAATCTCTTATCCTGAGTCTTGCTTTAATTCTGCGCTGGTCACTATGCAGCACAAGGCCTGTGTGTGTGTGTGTGGGGGGGGGGTCTCCTTGGGACAGGGTGGATGTTTTTTTTAATCATTAATGGTCTAGGTGTGTGTGTGTGTGTGTGTGTGTGTGTGTGTGTACAAGTATGCATTTGTAGATGTAAGGGTGTATTTTTAATTGTGTGTTTTGTGTGTATGTGTGCTTTGTATGCTTGTGTGTGTGTGTGTGTGTGTGTGTGTTAGAGAGGGGGGGGGGGGGCTGATATAGACAGAAAGAGCAAGAGAGACGGAGGGAGGGAGGGAGGGAGAGACAGAGGAGGGATCGAAGAGGAAGAGAAGGAGGCAGAGAGAGAGAAAGGGAGAGAGAGAGAGAAAAGGAGAGAGAGAGAGAGAGAGAGAGAGAGAGAGGGATTGAAGAGAGGAGAGAAAGAAAGGGGAGGGACAGGAGAGGACAGGAGACTAAATGGGAGGAGAGGAGAGGAGAGGAGGAGGGTGGAAGAGAGATGGAGGAGTAGGAAGAGGAGTGGGGAAGAGAGGGAGGAGGAAAAGAGGAGGACAGAGAGAAGAGGAAAAGAGAGAGGGAGAGTCTAGAGAAATCTACACCAATTGGCACTAATTAGAGGAAAGAGCAGTCTGGCTGTACTTTGGCCACACACACACACACACACACACACACACACACACACACACACACACACACACACACACACACTGTTCTTTTGCCTGGCGGATGAGTGGAATACTAATATGGGGTGGACAGAGGGACTCAGGAGGATGAGTCAGAGATGAAACACACACACGCAATTCAGTGCACAAACACTCGCACACACACACACACACACACACACACACACACACACACACACACACACACACACACACACACACACACACACACAGATGCACACACACACAATAGAGGTACAAAACAAAAACACACAACAAAATATTACACAACACACATGAACACATGCACATCCATAACTCTACACACAACACAAGCAAATACCATCAAAAGACATGCCTGATTTTTATACTACAATAATGTTGCAATTGTGTTGCTACATTGTTACATAAGTGAACAAAAACAAATACTCTAAATGGAAAAGAGTCCAGTCCTTGTATGGTATTGTTTTGTTAGCTTCTGTGTATTTATGTATCCAGTACTATATAGATGTATACCTGTATGTTTGAGTGTGTGTGTGTGTGTGTGTGTGTGTATTTGGCTGTAAGCTTAAGTGTGGTGCGTTGTGTCAGGAGAAGGTGGCGTGGGGATTGTGAGTGAGTGAGTGAGTGAGTGTGTGTGTGTGTGTGTGTGTGTGTGTGTGTGTGTGTGTGTATTTGGCTGTAAGCTTAAGTCTGGTGTGTTGTGTCAGGAGAAGGTGGCGTGGGGATTGTGAGTGAGTGAGTGTGTGTGTGTGTGTGTGTGTGTGTGTGTGTGTGTGTGTGTGTGTGTGTATTTGGCCGTAAGCTTAAGTGTGGTGCGTTGTGTCAGGAGAAGGTGGCGTGGGGATTGTGAGTGAGTGAGTGAGTGTTTCTGGGCT
>CM050205.1:6300000-6305000 GCA_027475355.1 Coilia nasus
ACACTACGCATTACATTATAGTGCTTTACACAAGACAGAAAGCCAGTATGATGATGTATGGCTATCGTAAATTAGGGTTACGGCGACAGTGAGAATGATTACACTAACATACTGTAAACGATGTATATGGTAATCTCTATAGTGAAAGCAAGGCAGTGTAGTGCAACATGTAAGCAAATGCTGCTTTGTTCAGTCCTGAGTAATCAAAATTAGAATCAGAATTAGAATCAGTTTCATTGGCCAAGTATACTTACATGTACAAGGAATTTGACTCCGGCAGGTGTTAGCTCTCCATTCAACATATAGACAAGTAGTAGTGTATATACAATAGACAAAAAGAAATGAAGAGTTATGATGCAACCTAATATAGGCAGTAATATACATATAGGCACCTAATATAGGCAGTAATATACATACATATAGGCACCTAATATAGGCAGCAATATACATATAGGCACCTAATATAGGCAGCAATATACATACATATAGGCACCTAATATAGGCAGCAATATACATACATATAGCCACCTAATATACGCACTAATATACATATAGGCACCTAATATAGGCAGTAATATACATACATATAGGCACCTAATATAGGCAGCAATATACATATAGGCACCTAATATAGGCAGTAATATACATATAGGCACCTAATATAGGCAGTAATATACATACATATAGGCACCTAATATAGGCAGCAATATACATATAGGCACCTAATATACAGGCAGCAATATACATACATATAGACACCTAATATAGGCAGCAATATACATATAGGCACCTAATATAGGCAGTAATATACATATAGGCACCTAATATAGGCAGCAATATACATACATATAGGCACCTAATATAGGCAGCAATATACATACATATAGCCACCTAATATAGGCAGCAATATACATACATATAGCCACCTAATATAGGCACTAATATACATATAGGCACCTAATATAGGCAGCAATATACATACATATAGGCACCTAATATAGGCAGTAATATACATATAGGCACCTAATATAGGCAGTAATATACATATAGGCACCTAATGGCACATAATGATGGGTGCCAAGGTGAGTGCTACATGCTGTCTTGTCACTATGTGTACATTCAGACAAACATCTTTACAGCTGCAGCACAAACCTCATACTGTACCCACCAACTATCCACCAGCCAACCATTTTGATAGAAATACACCATACACCGACCCCAACATGCCACTTCAAAACACACACACACACACACACACACAGACACACACACACACACACACACACACACACACCAACACACACACACACACACGCACACACACACAAACACACCAATACAACATTATACAGGACACTGCCAGCACACATACTATCACACATGTGAGCACAACACTCTACACTACACTACAACACACACACACACACACACACACACACACAGACAAACACACACACACACACACACACACACACACACACACACACACACACACACACACACACCATCATGCCATGCGTGTGGACAGTATCATGCATGTTGCAAGTTGAATATGAGCTATTATTAAGAAAACAAGCCATAAAGCCAGTATATACTCTTTTAAGTCTAAATGCAAACGTCCAAAAACCAATTGCCCGTTGCTGCTCTCTGTAACTGCAGTATCAGGTGTGATTCAATGGGGATGTAATCAGGTCTCATCAGGTTTGTAAATGAATCATGGCACCACACACACACACTCTACACACATACACACCTCGCCACACAGACACACACACATACACACACCTCACCACACACACACACACACACACACCACACACACCTCACCACACAGACACACACATACACACACCTCACCACACACACACACACACACACACACACACACACACACACACACAGGTGTGTTGTTGATCAGGTGTATTGTGCTTGTGTCTCTGTCCCTCTAGCCAAGCTTCTCATTATGGACTCTGGCCACTGTCCGTTAACCAAGGCCCAGTCCAGCCAAGCACCACCTCATCACACACACACGCACACACACACACATCACACTCACACTCCACACCACACACACTCCACACCACACACACACACCTCACCACACACACACACACACACACACACAGGTGTGTTGTTGATCAGGTGTATTGTGACTCATTATAGACTCAGTCCACTGTCCGTTAACCAAGGCCCAGTCCAGCCAAGCACCACCTCATCACACACACACACACATCACACTCACACTCCACACAACACACTCCACACCACACACACACACCTCACCACACACACACACCTCACCACACACACACACCTTACCACGCACACACACCTCACCTCATCACACACACACACACACACACACACACACACACACACACACATACACACACACACACACATCACACTCACACTCCACACAACATACTCCACACCACATACACACACCTCACCACATACACACCTCACCACACACACACCTCACCACACACACACCACACACACCTCACCACACACACACACACAGCTCACTACACACAGCCCCAGCTGAGCAGACACTCTAAAAGCTGCTCAGGTCTCAGTGGTTGTTAGTGTGTGTGTGTGTGTGTGTGTGTGTGTCTCAGTGGTCATTAGGGTCTCTCCTCCTCCCACAGTCCCTCAGGCCTGGGGGCAAAGGTCGGTGCCCTGGGTCGTCTGAGCTGTCACTGCATTTCTGCTCACTGTTTTTCTCTCTATCTCTCCATTCTCTCCATCTCTCCATTCTCTCTCTCTCTATTCACCCAGCTCCATCTCTCTATCTCTCCATTCTCTCTCTCTCTATTCACCCATCTCCATCTCTCCATTCTCTCTCTCTCTATTCACCAATCTCCATCTCTCTATCTCTCCATTCTCTCTCTCTCTATTCACCCATCTCCATCTCTCTATCTCTCCATTCTCTCTCTCTATTTACCCAGCTCCATCTCTCTATCTCTCCATTCTCCCTCTCTCTATTCACCCATCTCCATCTCTCTATCTCTCCATTCTCTCTCTCTCTGTCCATCCAGCTCATCTGTGTATCTCTTCATTCTCTCTCTCCCTCTCTCTATCTCTTCATTCTTTCTCTCTCTCTGTCCATCCAGCTCCATTCTCTCCCTCTATCTATCTATCCACATATCGCTCTTCTCCCTGTATGTTTTTATTCTGTCCCTCTCTCTATCTGAATATCACTCTATGTTTCATTTTCACATATCACTCTATCTTTGTATCCCTTCATTCTCTCTGTCTATCCAGCTCCATCTGTGTATCTCTTCATTCTCTCTCTCCCTCTGTCTATCCACATATCGCTCTCTCATTCTCTCCCTCTCTCTATCTGAATATCAGTCTATGTTTCATTTTCACATATCACTCTGTCTCTGTATCTCTCCATTCTCTCTCTCCCTCTGTCTATCCACATATCACTCTCTCATTCTCTCCCTCTGTCTATCTGAATATCACTCTGTGTTTCATTTTCACATATCACTCTGTCTCTGTATCTCTCCATTCTCTCTCTCTCTGTCCATCCAGCTCCATCTCTCTATCTCTTCATTTTCTCCCTCTGTCTGTCTGAATACCTTTCCATCTCTCTTTCGCTCTTCATTCTTTGCCTCTGTCTATCCACACATCACCCTGTCTTTCATTCTCTTCAATCCCTCTGTCTGTCCATCCAGCTCCATCTGTGTTTCACCTCATTCTCTATCTCTCTCTCTATCCACATGTCGCTCTACCTCTCTTTCTCTCTTTATTCTCTGCATCTCTCTATCCACATATCGCTCTATGTCTCATTCTCTCCCTCTATCTGAATATGGCTCCACCTCTCTCTCTTCCTCCACATAATTCACATATATCACTCCATCACACCTCCTTTTTCTGCTGTTATAACCTGCTCAATGTTTTAGTCTCATCACTTTATATTCTCTCTCTTTCTTTCTCTCTCTCTGTCTTTCTCTCTCACACATTCTCTCTCTCTCTCTCTCTCTCTCTCTCTCTTTGGCCTAGTGTCTGCATCGATGGCTATATGTGCCATTACTCAGGCTGCTGCATTCTAATTCACAGAGGATACATTTCACTCAGACATTTCAGACCAGGTGATTTGGATACCATTTTTAATATTTGCAGCACTATACAGCTAGAATGCTTTCTCTCTCTTTCTTTCTCTCTCTCTTTCTCGCTCTTTCTCTCTCTGTCTCTCTCTCTCTCACACACACACACACACACACACACACACACACACACACACACACACACACACACACACACACACACACACACACAGGGTCTCAGGGTTCCCCTTTCTGCAAAAGAATTGGAGCACAGATATGACCTGGTGACCCAGCAAAAGACACACACCGAGACATGTGACCTGATAAGGATGTGTGCGTCTCTTTCCCTGTGGTGTGTGTGTGTGTGTGTGCGTGTGTGTGTGTGTGTGTGTGCGTGCGCGTGCGTGCGTGCGTGTGTGTGTGTGTGTGTGTGTGTGTGTGTGTGTGTGTGTGTGTGCGTGTGTGTGTGTGTGTGTGTGTGTGTGTGTGTGTGCATGCCTGCATGTATATGTGTATGTGCTTTGCTCAAGTGCAGTTCTCCTCTGAGAACTCCTCTGGTCTCCTCTGAGCTGCAGCCAGAGGCCACACAAAGGAATGTATATACGCAATATCCCTGCTCCTTATGTATTTATTCACACACACACACACACACACACACACACACACACACACACACACACACACACACACACACACACACACACTAACACACACACACACCCAACCTGCACAGGCACACGCGCACACACACCTGCACACACTAATATAGCCATCTACACACCCCCCACCACAGCACACACAACCCAACCTGTGCACACAAACACACACCTGCACACACTAATATAGCTACCTACACACACCCCACCACAGCACAGCCCAGTCCAGCCCAGTCCAGCCCAGTCTAGTCCAGTGCATTACATCACCTGTGAGTGTGGAATATAG
>CM050205.1:6320000-6352500 GCA_027475355.1 Coilia nasus
TCCCACCCCAGCCTTTCCCACCCCATCTACTTCTACCCCTGCCACCCATCCTACCCCTGCCATCCTCCCTACCCCAGCCTCCCACCCCATCTACCCCTACCCCCCTATCAGGGGCCTGTCGTCCTGTTTCCTGGAGTTCAGCTTTCCCCATATCAGAGGAGGATGACTGGCTCCTGCTCCACAGCCCATTCATGCACACGCCTTCTTGCCCCCCCCCATATATAACAGCAACGTTATAGGGGCATGCATATTTGATCAGACCATTCCGGTTCACTTGGGAAACACATGTTGAGGCTGCGCAAGAGACATAAGCAGGGCACTTAAGTAGGTGTATAAATCACAGAACATTAATTTGAGGATGTGTGTGTGTGTGTGGACGTGGCTCCTACTGTATGGAAATGAGTGAGGTGCGCATGTAAATGAACTGGAGACAGACTAGACTGTCCGATGTGGGGGGTGCGCTGGGCTGAATAGTGCTCTGCCATGGGCGTCGTTATGTACATATTTATGGAGCAACTTGCTACACATCTGTTGCTGTGGGTCGCAATTTGAGACACAGCTTGGTGCCGTGGCAATTACAAAAATCTAATTCCTCCGCTCCGGCTTAAAAGCCTCGGTGTGTATCTGCGCACATGAAACGGCAAACAAACAGATAAATCTTCAAAGCGCGCGGGCCCTCTTTCTGAAGGTAAACGCGAGGAAAGGTGAGATGCTGAGATGCAGGCCTTGATAGTTTGGGATTGTTTCTTTCCAGCGGGAATTGATGCGTGCCAGTCGCCGCTCGCAAGGACTGGAGCCAAGGAACGGAGCTGGAGATGGGGACGGGGACGGGGACAGGGATGGGGATGCACCGTCTGGAGCGTCGTGTCTCTGATCTTGTCACGAGAGACCATAGTCTGTTTTATTTATTTGGTTTAATTTGTCTCGCCACAGGCATTAAGGGAGACACCGATGATGGTATTGCATTTCAATGTTATATTTATGCCTTATTTATAATGAAGTGATGCGAAATAGCTGAGCTTGTGTGAAGTCCGGAAAGCCAAGAAGCTCCCCCGCAGCAATCAATGCCATATATTAAGTGGAAGTGGATTATTTTCACCAAAGGGCCGCAATGACGGCTCAATGCTCTCGTCCTCGTCTCCCGAGCCGTGAAACTTGGAGAGCTGAGCGCCCCGCTGGAGGACTCGAGGGCACTGCTTGGGAGCAGCGCTGTGTCTGCCATGGGGGGGGAGTTCTTAGCAGGAGCCGTGACCTAATTGAGCCAGGCCACAGGTGTCAGAGCAGCGTGTCGATAGCCATTAATCCTGGCTACTGTACTCTCTCCGACTTGATCACCTCCGCTGGAAGTGGACCAACTCGCCTCGCACTCTCTCCCCCCATCGCTCTGCCCCCTCGCCCCCCCACACACACATCCAGCCGCCCCCACACCCCCTGCCAACAAGGGTCCTCATAAGCCCTTCACCTCTCAGCCCCAGCCAGCGCCTGGGACACTTCCAGAATGCTGCTTTGTCTCCGCGGTTACAACTTTGTTTTTGTTCCTGTGCAGAGAGGAAGTGGAACAACAAAGTGAAGCTGGCCCAAGTGCAAACAGTACTGTTGTTCCTTTAAAGAAAAACAAAAAAACTCAATAATGCCCTATATAATGCTTCAAAACACTGCTTTTATTTCATCTATACATGAGCGTGCACACACACACACACAGACACACACACACACACAGACACACACACACTTGTAATAATAGACATACCATAACTGTTTAGCTGGCAAAAACCGCGGGTGCTGTTTGTGTTGTGTGGAGGCTAAGATTTATATGACAGCGTTACCTGTGTGTCATTTCTGATTTCCACCAGGGGATCACCTGACGGCCTGATGTGTGTGTGTGTGTGTGTGTGTGTGTGTATGCATGTGTATATATGTGTGTGATTTCCACCAGGGGATCACCTGACGGCCTGATGTGTAATTCAATAAGAGTCTCTCAGACTCTCACTCTTCCCTCACAATAGAACTTGTGTGTGTGTGTGTGTGTGTCTGTGTGTGTGTGTGTCTGTGTGTGTCTGTGTGTGCATGTCTATGTGTGTGTGTCTGTATGCATGTGTATATATGTGTGTATGCGTGTGTCTGTGTGTGAGTCTATATGCATGTGTATATGTGTGTGCGTGTCTGTGCGTGAGTCTGTATGCATGTGTAGGTGTGTGTGTGTGTGTGTCTATATGCATGTGTGTGTGTGTGTGTGTGTGTAATTCAATAAGGCCAGTGCATGCAGCACCACTCTCCACTCTGTCTCAGACTCACAATAGAGCTCTCTGCATATGTTCCAAAGGGCTCCCCTTTCAGAGCAAGCCCGTCTGTGTGTGTGTGTATCTATATGCATGCGTGTGTGTCTGTCTGTGTGAGTCTGTGTGTGCTACATGTGTGTCTTTATGAATTTATGTGCATGTGTGTGTCTGTGTTTGTATCTACAGTATGTGTGTGTGTGTGTGTGTGTGTGTGTGTGTGTGTGTGTGTGTGTCTGGATGTGAGTGTATCTACAGTATATGCATACAGTGTGTGTGTATGTGTGTGTGTGTCTGGCCGGCGTGTGTATGTCTGGCCGGCGTGTGTATGTGTGTGTGTGTGATATGCACAGGAGATGTGTGTGTGTCTGTGTTTGTATCTACAGTATGTGTGTGTGTGTGTGTGTGTGTGTGTGTGTGTGTGTGTGTCTGGATGTGGGTATCTGGATGTGAGTGTATCTACAGTATATGCATACAGTGTGTATGTGTGTGTGTGTGTCTGGCCGGCCGTGTGTGTGTGATATGCACAGGAGATGTGTGTGTGTCTGTGTTTGTATCTACAGTATGTGTGTGTGTGTGTGTGTGTGTGTGTGTGTGTGTGTGTGTATGTGTGTGTGTGTGTGTCTGGCCGGCCGTGTGTGTGTGTGATATGCACAGGAGATGAGTGTGCCAGGATAGCACCCATTACATATTGATGCCTATCAGCTCCCTCCCAGACAGCGCTCTATGTTTCATCGCCGCGCCCGCGCCCGCGTCCGTCCGTCCCGCAGGCAGGCAGCCCGGGCCCCTCTCGGCGGCGGAATCATATTAATTTATGCCCCCCATCAATTATGCATTCCCCCTGGCGCGGGCGCGGGCCCGGCCGTGCCGCCGGTGGACGCGTGCCCATCACTCCTCGCGTGCCGACGCCGGGATGGTAAATAAATAGATAAGGAAACCCGCCCTGCTCCGCTCCGTGGGGGGGGGGACAGGAGGGCGGGGAGGTGTCGGCCGGAATTTGCGGAGATTTAAGGGCTGTTACGCGCACAGGAGGGGGCGTGGCTCTTTAATTCTTCTTATCTGCTCCGACGGCTCGTTTGGCAGCTCGTTTGGCAAGGGTTCGTTAACAGGCGAGGGGTTCGTTAGTGGCGACGGTGGGTGGAGCCGCAGAGGTGTGAAGGTGTGGCACGCACATCGTATTTAACGGGGGAGGAGAGGAGGACACTGGGTACCTGTCAGAAAGAGAGAAAGAGAGACCATTAAAGAAAGAGAGAGAGAGAGAGAGAGAGAGAGAGAGAGAGAGAGAGAGAGAGAGGGGTGTGAAGGTGTGGCACGCACATCGTATTTAACGGGGGAGGAGAGGAGGACACTGGGTACCTGTCAGAGAGAGAGAAAGAGAGACCATTAAAGAGAGATGCAGAGAGAGAGAGAGAGAGAGAGAGAGAGAAAGAGAGAGGGGTGTGAAGGTGTGGCACACACATCGTATTTAACGGGGGAGGAGAGGGGGACACTGGGTACCTGTCAGAGAGAGAGAAAGAGAGAGCATTAAAGAAAGACAGATGGAGAGAGAGATGGAGAGAGAGAGGTGTGAAGGTGTGCCACACATGTCGTATTTAACTGGGTGGAGATGGGCGGGCGCAGGATGGCATGTGATGGCGTCCAATGAAATGCGAAGCTCAGTGGAGGACACTGGGTACCCATCAGAGAGAAACCGTGGATTAAAGAGGGAGAGAGAATGAGAGAGAGAGAGGAAGATAGACACCCCCCCCCCCCTCTTCAGTAAGGTGGCATGTGTATCAGTGTTGTCACGGCAATGCCTCCATGCTCCTGCCAGGCCCTGCTGAGGCTCATGGGAAGGCAGCGTGCGTGTGTATGTGTGTTTGTGTGTGTGTGTGTGTGTGTTTGTGTGTGTGCGTGCATGTGCGGTCCTGACATCATGGAGAGGTGCAAGGGCTCATGGGAAGGGAGCATGCATGTGTGTGCGTGCGTGCGTGCGTGCGTGCGTGCGTGCGTGCGTGCGTGCGTGCGTGCGTGCGTGCATGTGTGTGTGTGCGTGTGTGCGTGTGTGTATGCGCGCGCGTGTGTGTGGTCCTGACATCAGGGAGAGGTGCAAGGGCAGCAGCGGGCCCAGTGATGCATGCCTCCCCCAGCTCTGACTGTGTGTGTGTGTGAGAGAGAGAGAGAGAGAGAGAGAGAGAGAGAGAGAGAGAGAGAGAGAGAGAGAGAGAGAAGGGAAGGGAAGGGGAGAGAAAGGTGGAGAGAGAGAGGGAGAGAGAGAAACAGAGAGACAGAGATACAGTGTGTGTGTGTGCGTGTGTGAGAGAGAGAGAGAGAGAGAGAAGAGAAGAAGAAAGAAAGGTGGAGAGAAGGAGGGAGAGAGAGAGAGATACAGTGAGAGTGTGTGTGTGTGTGTGTGTGCAGGAGACAGAGGTGCTTCTGGGAGGGTATTTTTGGCAGGGTAAGGGGAGAGGACGCTGTTCCATCAGAGAGAACCCCCCAACATCGCCGTTCCTACCCCCCACCCTTCCCGCTCCTGCCTATAGCTAAAGTCATTTGTTTAAGTATATACCATCTGGAGACGGGGCAGATGATGGGAGCCCCTCACAGAGAGGAGGCTAGGAGGAGAGAAGCAGGGAGAAAGAGAGCATATGTGTGCATTTAAGATTGAAAGAGACAAACAATGAAAAAGAGGGTGTGACAGATTGTGTTGGTCAATGTGTGTGTGTGTATCAAAGAGAGCGAAAGGTAGAGAAAGAGAGAATGACGAGAGAGAGAGAGAGAGAGAGAGAGAGAGAAAGACACAGACTGATTGAGTGAGAATGTTTAAATATAAATATACATGTGCATATACACATGACTGTGTGTCTGTTTGTGCGTGCGTGTGTGTGTGTGTGTGTGTGTGTATGTCTGTTTGTGCGTGTGTGTGTGTGTGTGTGCGTGTGTGTGTGTGTGTGTGTGATTTCAGGAGGCAGCAGGCTGAGGGGAGAGCATGTTAACATCACATCAAAAGAAGCCGCGATGATGACGCGGGAAATGTGGACAATGCTAATCCTGGCTCCACCCACGGCCCCAATGCCCTGCTGTGTGTGTGTGTGTGAGTGAGACAGAGAGAGAGAGTGTGTGTATGTTCGTGTGTTCATGTGAGTGTGTGTGTGTGTGTGTGTGTGAGTGTGTGTGTGTGAGAGAGAGAGAAAAAGAGAGAGAAAGAGAGTGCATACCTTTGTGGGTGTGTGTGTGTATGTGTGTGTGTGAGTAGCACATTGTCTGTAAACTGATCCAGTTCTATATTAGCTCCAAACTGAAGGATGCAAGGAGCCATTCTTAGTAGCGTTAGTCACCATGAGATGTGACAAACTCAGAGTGCATGCCTCTGGAGAAAGCTGCTGGTGACAACAATGCGCAGGAAAAAAAACAAACACACAAACACAATAAAAACAATCTGACTGCTTCACGTGAGCGCTCCTGACCATTGTACATGATGTGGATGTCTCACTGTCTTTATGGCACGCCCAGAAAAATAAATAAATAAATAAAGATCCCTGATTCAGAGGAACATAAATGTGCGTATATTTTCATGCAAGGCATTCAGGTGTTTTCCACTGGCGACAGTATAATTTTCCGCCCATTGATGCATTTCTGCGGCCTGATCTGTCAGCGTGTGGGCCTGCGTGTTTCTGCCTGTGTTTAGATATGTTGATGCTGGGAGATGATTGAGAAAGAATGGCATTCCTTTAGATCATATCAATCAGTGGCTATCCAGTTTCCTTTGGCTGAGGTTACACGTCAATTAATGCCCACGACCAGGGCAATTTGATCCAAGCTGTGAGCTTCAGCACTATCTTATATTACAAGAAAATGTGATGGTTATTCAACACCTTTGTAATATTCTGTGTATGCAGAATGGTCAGATAGGTTACTTTTCTGAATAGCCACATGCCTGAGCTATTATATCAAAGAATAAGGCTGATATGCATGTTAGAGGTTTATGTGTCATTAAAATGTTGTACTTTTTACACAGTGTGGTAAATTAATATATATATATATATATATATATATATATATATATTTAAAAGATAGTTATGCTATTTTTTTTAAAAACAAGATATATATTGCTTTGAAGTCTCTCACTACTTTTAAGTTTTATTTTGCATTCCTTAATATAAGCACTTTGTTGTGTTTATGTGTAGAGGGTCGGTTTTAAAAGGGTCTAATCTCTTCACAAAGGTCCAAAAATCAATTTAATTTGAATCGCACATCTCTTTTCTACTTACCCTGTGTCGGAGAGAGAGGGTGGAAAAATTGAGCTGAGATGACGATGACATTTGAAGGTCAAGGACGCTTAGAAAGCGGCTCGCATGTTGATGTAGAGGCGCCTGCACGCAGTTAAACGCTTTGATTATACGCGAGCTTACGCATGCTGCTGCTGTGGTGAGCTGTGGTGTCCGCGCGCTGCCTCCACGGCCATGTAAGTTGGAAGACCACTCAAAATAAAAGCATGGAATTACAAAGCATGTCAGGAACGCGGGAGACGCGGAAAAGGGAAGTTTAAGCACCATGGACAGCGCTTTTGCTGAAAGCGCGTGCTTCAGTTGATGTGCAGTGAAATTCCAGATGCTTTGTTGTTCCATTGGTTAAAAGTGGTATATACAAAAAACTGTTTGAATGAAACAATAGGACTCAAAACAATTCACCATTTTTTAACAGTATTGGTTTCACCCTACGGCTTTACAGAATATTGTTATTGTGGTATGAATTTAACCTTGTCAATATTTCTGAAACACCCGTTATGTCTTACTATAGTCACTTGCCATCTGTTTTTTTTCTCCAGTTTTTATATCTCTGAAATTTTATGATAAATGAATGTAACTTTTTAACTGTAAAAGTTACTGACAATGAAACCACGTGTTTCCTGTCTGTTAATATGCGACTATTGTTTTGCAGCAGGCAGTTGTCAGGAATAAGCTGGACTGCTGTGTTGCCCTCCTCATGGATAACCCCAAACAACACACACAGTAGCCTGACAGGGTGGAGCTGATTCATTCCTCTCTACCGCATAGCATGCATCTGAAAGCGCTTCTCCTAATTTTTAAGCCAAGTTTGTACTCTGATACCGAACATTTTCCAGGTCTGAAGCTGCCGTAAGTTTGTAATGGTACAAATAGGCCCAGTCAACAACTACAAAGAGGGAAAGACCATATAGCCGCCTCATATACAAGATATGTATACATTTTCTTTTATGTTTTAACAATTACATATTCCTCAAGAGATCCTCTTGTTCGCATCACCCCTGTGATTACTGAGAATACAGAAAACATTATGAGGGGAGAGAGCTAACATATTTCAATCAGGATTCGTGCAGCGAATAACTTTTTTTTACTCTATAAATCATTTGGATGTCACAAATAGCGCCTTAGTCCGCTCTCCAGCGGATGGAATAATTGGACTCTGCCTTATGTTATTAGTTTATGGTCCATGAGATTAGATGGGAATATGAGACAGAGAAACAGCCCCGGCGACCATTAATCACACGGCAACTTCAGGGGGCGTCAAAGGATTCCCGGCCATGAAAATGATTCTGCAGATGAGCGGGGAAATGGGAGCCGTGCTGTGCAATGACAGGATCAGAGTTTCGGCAAAGTAACTTCCTGCTACAAGCAAACTCTTTTTTTCACTGGTGTCGTGGCTACTTTTTAATTTTAATTCCCGATACACCTCCTCATCAAAACACACACATAGGTGTATTTAATCGGAAGATTTTACAGCAAATTAATTCTGTCCACTACACGTAAACAGGTGTTGTTTGGTTCAGCTGCTGTCTTCATCATTACATCATTATACCCAGAGTGAAAAAGCCAGATTTATTTATTTGCCTATTTCCACATCCCCCCCGAGGATTTACACTGTATATCTGTGGGTTCAAATGCAACCGCAAGATTTCTATGCATCGTACCAGTGCAGTAAAAACTGAAAGGCGTGCCTTTTTGGCGTTAATGCCATAATATGAGTCTCCATTTTGAGTTATTGATATTTTGTCCTATTAAGTTTGCTTTGGATATAAAAGTTTTTGATCTTAAGTTGTCAAATCTGTTTCCAAAGTGAAATCAAGACCATTCAAGGTTATTTTCTAAACACACGTCATGAAATGACATGCTGCAAGTTTATGAAATGTTCTTAGCAGCCTTCATGTGTCAGTGGCATCAGGGAGACCTGGTGTTGTAACCGCTCCTGTAACCTAAACTACGCAAAACTGTCACCCCGCATTTCCAGCAACAAACACCTGTCAAAAGACACTCTTCACTTTGATAATGCGCGCCTGTCAATACAGACATGATAAGTCACGTTTCATTCCCGTTCATTTGGTTCCCACAGCAGCCGAGCCACAGGGACAGACTGCACACAATTTCACCAACTTTGTCTTTTGAAACTCATTTTAACACAGAGTCATGCTTAAGGTTAGATAACAATGTCAGAGAACAAAAAAATCTTGCATGCTCCAGCTTTAAAACAAAAGTGGGTTTATTTTCTTTATTCTCAAGAGAACTGTGAAAAGGTTTAATATTAGAAGTTGCACGGGAAACGGCAAGACATTGAAGGAGAATGATAAATTACATTTTGTCTGACAAATGTTACCCTGCCACTTACGTCATCTTCTCAGTGTCAGAGGATGGGTGACATATGGACTCGCCCTCACCTATTAAGTACCCGCCATGGTGAAGTGCGCTTCTGCGCATTACCATGGACTAGTTAAGCTCTCTCTCGCTTTATTATCAGCCTTGAGCCGAATAATGAGACGAGGTGTCATTATATCCCGCAGTTTGACGAGTAGTCAAGTGCATCACTACTGACTGCATTAGGGGAACACAGACGGATTCGCGACCGTTCTGTTCAAATTGTGACAGGTTACTTTTGTCATCAGGAAAGACGCTAAATAAATTGTAGCAAGATGGCACATGAGAACCAAAAAAAGCACATGTATTTCATTTTCTACCCATCTTTCTTACTAATCCTGTAATTATGTAAAAGAATCAAAATAATTCCTTCGAGTGTGTTCCAACTTTATTTTTAGATCTTGGAGATCAGGGGTGCAGTTCTTGCGGAGAGAGAGGGGGCTCCTGCGCAAAATTACGCCATCCTCTCTCATTTGTTAGCCGATTCCATCAAAAAGTTAGCTATTTATAGGCTGCTCTGCACAACAACCTGAAGGCATCCAAAACAATCTCTGCTGATTGAAGCAACAAAGTGATCGACACCTGAAGCGATCGCCGAGCTCTC
Source organism: Coilia nasus (assembly GCA_027475355.1). Classification (NCBI taxonomy): domain Eukaryota; kingdom Metazoa; phylum Chordata; class Actinopteri; order Clupeiformes; family Engraulidae; genus Coilia; species Coilia nasus. The sequence goes on from CM050205.1 coordinate 6,329,528, forward strand.
TGCGTAACAGAACAAACCAATTACTGTCCATAAGATCAGACTGACTCCCCGTGACCATGTGAGTACCTTCATAACTGTGCATATACATTTGAACGCCAGGAACTGTCATATATTCATGGTGGTCATACGCGTTGTTTTTGTAGCCTACATGTCAGTCATAGCCATCTCGCGTTTCCCTGCTGTATTGGCGCGTACTAGTCTCTGTATCACAATCCGTTACTCTCGATGGTCGTTAGCGAGGTGAGGGTAAATTCTGTTACTGCCGCGCGCTCACCCTGTTTTCTTTAATCCCACAAACATAACATATAACCTAATATGACTATAAACAGGTGCTGCGAAAATATAAACGTGTATTTTATTTTCATTTATTTATTTAAACATCTAAGTAGCTTTTATACTCGTTCCGACTTTGTTCAGACTTTAAAAATGGCTATTTCCAGCCTGTAGGAGTATGAGAGTAAAACATCAGAGAAAAGAATGTTTCTGATAATCCTAAGAAACCTAAAGTGATCACAAAAACACTCAATTCAGCTCGCATCTAGTTACAGCATATAGGCATGTGCGCGCTCACTTAGGCACGTGCATTCTCTCTCTCTCTCTCTCTCTCTCTCTCTCTCTCTCTCTCTCTCTCTCTCTCTCTCTAATAACCAGGCATCAACCCGAACAAACATGCACAGAAATTACTAGACACACAATCTACCTCGCTCTCTCTCTCACAGACACAGATACACACACACACACACACACACACACGCTCGCTCTCTCTTTCTCTCTCTCTCTCTCTCTCTGTCTTTCTCTCTCTCTCTCTCTCTCTCTCTCTCTCTTACTCACTCACTCACCCACTCATTCACTCACACACACACACAATCACACACACACAGCTCTTATGATTTTAAATGATTTCACACCTGTAACAAATCAGTTAAAACTATTTACACCCATGATATAAATCCTAAATATTTAATTTAAAAAAATCACAATATATCAAAGAATACACCTTATTGCTTTGTCTACCCTTGAAAATGAGTTTCACAACATATGCAATAGGTTAGTAGATGTAAAACGGTTTAATCGCCTACAGAGGAGAGTGCCACGTGCTTGTGGAGATTTATAGATTTATGTAGTAGCTGTTGAATTATCATGGAGGTTTCTTTAATCTGGTGATTACATTTGATTTAATTTTCATAATAATTAAAGCGAACCATCAGTAAAATTAAAAGAGTGGGGACACACCTCGGATGAAAGGCTGCTCCAGTGTTTGTGCACGCGGCTCTACTGCCCGCGAATACTGATTAAGTGATTAGATTGATAGGTGCGAGGCTAGACAGAAATGATTAAATTAGCATATCACAAATTCCTCGTTTGCCGAAAATCCTGCTCGCCTGCCGTGGCCGGAACAGGGCGCCGGCTCAGCGAGTGTCTCTTTGCGAGGATTACAGCAGCCAGAGCGGGCAGAGAGAGATAGAGAGAGGCAGATCTGTGGGGACGGACCTGCATTAGGTGGCAGCAAAGAGACTCTGTTCCTCGGTATGTACACCAGGCAACGCAGGAAGGGGCTCGGATCTTTGCATTGTGTCCTCAAACGCGACAAGAATATGTGCACAGGCCCATTGTACACCCAGGAAAAAAACGTCTCGTAGAGCGGACATAATGGGAACGGGTTGCATGCATTGCCATGCACTCACAGCAGTCTTTATTGATTTTTCAAATATTTAAACCTAACGTCTCAGCAGATTCTAAACTATGAATAGCCTGCTTCGGGTTTTTGAACAGCAAATACCTTATTGAGATGTTCTCTCGTATTTTCTTCAAGCGAGTTTTAGTCCAACAGGTAGCCTAATACATATCGATCCGTTGGTAGAATAGAAGTTATGTGAAATATCTTTTCCTAGACTAAAAAAAAGCCTATACACATTCTCTGTCGATATAAGTTTTTTTGCGATAGCTGGGGTATTGTTGAGAGAGCCTGCCAATCGCAGTAACTGTTTTGCGTTCTGTTAAATTATAATTTAATCAGTTTGCCATAAATTGAGTTTGAGGTCATATGTGATATTTGCGACACCTAGATACATGCCGGACACCATTGCTGTTGCATAAATGCAGAGCGCACACAGAGACGATGCTTTCACTAAGGCATGTTATCCACAATGTGCTCAAAACGTTATTCACTTTTGCTTTGAAACAAAAATATCTTGTGCTTTAAAAAAGATCAGTGTCGTTGTAGACCTTAACAACTCCATGTTTAATATATGGCTTGTGTGAGACTGCAGTCCCCAAAGGCGAAAATGCCCGCAAATGCCTGTCAACAAAGACGTTCACGTCCTGTGATGCTTTTGGGAGCTCTCCAAGGTGCTGACGGTTAAAAGAATTTCTCAAATGTAAGTTTTTGTGGCTTGCGTGTTCACGTTTAGCCCTGTCAACCACATACTGTCAGAGAAGTTTTCAAAGAGGACAGGAATAACAATTACATTTACAAACGTATAAATAAACCCAATAATATTATGATACAGTATTAAAGCGACAAATCCATATTTGTGTTTTGTCATGCATTGTGTCAGATGCCAATTCAACGGCATCACATTTTGTTAGGGCATTTATATTCAGTTCATTACAGAAACAGAAGATAGATAGATAGATAGATAGATAGATAGATAGATAGATAGATAGATAGACAGATAGATAATTCAACAAATAAATACTAAACAAAATAAATATTTTGACACAAACAACGTTGATGTCTATGTCTAACTAAAGCTTAAATAGGGCTTTATTAATCTCAGCAGTCATATTTACCTGATGGGGCAGACATGCCATTATGGGGATACTGTAGTAATGTGGAGTTACTTTATTATTTTTCTCATTCCAAGTACATCCCTTCCCCCATCTCTGTAAACCATGTTTACATTCCTCTCTATCATATTCATACACTAATGCTGAAATGTTTGTGTGCAAAAGCAGCTTTTAAAAACATTTATCACCCATAGGCTTTGGCAGTCTCATAACCATTGCTATCTAATTTAGCATTAACCATTGCTCATAACCATTGCTATCTAATTTGCTGGTGCATTAATCCAAAAGCATATATGTGCTATTATTCTATGCGCATGGCTCACAGTGGTGTCTGCTAGTTTGTGTGGAGAGTGCACTGTGATGCTAATTTCATTTAATCTGAGCTGTCTCACTTTTTAAAACAAGACAGATTGATTTACCGAATGAGTAGAGAGTCCAGATCCAATTAGTCTTAAGTTTAATAAATAAGTCATAAATCCAATCAGCCGTGTATTACTGGATTAAGATTCATGGTTTAGGGCATGGAAAGAGATTTCTTCCGACTAAATTATTAGTGCCAAGACATAAATAACGGCAGCAAGTGTGATATCTCAAGTGCTACTGTTACCACATAAACAAAGACCGCAGTCCAGGGGTGTCTACACGCCTAAGCATCAACAAGGGGGCCTGGGACAGGAAGAGCGATGAAGGGGGAGAGGGGGTTATCGTGTGTGGGGGTTATGTGCGGTATGTTGTGAGTTGAGGTTTCGCTTTCGCTGTTTTTTCCCCCTGGGGAGAGATATATCCTAAGGGGGCACTGGAGCAATGGACACATTTGAGCAGTAAGACACTTGTGGGGTTGTCTCACCTCACTGCACCTACCTGAGCTCCATCCGGCCCGCGTCCCCGGCGTCAGATGCCCGACGCCAGCCTCTCTTCCTGAGGCACTCGCTCCACATCGCACCGGTGTGGGTGCAGGCTATGGGGGTAACAACAGAGCACAAAAGCACAGTTGTTTATTAATTTACTTTTCCAGGGGTTCTCATAAGTACCTGGCCGGGGTGAAACCTGGGACGCGACCTCGAGCCGGGCATCTCCTGGCGTCTCCTGAGGTGTCTTCCGGAAGTTTTGAGAGGCAGCGAGCAACAGAGATGCAGCCGAACTTTAGTCCTGCGTCAGCTAAAGTTGGTGGATTTGGTTGCACAGGGGCAAGGGGTTTGTGTCTGCTCCCTGATTGATTGCTCCCTGCAATTAGGGACCTGTCTCCTTCTCCTCCTCGTCCTCCTCGTCCTCCTCCTCTCACCTGCTCCGACGCCCCTGGAGCCGAGGGCACACGCAGTACCCTATCGCGCCCAGGAGGAGCTGCTTATGGAGCCACAGGGACAAAACTTTTAATATCCCGACCTTTTGACCTTTCCGCTTCAGCTACTTCAGTCATAGAAGGTGCAGAACATTTTTCTGTACGTGGAAAACTTCATTTCACTTGCTGTGAACAGGCTGTGGTAACACAAAAAGTTATGTGATACACAACCAAAACAAAAATATTTTTTTAACACAAACTACGGGTATTTAAAACTTGCCTCTCACTAAAGCTTCAAAGTGACTTTCATAATCTCACCAGTCGTATTTCAGTGGTCTAGCTGACATATCTGAAAAGTGCTGTCCAGGACTGCGCAGGGTGACCGACTACAAAGCCTCACAGGACTAAAATAAAGTAGCTTGTCTTTTCTCTTCAGTATGTCTGAAAGCATACTGCTTTTTAATATAAATGATGCATAAGGCCGTTATTAACTGCAATGATTATTCATTTTCAATAAATAGATTTTAGCATTTTTTTTACATGTATAAAAGAAACCTATTTGAATGTCTTTTTTAAACAGTGTATCAATAATAAGTGGGTGTGTTGTTGCAGGATCCTAAATATTAAAGCAGCCATAATAAAACACATTTGGAGGATTTCACACATGCATATGTAAAATGCATGTCTAAGTTATAAAGGCACGAAATATTGCATTCAGTGGCAGATTAATTTTTTTTACAATAGTTTGTCTCAAGGCTCCTCCAGGTAATATTAACTAAATGCAGCAGTCAACAGCAGTAACACATTAACCACACAACTTAATGTTACTTAATGATTTGCAGCGGGGGAAGTTAATGGCCTGTTCACATTAAGGACCGCATTGAGAAGGGTGAGGCAGAGCTGCCTGGAAGTCTCTCTGATCCATCATTGTAACAGGATGGTGTTACCGTTTTAAAATAAGCCCGAGGATTTACTGAGGCAGTTGTTCAAATTTTGTCATATCACTTTATACAATTTTACAAGAATAGCTCTTTCAATACAACCTTGTCATTAACCGCACAACCAACAAACCCAAACATTTGACATATGATTTATTTACATGGATGTTTACGAGGTTCTAATTGTTAATTACCTGATGCATTAATTCATGTTATTGAAGAAAACCTGAATATAAATAATCAGCAAACTCATAATGCAGCTCAATAAATCTAATGCAGGATAAGTCACAAATTTTGTTTAATTTCTAACTTTTCAGACAGAAGGCAAACTGCTTATATCATTGTAAGATCATTCACATTGGCATGCCCTTATGAATCATAAACAGTATGTAAAAGGTGTGAAGATCAAATGTCCATCTTCTGAACCAGTGCTCTCTTCCTCTTCAGTGAAACCGGTGCTGCGTTCACGCTCAGCGCCGTGTGGCCCCCGGTGTTGGCGCCCTTAAAGGTATACACTGGCGTTGGTGCCCTTAGAGATATACACTGGCGTTGGCGCCCTTAGAGATATACCCTGGCGTTGGCGCCCTTAGAGATATACGCTGGCGTTGGCGCCCTTAGAGATATACGCTGGCGTTGGCGCCCTTAGAGATATACGCTGGCGTTGGCGCCCTTAGAGATATACCCTGGGTGTGTGTGGGTGGACGGCGCACGTACTGTATGCACGTCCGTAATGCTAGCACTCTGGGCAGGGAGTGCTCGGTGACAAGGCCCGGCGTGGGTGGGTTGTTTTCAATGAAGAGGACATGTGCTTAATAATCCCCTGACAGTAATAGTCGGGCATTGCATTACGGAGCCCACATTTAAATTATCGCATCAGCTTGGCTTGGCTGTGCCTAATGGAACAGATACCGTAGCGTAGGCTGTCGTAGGGCACATGTGAAGCCTGTCGCCTGAGCTGACAGCAGGTAGTGAGTGGCTGCTGCTGGGGCCTACAGCATGCCTTTACACAGTATTCCTGTAGTACAGAAATACATCACAAGGCTACGGTTTTTAGAATTTGGCTATTTAAAAATCTCTGTCATTATATCAGATGATTAATTTTATCTGTTGTCCTCCACCTACCATTAACTCTTTCAGAAAGTAAATGTTTTTGTTTTTCTTTTGTGTATGACTGTTTGTGTTACTTCTATGAAGCCACTGTTTCACTTCCTCTAAAAGGAAACTCTTGATGCTAAACCAAAGACACAAATCTCTGCCATTTTGTACTAAAATGTAAACATTCGCTGTTTTATTTCTGTGGAGTGCAGACCGACACAAAATAAACACAAAATGTTATGTGACTATATTTACATGTTTACTACAGAGTGTGATGCAAGGTGAGCCAGTGGTAGGGGTCATAAGCTATATGTCAGGAGTACATGCAGACAGAGTTATCGGTGCCAGATTCTTCCCAGGACAGGCTGTACTCACTGGAATCGCACACATGATCTCAGTGATCCCCATGACCGTCTTCTGCCTTCCAGTTCCTTTTCTGGTACAATGACAGCCTGTTAAAATCTACTAAACGCATACACTTCAACTCAAAACAATGGCCATGCAACAAAAATGACCCAAGTCAAATGACAGGAGTTGTTTGGTCATACTCCTGGTGTGAAAGAAAAGTGTCATCAAAACAAAACATCAAAAACTTTGACACTGAAATTCTATAGACTTGAACAAGTGAAATGAATTGACAAACCAACTAACTAAAGTACAGTATACCTATCGTTTGCATTTACAGTACAGACCGCCAATGAGATAATTTGAGTTTTTAGAGTTTATTACCATTAATTAATAGTTAGAGCAGGGTTGTGTCATAACGTCAGACGTTTAACAGTTTGTCTTCATCTTGCTGTTTCACTCAAAAACCTCGTGGTGCTAAATGACGTTTTGGGTCAGGCTGGGTCCGGACTGCCCCACTGTGTGGACAGGGATTCGGTAGCTAGGAGATGTTTACTCCAAAGCCCCGCTCGCTTTCCCCTTAAACGCTGCCTTTGTTTTTCAAGCAATAGCTCAATAAGATGTTCGTGTCAAAGAAAGGGCTGAGTTGTAGCTGAGCAGGTGCCGTGGAAACACTTTGTATTTTTCCTCAGGACCCCTATTTCCAAAGTGAACACGTCCGGTTCAAGGTGGTGAGTGTGAGATTGCCAAGCCCGTGCATCCGAGTGGAGTGCACTTTTCCCTGCCTGAAAGCAGCCTCTGTCCCTTTAAGCGCCAGTTTTACCTGGACACCCGCCACACATCAGACTTACAAGGTAACCGAAGCTTTATATCTTAAGTGCGCATACATTTTATGTGCATCTTTTTTATGGCTCTTAATCTCCTCTTCTTCACATCACGTCCGAAGACGGGGTTGCCATAAAAAAGCAAGCAATACATTCAAATCATTGGCTGATAATCAATTTCACCCACGTTCCAGTTTCAACGCGCGGAGAGTCAATATCCTCAAACAAGAATTTCATATTATACTAGCTCGGGCCATTTATATACTCGTGTCACAGGATGCTTGTTCGCAAGGCTGCTTTCATATATAAAAGCGTGCGGTTTCTGGAGTGCGTTCCTGTCACAGTTATCGTAAGTTCGACCTGGTGTCGATCAGACCGATGCGCATTGTTTGCTAGTGCGGCGCTTGTCCTTGAAATGTTTGGTTACACTGACATGAACACAGTTAGCCGCCCGGGAAGGAATAAATTCCTCCCTCGAGCCTGAGAAATTGCTCAATTCTATTTCGACAGAGCGTCGTTTTGCAAACCTCGCGGACGTCTGTCAGGCACAAGCACTCTGGACGTGTTGAATTTGATGGGACACCCGCTTGGTTGTAACGCAAGCTTGAGGCGTGCTGCAGTTTCAACCAATATAAATCATCCACACATCTCTCCCCGACAAATAGTCCAAGTGCCCTTGCTGAAACCCCACTTTATTCAGTATGCTTATGCTGCGCGCAGTAGGGAGAAGTTACAGTGGGAACAGTCAGTCGGCACGAATAGAAGCATTTACTATCATTTGTGACATATGCTCAGGATAGCCCTACTGTCTAGTCATACCAGTGTAAAAAGTGCAAATTACACCGAGGTAGTAAATATGAATTAAAAGTTAATAACTTAGTAAGCAAATATGACTTAAAAAGATGATCTATCTATCTGTCTGTCTGTGTGTCTGTCTCTCTGTCTGCCTGTGTCTGCCTTCTTATCTCTCTGTTTATCTGTCAGTTTGCATGTTTATCTATTTATATCAGTATCTCCTTTAGGTCCCATCTACTCCATATTTCATGTCTCCAGCAGCTCAGTCTATAGGCAGACTGCTCAGTTTCTCTGTGAGTCTAGGGGGGTTTCTCTGCCCGTCCGAGAGAGTTGCCGTGTCTGAAGTGCTGATTTGTAAGAGAGGCAGAAGAGGACATACGAGTCGTCTTTAACTAGACATATGTTTGTTTGTTTGTTTATTTGTGTGGTTTTTCTAAGCCCCCTTTCCTAAATTTGGGTGGGGGGGGGGGGTTCACAGGAGACGGGGGGGCGTGTGTCAGGGGGTTCAGCGAGTAGGGAGCAGAGACTCGTCTCGACCGTAAAAGTCAGCTCCCATTTCTGGCTTCCACTTCCCTGAAACGTGATGCTGCTGCTTTTCAGTAAAGCAGCTCTTTTCTGCAGGCTTGCAATCGGAGCTCTGCCGCTGTTCAGTGTGAGTATACAAGCAGGGAACAAGCCGGTCAGTGAGACCAGTACTCCTCTCTCTCTCCCTCTCTCTCTCACACACACTCACACACACACACACACACTCACACTCACACATACACATACACACACAAACACACATACACTCCCACTCGCCCTCGCTCCACTCCCTCCCATCTTGTCCTCTCTCAACATACACACTTGCCAAGACAGGTCCTGCTTAATGATTTTGAGAAAAACGCTCACCCTCCTCTGATTCGCAGCAGCCGAGGGAGACAGAGCTTGTTTGCTGTGTGCTGTGGCTGCCCTGTTGGAAGAAGAGGAAGAGAGAAAGAAAGAGAGAGCGAGTGAAAGAGAGAGAGAGACGAGAGGTAAAGAGACAGAGAAAGAGAGAGAGGAAGCGTGAGGCAAGACGAGGCGAGGCAAGACGCGACCGGCGACCGAACTGTCCTTGTCCTTGAAACTGCAGCAGAACTCATTGAAGAAAGCCAGGAAGCAGAGTAAGTAAGGCACACCTAGTCGGGGTGTGTCAGCGGGGGTGTGTGGGTAACCTGCGGCTCGGAAGCGAGCTGCCAGGCAGGGAAGCCAGTGGCGTCGGTGGAGGATGCGTGGCGATTGTGTGTGTGTGTGTGTGTGTGTGTGTGTGTGTGTTTTTGTGCCTAATGCTTTTGACAGGGGATTAGAGCAGACACGGACTGCCGTATGCCTGGGGATAGTGTGCCAGAAGTTTCAGGAGCGCGCTGACTTGACTTGACTGCTGCTGCTTGGCTCTGTGGTGTAATGTGGGACAGCGGGGCTCAGGTTCGGCAGCCCCTGCCGCCCACCCGGGCGCTGTGCGCTCAGGGTGCCTCCAGATGCGGCTGCTTTTGTGTGTAGTGGATCATCTTGCCCCGTATCACCTCTCTGTTGTGACAGCAATATTCAGCAGGTTAACCTGTAGGTGAGCAGCCGGGCAGGCAAATGGCTACCCAGGGAAGGCCTGGGTGACACGCCAGGAAAAGCACCCCTGTGCTTGGGGACAGTGGAGATGCTTGTAGACGCCAGGCGTGTATTTTTGCAGATGTAAAAAAAAATGTTGGGCTGTTTTGTCTTTATTTATCTCTCTATGTCTGCTCCACTCTGTCTGTAATTATTTAGAGCATTTGAAAATCCTCTGCAGCCATGGGTGGGTGTGTGTGTGTATTTGTTTATATGTGTATTTTTTTTTGGCCAGCCAATTGAGGTCACACTTAGTTATTTAAATATTAACTGGCCATCTACATATTTGCCCTTATTGCTCACAAGGATTCTGCTGTGTGTGTGTGTGTGGGGGTGTGTGTGTGTGTGTGTGTTTGTAAAGAAAACATACTGAAAGGAGCTGGTTGCGGATCGAGCAGAGTGGTGTTGGTATATGGCATCCAGAGCTCAAGTGGTAGATTAATTATTCTTCCTCCTCTTGGGTAGATGCATTTGCACTCTATTGATATCCTGCGTCTCAAATGTCCCGTCTGTTAGTACACACTCCGATGTTGCATTTCGTCATCTTCTGGATGAAGAAGCAGGTAACCAAAGACCCAGCCGCCGCTCCTCCTGTAGGCCCAGCCTCCTCCGTGGCCAATGGGGCAGCGGTAGCCGCGCGCTAGCAGGCAGGGGAAACAGTACTGAATGGGAATTAGTGCCACGCTAGTGCAAACAGTGCTGAATAGGAATTAGCCACACGCTAGCAGGCAGGTGAAATAGTACTGAATGGGAATTAGCCACACGCTAGCAGGCAGTGGGAACAGTACTGAATGAGAATTAGCCACACGCTAGCAGGCAGGTGAGATAGTACTGAATGGGAATTAGCCACACGCTAGTAGGCAGGTGAAATAGTACTGAATAGGAATTAGCCACACGCTAGCCGACAGTGGGAACAGTACTGAATGAGAATTAGCCACACGCTAGCAGGCAGTAGAAACAGTAGTAAATGAAGGGGAAACGTGGTCACATGGTCCACAGATGTGTGCCAATGTACTTTTAATGGAACTTTTACTGAATAGGAATTAGTACCACAGTAGCAGGCAGTGGAAATAGTACTGAATGGCAATTAGCCGCACGCTAGCAGACAGGGGGAACATTACTAAATGGGAATTATAACCACACTAGCAGGCAGGGCAAATAGTACTGAATGGGAATTAGCACCGCGCTAGCAAGCAGGGGAAATAGTACTGAATGGGAATTTAGCCAACGCTAGCAGGCAGGGGAGATGTGGTCACATGGTCCACAGATGTGTGCCAATGTTCTGTTGCCCCTTGTCGCTGGGGCTATTAGGAGGAGAGGCCTTTTAGGGGCTTCTCTCATATTTTTTCAAGTCTTTTGTTTGTACAGCATTTCGCTCCATTCCCGCTAAGCCTCTGTTTACTTCTAATCCAGGGTTTGCTTTGCAGAGCGAAAGGCTTCTGAAATCCTGTGGACTTGCACCAAAGTTGATCTTGTGATTAGTATTCCTCTGTCATAATGTATCCGTCCAGTTAAGGAGGCCTAGGCTCTGCAATGGCCTCGAAATGTATTCCTGAGCATGCCAGTGTGTGTGTGTGTGTGTGTGTGTGTGTGAGAGAGAGAGAGAGAGTGAGTGTGTGTGTACGTGTGTTTAATTTAGGAAGGATTTCAGTCCATAGCTGAGGGAAGAGCCTCTGTATTTTATATCTTACCGTAAAGGTCCTCTGATTGGACGAGAAGTTGGTCTTCTAAATTGCACGTGGGGGTCCTTGGTCAAATGAGCATCCATTAATTGGTTTGAAGAGAAGCATTTAGAAACCTCATCTTCATCCTTCGGATTACACTGCAATTCACAGAAGACTTCTTTTCCCTGCACAGACCACCTTCAATTCTAAACCCAAATAGGCTTTTAAGAAGCTTTAAAGAGAATGGGATTACTAACATTGATTCTGTTTTAGAAAAGTGCGTAAATCAAGGCTGCCTGTTGTACTCATGTACTCACTTGTCTCTTTTGTGTGTTGGGGAGAGTTGTTAGTCGTTTTTGTGCTGGTTTGGAATAAATATAACACATTATTGACGGCGCCCATTAATCTCGAGTTGTGTTGTCACATCAGAATGTATTGCATCATGGCTGCGCCTGTTGTTTATCTCTGCCACTTTCGCCTGTAACTTTCTATGATAGAAGCCCAAAGTTTGAGTTGTGCCTTCGCCAAGTGAATTAATCTCCAGTGGTTTATTAGTGAGGCCTCTCTCTCCCTCCCTCCCTCTCTCTCTCCCTCCCTCTCTCTCTCTCTCTCTCTCTCTCTCTCCATCTCTGTTAAGGATCCTTCGCCTGTTGAATAATTAACCAGGAGGCTAAACAATGTGTGAGATGTAGCCTATAAATCTGACTACTGTGTCATGTAGTGAATATTACAAGCCCCTTCCTCTTGGACCAGGAAGCACATCCGCCTGTGCAGAGTCCTCCATTAGGAGAACCAGGAAAGCCATTGCAGGCTGTTGACAAATTATGATTTGTCTCTAATTACGTGCAGTCTGAGGCGCAGAGCAATGGCGCACCTCAGTCTTTAATGAATGCTTTGTATGATAATGTCGGCTGCACGAATTAATTTGTATTTCAGTGATACTTTGACTAAATTGGGGTGGACTGTGTTTGTGTGAGCAAGGAAGCACAGGAAAAATAAAAGAGAACAATGGCAAAACAAAACATGCGTACGATGGCCAGGAGTACAAACAACGTGGCGGGGCAAAGCCATGTGGAAATGTGGGAAACAAAGAGGACTTGTGTTGAATTTGCAGCATTTTTTCCTCTCTTGCTCTGCACAAGGAAAACCCTCTGCCTCTCTATAAGGGTGTAACACCTACCCTCAAATTCTTAACAGATCGATACCTATAGATCCACTAATTGGAACCCATTAGTAATGGGGTTTATAAAGCTAGTAATTATTGTGTGTAATCTTGCAGAAAATTAAATTTGGAGTTGTGTACAGTGCATGGGTAAGAAGTTTTCTTTCTTTTTTCTTCTTTTTTTCTTTTTTCTTTTTTTTTTTTTTGCTGCTTACACTGTCAGTCAGCAAGGCTCACGTTATATGTATTCTTGTGTGTGTCTGTGTGTGTGTGTGGGTGTGTGTGTGTTGGTGAAAGAATCCAAGCCATGGGGTTTTGTGTGTGTGTGTGTGTGTGTGTATGTGTGTGTGTGTGTATGTGGCAGCATCCAGGCTATGGGATTTTCACTTGGCTGAAAGTGGTCATGGATTCTGAGTAGAGGAGACATGTGAGTGAGCATGTGGCTTATGACTTTCTGAGTAGCCGCTACGCAGTGATGCTGGAGGACATACACACACACACACACACACACACACACACACACACACAGTGCCAGGCCAGGCAGTTAATAATCCACCTCTAGATGCTAGCCTTTTTTGGACATTTACATAGCTTCTGTTCGAATATTTATTCGTGCTTTGTGTTTGAGCCAGCTAACAAGAGTTGGAAATTATGATGAAATGTAGTTCTTAGTAGCATGCCGAGATGCTGGAAGACATACTAAGACACACACGGACACACACACACACACACGTACACACACAGAAATCAGAAATGTAGTTCTGAGTAGCATGCCAGCGAGCGTCTCTGGGAGGCTGCGTGGAAGGAGTCAAGGTCAGGCGTGTGTGTACACTCCTCGTGTAGTTCCCCCAACAGGGCCGTATCCCATATCCTTACGTCTTGCCTGCATAACCTTAGCTCTTTCTGCAGCTGAATTTGAGACAGAATTGCGGGAAACGTAGATTTGGACGGGTCCGTTTTGGCTTCTTTGTTTTTTTGTTTTTTTTTTGCATGCCTCGAGCCTTACAAAACAGAGGCGGCTCAACATGTGTACCGTGCCTGTGCCTGTACGTCTCATGGCAGAGATGAAGTGAATTAGACATAGTGTCTTTTGCCGTACCTTTGGCCTCTATGCGCTAGTGATAATCCTGTTATAAACACGTGGCAGTGCCACACTTCATATGTCCAGTTTTACAAATTTCACCATTATTATTCAGATGCATACACTCTTACAGTTTAGATCATGATGTTTAATTGGTATTTTTTAATGCAATGCAGAGCAACTAATATAGACAGCTGATGACCCAGAGGCAGAGAGCCATTTAGTGTAGGCACTGTCCTACCTGTTCATAATCAAAATGCAAAAAAAAAAAAAAAATTAATGTGCTAGAGTAAGTGTGTGCATTAAGTATGTACAATGTGGCCCTTCTGAACCAACTGAAGAAGGGTCTTGAGAGGTAGAAACAGTGGGCAAATTCAAAATGGTGACTTATTCACTGTGTTCTGTTCTACGCAGGGATTCAGCCAGTCTAACTGACACACTGTATCCTAGTGCATTATATACTGAACGAGTAAACGTTTCGGACAGAGCCTCTGTATTCTATTGTGGGGTGCTATTTATAATTCCTGCTTTGATTTAGCCAGTCGCTCATGCGTTACGGTGTCCTATGCGGGCGCTCTTTCTAGAACATTCCTGGCTCAGCGGTGACAAACGGCCGTGCCGTGTGACCATGGGAGAAAGCCCGGAGATAAGATCATGCGTCGCGTTGCGGACGCTTCAGTGGCAGCGCAGACACATGTAGGCATGACGCTGGCATGTTTTGATACCGTGATTATTAGCACGGCGCTTAGAGCCTGAGAATGAACCCCCAGCCCTCGGGGCATTAGCCCTCGGTGCAATGCCTCTTCTGCCCTCTCCTGCCCTCTCCTGCCTTATCCAGCCTTCTGAGGGGGGGTCCCGTGATGGGGGGTGTGTTGTGTTATGTGTGTGTGTGTGTGTGTGGGTGTGTGTGTGTTAGGGTTTTATACTGTTGAACTGTTACTACCAGAGTGTGAGTGTGTGCTATTACTTTATACTGCAAGAGTGTTATTGTGTGTGTGTGTGTGTGTGTGTGTGTGAGAGAGAGAGAGAGAGAGAGAGAGAGAGAGAAAGAAAGAGACAGAGAGGGCTGCTGCAAACTAATCAGTAGAATAAAAGCCTTTTGGGTTTTCTGGGAAGAGCCCGTGTTCGGCTGCAAGGAATTCTGTTCCAGAATGGTTCTGTGGTAATGTTCTGGAATGTTCTGCTAATTTGGACGATTGTAGAGAGGTCGCATACCTCTTGTGCACAGTCATGTGGGCCCACCGAACACAGTTTCACATGCCTTTGTTCAGGACATAAAATATCACAGTGATGAAGAAATTTTCCGACACTTTATTTTAGCACCTGAGTGCTGGCCTCTAATGCATAACTAAAAGAGTCATGCACTGATTTTTGAAAATGCCCAGAAGGTCTACCTTAAGTACAGCTGATCATTAACTAAGACTCTATTTAATATTTCCCTGTGCCTATTGAAGGGGTAATTTACTATGAAAGTGACCTTAGATGTACACTAACAAACTTCAAAGAGATTAGCTGAAATTGTGTAATTGAAATGGAAAATATGGCTCGGTTACTTAGCTTGGAATCTAAGTATTTGTTACAGTGCACACATCAATACTGGATCATTGCAAAAGTAAAATGCATTAAAATAAATCGGTAATAGATTTCTAAAGTGTATTACACTTTATATAGTAGTTGTGAGATGCATTTTTGGCACATCCTCGTAAATATTCCCATACTGACTTTACAGTATTATAAAAATAATAGTGAGATTATATTTCTGCTGTAAAAGTGGCACAGGTGTGTTTAAGTGTGTGACAGCGTGACTGAAGGGAGCATATGTCTCAACGACCTTGCGTCAAACACAGCGTTGAAATAACAAAGCCGAGGTCACTTTGTGCAACGTAAAAAAAAAACAAGCCCTCTAAACAATTCGGCGAAACAAACGCAGTGTATTTTAAATGCCTGAGTGGCGAGCGCCTGTTTCTCTTGTGTGTGCGTGTGTCACTCTCGTGTGTGTGTGTGTGTGTGTGTGTGTGTGTGTGTGTGTGTGTGTCCCTCTTATGTGCTAGCTGTCTCTCCCGCCCACTGCGTTTAATGTCCTCTTCCCACACCTCTCTCTCTCTCTCTCTCTTTCTCTCTCTCTCTCTCTCTCTTTCTCTCTCTCATTTTTTCCCGTCACATTTTCAGGATGAAGCCACACACATATGTCCTGCTATGTGCCGAGCCAGGCGGGTGTCTCCATTTCATTCTCTCTCTCTTTCGTTTTCTCTATCTCTCCCTCTCTCTCTTCCTCATTCTCTGTCTCTCTCCCCCCTCTTTCTCTCTCTCTCCCTCTCTCTCTCTCTCTCTCTCTCCATCTCTCCATCTCTCTCTCTCACAGATGGCCCGGTGTGTTGAACTATGACAGAATAAAGGCTGGAGTTATTCTGCCTCTGCTATTACGCGGAGCGGGCACTTTTTGTTTGGACGCAGCCCTTCTGTGTTGGCCCACAAATGTGAACCTATGGCCCTTCTCCTGGCTGCATAATATGGTGTGTCAGTGCTTATGCGCCCTCTTTTGCAATAAAAAAGCTGCGTGCGTGTGTGTGTATGTGTGTGTGTGTGTGTGTGTGTGTGTGTGTGTGTGTGTGTGTGTGTGTGTGAATGAATATATCAGCTAGTATTGGTGTGTGTGTGTGCCAGTCAGTGAAAGAAGGTGTGTTCTATAGAGTGTGTGTGTATGTGTGTGTGTATGAATGTACTGAATGAATGAATATAGTGTGTGTGTGTGTGTGTGAGAGTGTGTGTGAGTGAAAGTGTGGTTGTGTGTAAGACAGAGTGGAAGAATATGTGCACTACAGTGTGTGTATGTGAGTACATAAGAGAGAGCGACAGAGAGTGTCTGTACTGTATGTGTGTGTGTGTGTGCATGAGAGAGACTATGTGTGTGTGTGCACATTGGCTGAAGTTCACGATTTTTTGGGGGCTGCCACTAAGTTAGCAGGCTGCTATGCAAAGTGGGTTTTGTTTAGCTGTGTAAATGAAAATTGCTAATCAATTTTACCCCTTATTTCATGGCGCGTGCTCCCCGCCCCGCCCCCGCCAGCTGGTTAATCATGCACGCGCTAAACACTTCATTACGCAGGACATGTTTGCCCCACAGCGCTTTGGCGCCGCGAAATGAGTTCCTTCTATTTATACAGGTAAGGCGGGTCAGAGGTGCCCGGGTTGGGAAAGGTAAAAGGCAAGAAATTAATATAGCACCAGGCTCCTTGCGGCTGGCTGCCGCACCCTCCCAAGTTAAACCCCTCCAACTTTAAACAGTTTCATAAGGAGAAACGAATTGGCTCGGTGGGTGCGCTGGGCTTTCTTGTCCCCCCTCTAGATTGTTCCCGCTGCGTATGCTGTTTCTGTGCGGCTATGTACGTACGCACTGTAGCACTGTGTGTCCTTTTCGAAGGCGCCAGCTCAAATCTCAAGGCGTGCTTTGCTGTTTGGGGCTGGTGCCACACGAACATCCACCCTATCCTTTCTGAGCACACACACACACACACACACACACACACGTGCGCACACACACACACTCTTTCCTTCTCAGCTTCCTCTATTCCTTGGCGTCTTTTCACACTTTTTCATGGTGTAAATCTTGAGGGACGTTTGAGTCCCAACAACACAGTAGAGCACTTCTACCTCTTCTCTCTCTTTCTCTCTCTCTCTTTCTTTCTCTCTCTCTCTCCCTCTTTCTCTCCCCTGCTCTCTCCCCCTCATTCTCTGTCTTGCTCTCTCTCTCTCCCTCATTGTCTCTCTCTCCCTCTTTCTCTGTCTTGCTCTCTCTCTCCCTCTTTCTTTCTCTCTCTCCCTCATTCTCTCTCTCCCTCATTCTCTCTCTCTCCCTGTCTTGCTCTCTCTCTCCCTCATTCTCTCTCTCCCTCTCTCTCTCTGTCTTTCCCTGTCTTGCTCTCTCTCTCCCTCATTCTCTCTCTCCCTCTCTCTCTGTCTTTCTCTCTCTCTCTCCCTCATTCTCTCTCTTTGCCTCTCCCTCTCTCTCTCCCTCATTTTCTCTCTCTCTCTCTCTCTTTCTTCTTCTTTAGTCGGAGGAGTTGAGAGTAGTTTCTCTCAGCGAGGCGAGGGAAGTGCCATGCGAGCAATGTTTAACCTCCTTCATTAACCCTGAGGTGACCCAGGGGTGTGTGGGACGGGGCCTGTGCACATATGGCTCTCAGTGTGTGTGTGTGTGTGTGTGTGTGACTACGGTGTGGTGGAAGCCATGCATCTCACAGGTGTGTCGCGTGGCGTGGGCACACACACCGCGGAGGCTCAGGGTCGTGCGGCGTGCGTGTCGTGTGTCGTTGACGGCACACATGTTTGGAAACTGCGCGCACGTCCCTGTGTACTCTGTGCACTAATTATCGTCATCATCATCGTCAGCGCCGCCATCATCATCATCATTGCGGTAATCATCATATGTCAACACAATCAGAGGAAGTGCTGTTGGCACTTGACTTCCCGCAGTTATGCGCCGAGGACAGAAATGTGTTTTTGTTTTCAGCGCTCGCCTCTTTTTACCCTTTCGCTTGAATTAATGTGACATACTGCACAGTGCACACCCAGATCAGTAAATATAAATGTCATTACTCTGAGGGCTCTCGTTTGCCTGGAGAGCATCACGTCATCCATCACAGAATTACTGGCCAGTTTATTTTGAGCGTCTTCAGTCAAGCCTTGTCAATGAATATTTTCCTTTCTAGAGAAGGTCTGACCAAGAAGCTGACTCCGTGGCTGGTTTCAGTGTTAACCAGACAATTTGTCGGGCTAACACCCGAGTGTCACTATTAAAAGATTGTTGGGAGCATATTATTGGTGTTGCAGACTTTATTTTCGTCATTGTTTAGGCCTGTTACATGGCAAGGCAAGGCAAGTTTATTTGTATAGCGCATTTCATACACAATGGCAGTTCAGTGTGCTTAGCAAAAATAACAGCAAAAGACAATATATAAAAGCATCAAAGATAAAAGAAGTGTTAAATCATGGTGCAGCACCAAAACCACAGAATATTTTTTAGAGCCCTGAAATAAGGATTTTTGTTGGCATCATTCATCACAGACAATAACATACTACACACAGAATTATATTTGTATAATTTCATAGCTTCTTAAAATATAAAGTTATTGTTGTGATGTCACGGTTGCTCCTTTAGTAACATATTATGTTGCCCTATCTGTAGAATCTAAGATCTTCGCCAAGACTTTAGACAAGGAGGTGTGTGTCCTTTGCTTTACTATGAGAACTTGGAGAAAGCACCCATCACTCCCTCAGCTCTCCTCCGTGGGAGAGTAGATGGTGGTGGCTTAGGGTGACCCAGAAGAGAGCCAAGGCATTCGGCTGGCAGCTCCAAGACCTGCAGCTGCTTCGGGCTTGCGCTGGACATCGGCTGCTGACCTTCCGTCACCCCGAGCACCCCACACACACACTCACACCCCTGCACACACACACACACACACCTTCCTCACCCGGGCCACTTGGTCCCTCCGCCATGATCTGGTAGGCCCTTTCGCCTCCTAAAAATACGGCCCCGCTCTCCTTGATCTTGTTACCCTGATCCTCCGCGGCATCTGATTTCAGTGCGGAGGCCCTATTTATACTCGCGCCGCAGTGATAAGACATTCCAGCATTAATTCATCCAGAGGGCCAGCTGTGTGGTGCTGTGTCACATTTTCCCTTGTCCCCAGCAGTATGCCGCGGACGGACGGGGGGAACGGCCGGTCATCTGCGCCCGGCGATGATTTGCTCTTGGCCGCGCCCGCGGAACACCTCACCCCTGTCCTAGTATTTTCATTGAAACCGGAGAGCTCTCATCACGTGTTTATTTACATATAAATATCCAGGCGCGGTACATGAAGAGCAAGGGAGGGAGTGGTGTATGGGGGGGGGGCTAGTATATTCCCATCATGCTTTTTTCCATTCCATTTCCAGGTTAGCACTGTTTACGTCCATTAATAGCTCATTCTCTCATCTTAGCGGATTTAAGCCCACCCAAAGTCACACACACACACACACCCTACTGCCACTGCCTGTAATGCTATGGGAGCGAGGTAATGGAAAGCCAACGTGTAGATTACTGGGGGCGGAGGGAGGATGAGCATACTGAAGGGTGGGTGGTAGTACCAGCTGATGCTGCCCCGGCTGTTGGTGTGCTGGGGTCAGTCCTGTGTTCCCACAGCCCCATGGTCCCACAGGCTTATGTTCCCACAGCCCACTGGTCCCACAACCCTACATTTCCACATTTGTAAGATTTTTACTAATAATTAGACCCTATGTTCTCACAGACCTGTGTTCCCACATTTCTAGGACATTTAAAAAATTAGGTCTTGTGTTCCTGTATTTATGTTGAATTTATGTTTTGACATTTCTAAGATTTTATTTTGAACTGAAAATTAGGCCTTATGTTCCCACATTTCTAAGATCTTTCTTCAAATTAGACACTATGTTCCCACATTATTAGGACAGTTTCAAAATTAGGTCTTGTGTTCCTACATACAGTACCCGTATATGTGCCAAAAACACTCACCGAGAGAGTAGTGCAGTAGACTTGATGACGCAGAGGAGTTTTCAGATAGGCATCCTCCCTCCTTAACGTTTCCTCCATGACCCTGTCACACCTCCAGAGGGCTGAAAAGTGACTCCAAATATCCCAGGAGCAGCCCATGGAAAGCCACCGTGTAGATTACCAGGGGTAGGATGAGCATACTGGCGGGTGGGTGGTGTAGTGGCACTTAGGTCACCAGCTGATGCTGCCCCGGCTGTTGGTGTGCCTATTCACATGCTGGCCATACTTGCCAATGCTGGGCTTACCAGCTGATGCTGGCGGGAGCTTGTCTATGTTCCCACAGCCCTGTGTTCCCACATGTGTAGGCATGGATATGCATATATAGTATGTAGCATGTGTTTGTATTCCATGAATATACCGTACGAATATTTGTACATATCTGGTTTCGTTTATCTGACTTAGGGAAATAAAAACAAGGGTTCGCCATCTATAAGCATGCTTCCAAAAATGTTGTGGGGCCTAAATTGGAGGGAAATGTAGGAACACAAGACCTAATTTTGAAAATATTCTAGAAATGTGGGAACATAGGGTTGACACTATGCTGGCCATACCTGTCAATGCTAGGCTTACTAGCTATGCTGAGTTGACTATATTAGTTAGTGCTCTGCCTGCTAGCTAATGCTAAGTCATCCATATTGGTCAATGCTGTGCCTACTAGCTAATGCTGGGCCTATTAGCCTAATGCTGTAGCTGACAGCTAGTGCAGACCATAAAAGCTAATACTTTCATTGCTAGCAATTGCTGCCTCTTCTAGTTAATGCTAATCATACCACCTAACGCTGTATCTAACAGCTAGTGCTGTGCATGTCATTAAATCCTGACCTCACTATCCAACTGCCCACCTGCTGATAGTCCCAGAAGACGAGTGAAAGATCTCCATCCTTTCATCACTCCATGTTTCTCTCCTCCTCCACCCCCCCCCCCCCCCCTCTCGTCCTTCTCCTCCCCCTCTTCCGCTCTTCCCTCGCCTGTGGTGGTCAGGTCTGGCCAGGCCAGAAGCAGCTCAGTACTGACCTGGATTCTGTGTCTGGTGATAGCCCCATAGGTTAGATTCAGGATGCTCACTTGCGGGCGTAATGTCCTGTGATGATTCATACCACGTTGTTGACATAAATGCATGGACCTGCTCAGGGAAGTTTGGGTGATGGCGTGGTGGTGGTGCTCAGTGTGTTGTGTGGTGTGTAGTGTGCTTTGTTGTGTTTGTTCTAGGTTGTGTGGTGTGTAGTGTGCTTTGTTGTGTTTGTTCTAGGTTGTGTGGTGTGTAGTGTGCTTTGTTGTGTTTGTTCTAGGTTGTGTGGTGTGTAGTGTGCTTTGTTGTGTTTGTTCTAGGTTGTGTGGTGTGTCATGTTGTGTTATGTGCTCTCTGGTGTGTTTTCTGTTTTGTGGTGTACCACATAGGCTATGTGGTGTGTGTAACACCTACAGAATGGCTCTTTTTTGGTGAGTAGTCATTAGCGAGTCTTTAACAGTGTCTGCTGTTTTAGATCATCTCTATTTTTAGAGTTTTAGGTGCTCTATATTAGGGACTGGTGTTTCAGCGGGATTTGTTTTGTGACTGGTGTTTAAGCTTTTTTTTTAATTTGCGACTGGTGATTTGGCAGGTCTTTCGTTGCGACTGGTGTTTTGGTTGGTCATAATTTGTTAATGGTGTTTTGGTTGGTCATAATTTGTTACTGGTGATTTGGTTGGTCATAATTTGTTACTGGTGTTTTGGTTGGTCATAATTTGTTACTGGTGTTTTGGCAGGTCTGTATTTGTGACTGGTGATTTGGCTGTGTGTTGGAGGCTAGCGCTGTGTCTCACTGCAGTCACGCTATTTGTGGCAACTGGAAACATCACAGATCCTCAAGGTCATTAAGCCAGATTGTCACAAATCCTTCTAATTTTTTGCTTAACAGTCTCCCGCTGTACACCTGCCTGCCACATGATATGGCCTTTTGATTAGCAGATATTTATATCCTCTATGATGCATTTCTGTGTGTGTGTGTGTGTGTGTGTGTGTGTGTGTGTGTGTGTGTGTGTGTGTGTGTGTGTGTGATGGAAAGCAAAAGTCTGGTGGAGTGGAGATGCTTCCAGAACTGAGGGGAGACATGAAAGCAGAAAGTCTCTGCCTTCCACGTCCACACACACACACACACACACACACACACAACGCATTGCTTAACAGGGGCTCCCTGTCTCTTCCAGTGGTTGCAAAGGGGAATGTAGGGTGAGTCAGTGGGCTCTCTGAGTGCTGGTGTCTGGGCTGTGATCTGGCAGCCCTTCATATGACTGCAGATTCGGAACACTCCCAGTGCTCCATAGACACACACACACACACACACACACACACACACACACACACACACACACACACACACACACACACTTTTTCTCTCTCTCTCTTTCTCTTACTCTCACAGACACACAAACAGACTTACATTCTCTCTCTCTCTCTCTCTCTCTCTCTCTCTCTCTCTCTCTCTCTCACTCTCACACACATACACACACACACACAGCCACACAATTGCAGATTAAAAAGTCTTAGAACTCTGGAACTCTTTTTTACCAGGGAGAATGAGAGACAAAGCAGAGGGAGGGGGGGATAGAGCGAGAGAGTAAGAGAGAGAAAGAGAAAGAGCACAAGGCAAGAAGAGGGACAGTAAGAGAGAAATGGATGGGAAGAGAGAAAGAAGTTGGGGAAGAAATAGATACTACAAAAAAGATCGAGAGAGAGGAAGGTTAGGAAGACTAGGAAGCTAGTGGGAGAGAGGGAGAGGGAGAAACAGAGGGAAAGAGAGAGAGAGAGAGAAAGAGAGGAGAGAAGAAG
>CM050205.1:6370000-6382500 GCA_027475355.1 Coilia nasus
CAGTCATGAGTATGTATAAATGCTCATGAATACTTCACATGCTTTATGAATGCATTATAAGCCTTTATGAATGTGTTTTATAGTGTCTTATGAACACAAGCGTCATAGGAAGTGTTGCCAAATGTCTTAATATCTCCCCCCTCCTTCAGGCTTGTGCATTACAGTACACCACCCTGTTACACAATGTTTTGGCTTCAGTGAGAAGCAAGAGGAACACTGTATTTAATACATATTTACATTTATACTCGCATACATTTAGTATATATTCGTGTTAGCGCTGTTAAAACGTACATGACATTATATACCAGTGCTGTGTGATGCGTTGTGTCATTGCGTGTGTAATTAGTCTTATGTGGTGTGGGGTAAGCCACTGCATCCATAGTGTCGTTACATGTAGAGCCGAGTTAGATCCATCTTTGTGTCGTTAGATGTAGAGCCCAGTTAGATCCATCTTTGTGTAGTTACATGTACAGCCGAGTTAGATCTATCTTTGTGTCGTTACATGTAGAGCCGAGTTAGATCCATCTTTGTGTAGTTACATGTACAGCCGAGTTAGATCTATCTTTGTGTCGTTACATGTAGAGCCGAGTTAGATCCATCTTTGTGTAGTTACATGTACAGCCGAGTTAGATCCATCTTTGTGTAGTTACATGTAGAGCCGAGTTAGATCCATCTTTGTGTAGTTAGATGTAGAGCCGAGTTAGATCCATCTTTGTGTAGTTAGATGTAGAGCCGAGTTAGATCCATCTTTGTGTAGTTACATGTAGAGCCGAGTTAGATCCATCTTTGTGTAGTTACATGTACAGCCGAGTTAGATCCATCTTTGTGTCGTTACATGTAGAGCCCAGTTAGATCCATCTTTGTGTCGTTACATGTAGAGCCCAGTTAGATCCATCTTTGTGTAGTTACATGTAGAGCCGAGTTAGATCCATCTTTGTGTAGTTACATGTAGAGCCGAGTTAGATCCATCCATAGTGTCGTTACATGTACAGCCGAGTTAGATCCATCTTTGTGTAGTTACATGTACAGCCGAGTTAGATCCATCTTTGTGTAGTTACATGTAGAGCCGAGTTAGATCCATCTTTGTGTAGTTACATGTAGAGCCGAGTTAGATCCATCTTTGTGTAGTTACATGTAGAGCCGAGTTAGATCCATCTTTGTGTAGTTACATGTAGAGCCGAGTTAGATCCATCTTTGTGTAGTTACATGTAGAGCCGAGTTAGATCCATCTTTGTGTAGTTACATGTAGAGCCGAGTTAGATCCATCTTTGTGTAGTTAGATGTAGAGCCGAGTTAGATCCATCTTTGTGTAGTTACATGTAGAGCCGAGTTAGATCCATCTTTGTGTAGTTAGATGTAGAGCTGA
Source organism: Coilia nasus (assembly GCA_027475355.1). Classification (NCBI taxonomy): domain Eukaryota; kingdom Metazoa; phylum Chordata; class Actinopteri; order Clupeiformes; family Engraulidae; genus Coilia; species Coilia nasus. Next base: position 6,371,367 of record CM050205.1, read on the forward strand.
AGATCTTTGCCTGAGCCCGATAGGGTTCGGTCGGGTTTGAGCTTAGTTTCTAGCATTTTACACAGGTCTAGCTTGGGCCTAATTCTTTCGGGCCCGGGCCTTGTCGAGCCTAACTTTTAAGGCCCGATTACAGCTCTAGTTAGATGCTTGATTGGTTGATCATGGCTCCATGTGTCAGTCCTTGTGTTGTTAGAGGCTTGATTTGTTGCTTGTTGTTGTTGTTTACTGTAAAATCCTTCAGGAGGGTGAGGCTAAGAGATACTGTTGATGATTGGTTGGAAGGGGACTTACATATATTCCATAGTGTGTTTGTTTGTGTGTGTGTTTGTTTGTTTGTTTATGCATTTGCTTAGGAGTGCGTTCCTCTCCTCCCTCCCACCTGTTGAGGAAGCTGCCTGTCATGTGAAGCCACTTTTCCACTGCCACCTCTCCCATTTCGTCACACACACACACACACACACACACACAGGCACACACACGCACACACAGGCACGTGTGCACACACATTCTCTCACACGCACACACACACACACACACAAACACACAGGCACGTGCACACACATACTGACACACACACACACACTCAAATGCACACACACACTCTCATCCAAGCCCCCTCCTCCTCCTCCGCCCCCTTTTTCTGCCTATCAGGCTGGAAATGTATCTCTTACCATGAGAGGAGTCCTCGTCATGTCGAAACATCTCCCCCCCACCCTTCTTCCTCTTCCTCCTCCTCTTCCTCGATCGCTCCTCACCCTCAAACGTTCCGAGCGTGAGATTCCGGTTCTAGATACTGCTCGTGCGTCGGTGCTGCTGCTGATAAGATGCCTTTCTTGCACACGCCAGCAGTCAGCAGTTTGCCCCTCGCCTCCCAAACTCAGGGCCCAACAAAAATACCCTCTCACACAGTAACACAGGCTGGGCGTCACAGACTACCCTCTCACACAGTAACACAGACTCTGTGTATCACAGCGTACCCTCTTTCACAATAACACAGGCTGGGCATCACAGACTACTCTCCTACACAATAACACAGGCTGGGCATCACAGACTACCCTCTCACACAGTAACACAGACTGGGCGTCACAGACTACCCTCTCACACAGTAACACAGACTGTGTATCACAGCGCACCCTCTCACACAATAACACAGACTGGGCGTCACAGACTACCCTCTCACACAGTAACACAGACTATGTATCACAGCGCACCCTCTCACACAATAACACAGACTGGGCGTCACAGACTACCCTCTTACATAATAGCACAGACTGTGTATCACAGACTACCCTCTCACACAATAGCACAGACTATATAACAGTGTATGCACTTACACATAACGCACAGCATAAGACAGTGAACCCACACACAGTATCACAGACTGTGTATCACAGCTTACCCTCCTACACATTAACACAGACTGTGCATCACAGACTACTCTCCTACACAATAACACAGACTGTGTATCACAGCATACCCTCCTACACAATAACACAGACTGTGTATCACAGACTACTCTCCTACACAATAACACAGACTGTATATATGTACACTCTTTTACATAACACACAGCATAAGACAGTGTACCCACACACAATAACACAGACTGTATATATGTACACTCTTTTACATAACACACAGCATAAGACAGTGTACCCACACACAGTAACACAGACTGTGTATCACAGCATACCCTCCTACACATTAACACAGACTGTGTATCACAGCACACACACACACACACTATAGGCTAATACAGAGCGTGGTAGAGTTACCCCCTTACACAATAGCACAGCTCATGTACAACAACCCAAGCAATAATACAGATGAATGGAACAGTATAGCCACCAGCACAATAACACACAGCATGCGACAGTGCATCCACTTACACAGTGACAAAGGCTGTGTAACACTGCACTGACACACACACAATAGCATACAGCATGGAGGATCAGGCTTTCCCCTCTTACACAACAACACACAGACCGTGGTGGACCAGTGTACCTACTATACAATTACACAGTGCACATTGTGTGTAGTGACTTACACAGTGACTTTCTCAGATCATGTGTAACACAACACATCTAAAACAGGGACTCAGATGAAGGAAATAATACTGAGCCTTGTAGAACCGGATGCCTGAACAACTTCACCGTTTGGACTTGAAATTGATGGCCTGATGCCACAGCACTGACCAAAGTAATTACAGTATAGGGAAATTATTACATTATCAGGTTCTGCAAAATTGAGGCTAACCTGATAATGTAATAACTTACTATTAATATAACACTTTATTACATTATCGGCACAGTGATTATTACATTATCGGGAAATGATTACATTATCAGGTTTTATTACATGATGTAGGGACTTATGAGGTGATTTTTATTACATTATTGGGAGTTGTTACATTATTGGGAGATTACTACATTATCAGGCTCTACAAGCCTCTTACACGGTGCCAGAGTAAGGGACGATGTGCCCATAGAGCTTGGTAGGAAGGCAAGGCAAGTTTATTTCTGTAGCCCATCTCATACACAGAGACAGTTCAATATGCTTAACAAAAATAAATGTAAAGAACAATATGTAAAAGCATAAAAGATAAAATAGGTATAAATAAAAGGCACCCCCACTCACAGAATAACATAAACTTTGTTGTGTGACAGTGTACCCACCCACACAGTGACACAGCTGAATGGAACAGTATAGCCACTTACACGATAACACACAGCGTGGAACTGTGTACACACACAATGACTGTGAGTGTAAATGGTAGAACAGTATACCTGACACACAGACTGTAGCTGTAAATGGTAGAACAGTGTGTCTTACACAGACTGTGTGTGTAAGAGCTAGAACAGTGTGTGTGTGTCTGACACAGAAACTGTGCGAAATGGTAAAGCAGTGTGTCTGACACAGACTGTGTGTGTAAATTGTAGAACAGTGTGTCTGACACAGACTGTGTGTGTAATTGCTAGAACCTTGTGTCTGACGGACTGTGTGTGTAAATTGTGGAACGGTATGTCTTGGGCACACATACTCCTCCTCAAACACACTCACGAGACGCATGCTGCTGTTTCCTCTGCTGCCTTGTGTGTGTATGTGCAGATTTCCCGCAGCCTCTCTCTCCCCCAGGACATCAGCGACGATGGTGTGACTCGACATTGCTGGCAGCACTTAGGTAGTGTTCAGGTAGGCTAGACCATTACAGGTGTGGTAGTGTTCAGGTAGGCTAGACCATTACAGGTGGGGAGAGGGTGACATTTACGTGTGTTTACACGCAAGCAGAAAGCACATTGTGTCGCCTGAATCATGTTCAGAGGAAACAGCGTTTGAAACACAAGCGACAGAGACCATAAGAAACACAGTCCTGCTGTCCCACGAGGGGTGGCCTAAATTACGTTTTTATGGGGTTTCAGCTGATTTTAGCACACACTGACCCAAAGTGTTGGCGTCTAATATGGCCACTTTGTGCAGAATTAGAAACCCTACTCTTTAAACGCCGTGATAGCTTCTGAATCTCCTCCTAGAAGTATGTCTGTGTGTTTGTTTCAGCTGTTACATCAGAGAGGGCCCGGGCAGTTAGCATGTACTAGAAGCTGTATAAACAAACCGTGAGGTGTTAGCCTAGTTTCACAGCACCACAGCTTGGTGCAGATTCGTACTGTGTGGACGGCCCTAGCAGCTCAGCTCAGCCTAGCCTGGATCTGTCTGGAATGTGGGGCTTAGATTGGACCTGAGATTGGCTCGGAACCAGAGCTTAGCCAGGCCATCAGGGATGTCCCAGGCCCCTTCCAGGCCAGTCGGTCTTTCTCTGTGGATCTGCATTGGAGACACTCTCTCAACTCGCTGGAGATAGAGAGAGAGAGGGGGAGAGAGAGAGGGGGAGAGAGAGAGAGAGCAGTGGAGATGCTCAGAGGTGAAAGGGAGCCTCTCTTTCTTTGTTTCTGTCTGTTTCTCTGTCTCTGTCTCTGTCTCTCTCTCTCTCTCTCTCTCACCCTCTCTGTCTGTATCTTTCTCCATCTCTCTCTGTCTGTTTCTCTGTCTCTGTCACTCACTCTTTCTGTCTCTCTTGCTTTCTCTCTCTCTCTCTCTCTCTCTCTCTCTCTCTCTCTCTCTCTCTCTCTCTCTCTCTCTCTCTCTCTCTCTCTCTCCCCCCTTGTCTGGTGTGTTTCTCTTTCTCCTCCAATGCCAGGCTTCACTAGGGACAGGTTCGCTTTCCCTGTTCCTTTTTGTTAGCCCATTAGCAAGTGGCTGCTCTAAAAAGAAAGAAAACACAAACCATTTAGACTTGGACCGAAACCCTGTTTTTCCTCCCTGCCTCTGCTTTTATGAATAATGAGTGGTTTTTATATAAAGGTGTAGGCCGCAAGTATTTGTGTGAAATCAGATGCGGGCCTGAAAGTGGAGAGGCCTCTCTGGCAGGGCAGGTCCCGTCCCGTCCGGTCCGGCGCTCACACACATGCAAATGGCCGGCTGTAAAGTGACTCTGAGTTGATTGTGTAACCTGTCAAGGGTGCGCCGGGCGCCCCGGAGCCGGGGACCGCCGGGAACAGCTACGCCCGCTGTTCCCGTGGTAATGAGGCACTTACCGTGATGTAACACCCCCCACCCCAAACACACACACACACCACCACGCTGCCACCATTGCCACTGTCAACCACCAACTCCCTACACACACACACACACAACACACACACACACACACACACAACACAGACATACACACACATGCACACACACACACACATACACACACACAGACACACACACATACAATGGAGGCAGAGGGAGAGTGTGTTAGAGCCAGAAATCTGTCACCCCCACCCCCCACAAAGAACCCCTGGGATGGCAAATGAGAAGCAGGCCAAATTGGACATGTTAATGTCTTCACTATGTGTACTATAGTGTACTGTAGTGTGAACGTACTGTATGTGTACTATAGTGTACTGTATGTGTACTATGTAGTAAATGAACCAATGTAAATGACACAGTATATAGTGCACTAAGCAGTGAACATTGTGACACAATTATCTATCAGCAAGCAAAGTGCTCGTTGGATGGGGTGGCCAGGTAAGCAATAAGCAGAGTGCTGATTGGTTGTGATGTCGGGCAAAGCAGCAGCAAGCAAAGTGCTGGTTGGACAGAATGATGGGCAGTGGGGGGTGGGGGTAGGTGAGCAGGGGGAAATGGCAAATTGGGCGATTTGACGTGTTTTACAAAAACAATGTCATGGAGCTGCTCGGCGTAGCGGAAAAATGACTCGACGTGTCTAAAGCAGAGCAAATGGAAGGAGAGAGAGCCACCTGTCACAGGGGAAGGGGGCCAGGGCTTAAAGCGCTCTCCCTCTAACGCACGCAGGAGAGCAGCTCAGGCCGGGAACCAGCCAGAGAGTAGAGGATTAGACTAATACTGGACCAGTCCAGAGTGTAGAGGCTTAGACTAATACTGAACCAGTCCAGAGTGTAGTGGCTTAGAATAATACTTAACCAGAGTGTAGAGGATTAGACTGATACTGGACCAGTCCAGAGTGCAGTGGCTTAGACTCATACTTAACCAGAGTGTAGAGGATTAGACTAATACTGGACCAGTCCAGAGTGCAGTGGCTTATACTAATACTGAACCAGAGTGTAGAGGATTAGACTAATACTGGACCAGTCCAGAGTGCAGTGGCTTATACTAATACTGAACCAGAGTGTAGAGGATTAGACTAATACTGGACCAGTCCAGAGTGTAGTGGCTTAGACTAATACTGAACCAGAATGTAGAGGATTAGACTAATACTGGACCAGTCCAGAGTGTAGGGGATTAGACTAATACTGAACCAGAGAGTGTAGAGGATTAGACTAATACTGGACCAGTCCAGAGTGTAGGGGATTAGACTAATACTGGACCACAGAGTATAGAGGCTTAGACTAATACTGAACCACAGAGTATAGAGGCTTAGACTAATACTGAACCAGAGAGTGTAGAGGATTAGACTAATACTGAACCAGTCGGAGAGTGTAGAGGCTTAGACTAATACTGAACCAGAGAGTATAGAGGATTAGAGTATTGCTGGACCAGAAAGTGTAGAGATTTAAATTATTACTGAACCAGAGAGTATAGAGACTTAGACTATTACTGGAACAGAGCGTGTAGAGGCTTAGACTAATACTGAACCAGAGAGTGTAGAGGATTAGACTAATACCGAACCAGAGAGTACAGAGGATTAGACTAACACTGAACCAGTCCAGAGTGTAGAGGATTAAACTATTACTGAACCAGAGTGTGGAGGCTTAGACTAATACTGAACCAGACAGAGTGTTAGAGGATTAGAATATTACTAAACCAATACCAGTGACATGAGCGTTTACATTGAGGACTGGTGTTTTAATGCCAAGATTCTGGTACTGATATAAACTAACAAAGCACGATGCCCTGTAAATGTTAATGTATTCCGATTGGCAGTCAGGGTTCTTGTCGTTAGGCAGATTGCTCTGAAAGTGATGCTAATGATCCTAATTGTTCAACCCTGTACTTGTCATTGTGTTGGAGGTGTAAACTCCACCATCCACCAAACCTACAACAGTTTGGAAAAATACAATGTTATTAATAATATAATATATATAATATAACCATGCTCAAAGGAATTACTGAAGCAGAGAAAAATACAGTTCACACATTCACCGACTGAGAGCATAGCTTACACAACTACTGAGCCAGCCAAGACGACATGTCGCAATCACACATAGTAGAAATATGGATGGCATGGCGGCATACACACATACCAATACACACACACACACACACAATGCACAGAAACACACAAACACACATACACACGAACACACACACACAAACACACACAGACGAACACATACACAAACTTACACACACGAACACACATAAACACACACACACACACACACTCATACACATGAACACATACACAAACTTCCACATACACACACACAGCGATACACACAAACATACACACACGCACGCACACACACACATACAAACACATACACGGTAAGTGCTTTTGGAGCCAGAGCATGTCTAATTAAGAGCAAATTAGCCAGGTCTGGCCAGGAAAGGCCATATTTGGTTAAATCTTAAATGTCATTTTTAATTTCCTTCCCTGGGCCTCTCCTCTGGCCGAGCGCGCGCTGTCTCCTGTTTTTTACGGTTATTGACCGAACCGCTCACAGAGACCACTCTAGTTCGATCAGGTCGCTGAACTTAAATTTGATTATTAATGAAAATAATAATGCTGTACTGTTTTTATTTATTTATTTATTAATTTTAATTTTGTAAGCCTTCAGTAGCCCAAAACAAACCTCGTCTAGAGAGCACGGAAAATCAGTGTGTTTATTCCTCTTATTTTTGTGTGCTTCAGAGGAGCATCTTTTATCGATCCAGTAGTTGAGCTCAAGCTGAGGCGCTCTCTGAAAGTGGGGGTACTGAGGGCTGCTGTGTAAGTGTGGGGCTATTGGAGGCTGTTCTGTAAGTGTTGGGGTACTGAAGTCTGTTTTGGTCGCAGACTATTTGGTAAATATAGCCTCTTACACAGGTCCAGGGTGACTGACGGCTCACACACACACACACACGCACACACACACACGCACACACACACACATACAGTACATACGTGCTCACACACAGACGCACACACACACATACACATACACACACACACACACACATACTCACACAGACATACACACACACACACACACACACACACACACACACACACACACACACACTCACACAGACACACACACTCCTTCCCGGCCAGAGTGGAAATCACCAAGTGTGTGTGCCAGGAGAGAGGTGCAATCAGGGGGACATTTGACTCCCATTCTGGGCTCCAGTGTCTGGAGTCTGGGGCTGTCCGTGCCGCTGGGCTGCCTGTCACTGGCCACGTGGGCCAAACTACAGGTTTGCCGGATCCTCCGCTTCTAAATGGACTCCAGGCCAAACTACAGGTTTGCCGGATCCTCCGCTTCTAAATGGAGTCCAGGCCAAACTACAGGTTTGCCGGATCCTCCGCTTCTGAATAGAGTCCAGGTTGTCATTTTTCCGCCACACAAATAAACTCAAATTACACGTCTATCCACAAGCTTTTAGGCTGTTTGTTTTGTTGCAGCCCCTCATCTTTCCATCCCCCTTCTCTCTCTCTCGGTCTTTCTCTGTCTGTCTCTCTCCCTCTGGCTCTATTTCTCTCTCACTTCTGTCAACTGGACATGGTAGGAGAAATGGTAATTGTGTTTTGTGTCTAAGGAGGGTGTGTGTGTGTGTGTGTGTGTGTGCATGTGCAGGTGTGTGTGTGTGTTTGTTGGGTCGGCTGATGTGGACAGGGGATGTCTTGCGGCGTACCCATGCGGAGGTAAGCACCCGGATGTGTAAGTGGAATTTCAGAATGGTCTGGTGGAGAACACTTGAGATGCTTCAGTAATGGCTCAGCTCCTGTCATATGCTTTTGATTATCATGTGAAAATTGCATTGCCATGCCTTTAGTGAGAATGAGATGGATGAACAATTATTACGTGCACTGAATGCCTCAACTCACCTCCCCTCCAAGAACAGACAGGCACACACACACACACACACACACACACACACACACACACATACACACGACCACAAATACACACTTGACACACACACAATCTTATTAACACAGATTCACACAACCACAAATACATACACACTTAGCACACACATACACAATCTTAATAACACAGATTCACACACACACATACACACACACACAATTTTTTCTATGCCATTCTTTTTCCCACTGCCCCACCATCCTTTGCCCATCCCTACCCCCATTTTTGTCTCTGATGTAATTTTGAGAGCATGACAATGATTATAATAAAGGACTTTAAAATCTCTACAACTCCTCTCTTTTCTTCTCCTTTGCTTTTCTACTGCCTCTTCTCTTCTCTTCTCTTCTCTTCTCTTTTCTTCTCTTCTCTTCTCTTCTCTTCTCTTCTCTTCGCTTTTCTTCGCTTCTCTTCTCTTCTCTTCTCTTCTCTTCGCTTTTCTTCGCTTCTCTTCTCTTCTCTCCTCTTCTCGTCTCTTCTCTCCTCTCCTCTTCTCTTCTCTTCTCTCCTCTTCTCGTCTCTTCTCTCCTCTCCTCTTCTCTTCTCTTCCCGTCTCGTCTCTCCTCGTCTTGTCTCTCCTCGTCTCCTCTCCTCCCTCCACCCCACCCCCACCCCCTCCCCGGCTCCTGTCCTCCCCCCTCGTGGCGAGCCTCCCGGCGGACTGTCAGGTGTTTTCTAAGTGGGTTATTTATCAGGTGCGGCCCTGTTAAATATGCAGATCTGCTGTCGCCCACGACTGTTCGCTCGGCGACCGGCTTCTGTTTCCTCCGCTACATTACACGAGCTGCACTACAGTCGCCAGCCAGCCAGTGGGTCAACACGGGGGCCTTTTTAATATCCAGCTCCTTGCTCGTCATATATTTATATATGTATATATTAGAGGCGGGCCGTTATCGGCGTTAACGTGCTGCGTTAACGCGAGACTCTTATCGCGCGGTAAAAAAAATATCGCCGTTAATCTATTCTCAAAGTTGGGTTGGGAGCTGGGTCTATACTACACAAACAATGATGACTTTCACCAAAGATCTTAGATTCTACAAAGATAAGCCAACATAATACGTTACTATGGGACCAAAATGCCAACAAATTCCTATTTCGAACTCTTAGAAAATAATTTAGTGTGTCTGTAAAGCGAGCTAGCAAGCTAACGAACTAGCTCTAGCTCATTCAAGTGAATAGTAGTAACTATAACAACATCATGTGCTAAACGCTAACAGCGACTGGACTCACCTTGAATTTGATACATTGCTGTAGCCCTATAACTTTATATTACTTTGTCTGCTTACACTATAACCAGTAACAGTATCTAGGTGGGTGTTAGTGACAGCTTTCAATTCAAAACATTACGTTAGCGTAGTTCGCTAGCGTTAGCGCGCTAACAACCACCTAGTAAGTGGTTGCTGCCTGACCTGAAATAAAGCTAATTTTCTCAAAATCCAAACAGTAACAAGTAACAACTTACACTATTAGGCTTGAAATTATTACAAATAGTTGCAGATTGTGACACATGATTCCAAAAAACCCTTAACAACTCCAGAAAAACGTAATGACCAATTTATTAGTTAAACTCCACATGTGTCCCATTCATTTCAGAGAAATGAACCTAGAATCTGCTCTGCACTGCATAAAGGGGGATTCCCCCCTCCCCCTTGCGAAAATAGAACACGGAAGCAAACTGCTCCCTTCCTCAACACTTTCTGCTTTTACCTTGATATTTTAGCGCGGATGTACTGTATACCCTACCTCTATATTTTAGTGCGGATGTATACTTAGCCGAATTGCACTGAAGGGGACTCCTGCCACAACTGTCCCATGCGAGAAACTTTTTTCTTTAGCAGGCCATATTGTGCAGAAAAGGAGATCTACTTTGCCACCAGAAAATGTGAACAAGCTGGTCTGCCTAAGTGACTGGTGGAAGAAGGAGAAATAGAGCTTGGACTGATTGACACAAAGCTACTGACTGTAAACAGTTAATCACAACTTCTTATGTAGGCTTACAGTTCAAAATCCATGTTTCATGTTTCATTCAGTTCATGTTTAACTAAATAAACAGTTAGTAAACACAAGTACATTTTATTGAACATGATTTATTTTCATCACCAAGTATCAAAGTAGAACAGCTTTTTCAAGCAGTTAGTGATGCATTTTGGAAACAGGAGATGAGCCCCTGGTCTACTGTGCCACCTGGCTTAAGAAACCCGTTCTCAAAGACTTACTTCTAGTCATTATTTAGGTAGCACACATATTCTGAATGCCTTCGGCAGAATTCAAATGAGCCATTTTAATCTAGATTAATCTAGATTAATTTTATGATTAATCTAGATTAATCTAGATTAAAAAAATTAATCTATGCCCACCACTAGTATATATGTATATATATTTATCTGTTTATTTGTGTATTTATTTGCTTGTTTGGTATGTGTGAGAGAAGGAGATGAGGTTTTGCTGATGGGAAGATGGGGCAGGCGGCCCCGTCACCCCCTCACCGTGCGGGCTATTCCGTGCGGGCTGTTCTGTGCGGGCTATTCTATGCGGGC
>CM050205.1:6390000-6400000 GCA_027475355.1 Coilia nasus
ACACACGCACACACACACACACACATGCACGCACACACACACACATGCACACACACACACGTACACACACACACACACACACACACACATGCACACACACACACACACACACACACATGCACACACACACACACACACACACACACACACACATACAGGCTTAGAGGACTCCCCATTCCACTCCACACATACACACACAAACGCACACACACACTGGCTTAGATGACTCCTTCGTCCAACTCATACTCTATTTCATGTTTCTTTCCTTTAACATCTGCCTCTGCTGTTACTGGGTGTTAGTCCATTAACAATCTCTTCCCTCTCTCAATGCATACACACATTTATACACACAAACACACACGCGCACACACACACACACACACACACACACACACACACACACACACACACACACACACACACACACACACACACACACAGACACTTGTCTACCTCTCATACCTCTCACACCACCCATTACATACAGAAAATCCCCACACATCTTCTGTGACACACACACACACACAGACACACACACACAGACACACACACACCTACACACTCACTCATACACTCCAGTCACCAACCTGAGCAGATTAGCTTTTAGAAAGGCCTGTCAACCCCGCTGCACTCCCTCCCAGGGTCTCAACCCTTCGACCCGAGCAGCCAATTACTGTCCAGAAACCCAGCCGCCCCGCTCTGCTCCCCCTCCGCTCCCCCTCCGCTCCCCCTCCACCCCCCTGCCCCCCCCCTGCCCCCCCTGTTCGGTCCCTCTCCCCTGCTTGGCCTGTGGCCCCCGGTTGATTGGCTAAAGGATGGGGTTTGGAGCTCTTTAACCAGCCAGTCTGTGGAGACTTGGGGGAGCAGCCTAGTGCCAAGACATGCACATGCTCACACTCACACACACATATACACTCACACACACGCACACATACACACACATACACACACACATACACACACACCACATACGCACATGCTCACACTCACACACACACATACTCCTATACACACACACACACATACACACAACACATACACACATGCTCACACTCACACACACATACTCCTATACACACACATACTCCTATACACACACACATACACACAACACATACGCACATGCTCACACTCACACACACATACTCCTATACACACACACACACACATATACACACAACACATACGCACATGCTCACACTCACACACACAGACTCCTATACACACACACATATACACAACACATACGCACATGCTCACACACACACACATACTCCTATACACACACACATATACACACATAAACACACACATACACACACAACACATACGCACATGCTCACACTCACACACACACACATAGTCCTATACGCACAAACATATACACACAACACATACGCACATGCTCACACTCACACACACATACTCCTATACACACACACACATACACACAACACATACGCACATGTTTACACTCACACACACACACACACATACTCCTATACACACACACATATACTCACAACATACGCACATGCTCACACACACACATACTCCTATACACACACACAAATACACACACACACACACACACACACACACACACACACACACACACACACACACACACACACACACACACACTCTCTCTTTCCTTCCTCTATTTCTCTCACTCTGTCTTACACACCCATGTATGCATACAAACTCTCTTATACACACACCACACTTACCACACAACACACACACAGCACTTGTGGAAGGCTGACACACTTAAACTGATGTGAGAGAGGGAAGAGAGAGAAAGAGACATGGAGGGAGGGAGGGAGGGAGGGGGAGAGAGAGAGAGAGAGAGAGAGAGAGAGAGAGAGAGAGAGAGAGAGAGAGAGAGAGAGAGAGAGAGAGAGAGAGAGAGAGAGAGAGAGAGAGAGAGAGGATGCTGGTTAGAGTCTTTTAAGGAGTCAAGTGGCCAGAAATGTTGACAGAACTCTGAAGCAGAGGAGCTGGAGTGCCATTGCTCAGTGCTGTGTGTGTGTGTTTGTGTGTGTACCGTAGAAAGGCAAAGGCTTTTCTCAGCATGTTTCTCCAAGAGTAGTTGGAGTAGTTGGAGTATTTTTGTCATTCTTCCAGTTCCACATTCCACTCAAGCCATTTGGAGATAATGCTCCACAAATTAACAAATGAAATTGTGCTGTGTTCATCAGCCTAATTATCAGACTGGCTGATTTTCTAATCTACTGCTCGTGAAACAGTAAAGCTAGATTGACTACACCGATACCCAGCACTTATTACATGAACTTCACATTCTGTCTCTTTTATAAGAAGATTAACCTTTTAACAGCAGAGACCATATCTGCTAGGCCTAATAGCTAAGACTGTGTGTGTGTGTGTGTGTGTGTGTGTGTGTGTGTGTGTGTGTGGGTGGGTGCGCGCATATGTGTTTGTGTACAGAATGTTTTCAAAAGAATGGTTTGGATCAGGTGTGCACAGGTGCACATGCTTGGTTTGTCTGGTTTATAAACTGGTGTGTGTGTCTGTGTGTGTGTCTGTGTCTGTGTGTGTCTGTGTCTGTGTCTGTGTTATGTAGCCCATCAAACCTGCGGAGGGGAATTAACGTTTTGTGTCTGTGTTTGATCATGCTCCAGCAACCAGGGCACAACAACAGAAACAACACACACACATACACACACACACACACACACACACACACACACACACACACACACACACACACACACACACACACACATACACGCGTGACATGTAGAGGAGCGTTTTCTAGCAGCAAGGGCTCTCGGCCCGTGGGCCATGCTTTTCGTTGTCGTTTGTTAGAGAGAGACGGGGGTTGTAATGTTAAGTCTGACAGGATTAAAATTACACAAATCAAAACGCAAGCAAAGCTGTTTTTAAAGCGATTTGTCATTTTTCACCGTGTAATTGTGCAATTTATGTTTTCATGTATTCTTTTATGCTTTTATTTATTTCTCAGTTTTTTTTCACTTCACTTTTATTTCCTGTGTACTGAACCTTTTAATGACTGTGTTTCATAAGGCTCCAGAAAACAGTCTTCAACTGCAATCAAAATAATAGTTAGGACGACTGAATGATCATGACGTAAACACACACACACACACACACACACACACACACACACACACACACACACACACACACACACACACACACACACACACACACACACACACACACACTCTGTGTGTGTGATGTCTCTAGATGTTGTGCTTGCTGTCTGGTGTATGCGGGGGGGGGGGGGGGTAGATGTGCTGGCTATCTGGTATATGGTTCGGTAGATGTTGTGCTGGCTATTTGGTATATGGTTGGGTAGATGTTGTGGGTGCAGATGCTGGCTGGTGTATGGGGGGTGGTTGATGTTGTTCTTGCTTTCTGGTGTACGATAGGGCATGGATGCTGTGCTAACTGGTGTACGATGGTGTAGATGTTGTGCGGGCTGGTGTATAGTGGGGTGGTAGATGTGCTGGCTGGTGTATAGTGGGGTGGTAGATGTGCTGGCTGGTGTATAGTGGGGTGGTAGATGTGCTGGCTGGTGTACAGTGGGGTGGTAGATGTGCTGGCTGGTGTATAGTGGGGTGGTAGATGTGCTGGCTGGTGTATAGTGGGGTGGTAGATGTGCTGGCTGGCTGGTAGCAGCAGGACTCTTGGCGTCAGGGGGCTTTCTGCTGTGTGTTTGGGGGGTGTTGTGCTGGCTATCTGGTGAATGGTGGGGTGTTCTGATGGCTATCTGCTGAATGGTGGGGTGTTCTGATGGCTATCTGGTGTATGGCAGGGGGGTGTTCTGATGGCTATCTGGTGTATGGTGGGGGGAGTGTTGTGCTGGCTAGCTGGTGTATGGTTGTGGGGGGGGGGGGGGGGGGGGTGTTCTGATGTTCTGATGGCTGGCTGGTGTATGATGTGTGTTTGGGGGGTGTATGGTGGTGGGGTAGATGTGCTGGCTATCGGGGGTAGCAGCAGGATGTTGGGCATCAGGCGGAGAGCAGGGAAGGAGGAGTGACAGGAGCAATCAGATGCTGTCGGATGTGAGGGGTGACAGGGGGAGGGGGGAAGGGGCGGTGGTGTGGGGGGACTCCAGCTGAGGTCACTGAAGCGAGACGGACTGTGAGCACCTGCATAATGCCTCACTCTCGGCCCTAATCAGCTGGTTAGCCATCGCTACGCCAAGCCCTGCTGCCATAGCTACTGTCACTACTGCTAGCACTTCTGCTTCTGATGCTACTACTGCTACTGCTTTTAGCGGCGCTGGTGCTACTACTGTCACTGCTGTTAGTTGTGCTGGTGCTAACTGTGATGGCTAGCTAGAGCTACTGTCAGTGCTGTTACTATATCAAATACTACTGCTGCAGTTACTGTAATGGCTAGCTAGAGCTATTGTCAGTGCTGTTACTATATCAAATACTACTGCTGCAGTTACTGTAATGGCTAGCTAGAGCTACTGTCAGTGCTGTTACTATATAAAATACTACTGCTGCAGTAACTGTAATGGCTAGCTAGAGCTATTGTCAGTGCTGTTACTATATCAAATACTACTGCTGCAGTTACTGTAATGGCTAGCTAGAGCTATTGTCAGTGCTGTTACTATATCAAATACTACTGCTGCAGTTACTGTAATAGCTAGCTAGAGCTATTGTCAGTGCTGTTACTATATCAAATACTACTGCTGCAGTTACTGTAATGGCTAGCTAGAGCTGCTGTTAGTGCTGTTACTATATCAAATACTACTGCTGCAGTTACTGTAATGGCTAGCTAGAGCTGCTGTTAGTGCTGTTACTATATCAAATACTACTGCTGCAGTTACTGTAATGGCTAGCTAGAGCTACTGTCAGTGCTGTTACTATATAAAATACTACTGCTGCAGTAACTGTAATGGCTAGCTAGAGCTATTGTCAGTGCTGTTACTATATCAAATACT
The DNA here is from genome assembly GCA_027475355.1 of Coilia nasus. Classification (NCBI taxonomy): domain Eukaryota; kingdom Metazoa; phylum Chordata; class Actinopteri; order Clupeiformes; family Engraulidae; genus Coilia; species Coilia nasus. The sequence continues at coordinate 6,394,943 of CM050205.1, forward strand.
ACTGCTGCAGTTACTGTAATGGCTAGCTAGAGCTATTGTCAGTGCTGTTACTATATCAAATACTACTGCTGCAGTTACTGTAATAGCTAGCTAGAGCTATTGTCAGTGCTGTTACTATATCAAATACTACTGCTGCAGTTACTGTAATGGCTAGCTAGAGCTACTGTCAGTGCTGTTACTATATCAAATACTACTGCTGCATTTACTGTAATGGCTAGCTAGAGCTATTGTCAGTGCTGTTACTATATCAAATACTACTGCTGCAGTTACTGTAATGGCTAGCTAGAGCTACTGTCAGTGCTGTTACTATATCAAATACTACTGCTGCAGTTACTGTAATGGCTAGCTAGAGCTGCTGTTAGTGCTGTTACTATATCAAATACTACTGCTGCAGTTACTGTAATGGCTAGCTAGAGCTCCTGTCAGTGCTGTTACTACTGGCAGTGAGAGGATTTTCATATTTGTGTGTTTGATTCTAAGTTGAAATGAGAGATTGTGTGTGTTAGCATGTCCATGCTCATGTGTTTGCAAGCTCTGAAATGTATGTGTGCATATGTGTGTGTGTGTGTCTGTGCATGTGTTTGTGTCTGTGTGTGTCTGTGTTATCACGTGTCTCTATGTGTGTGTGTGTGTGTGTGTTGTGTCTTCGCCTCATCTCCCTTTTCTTGGCCACTGTAATCATCTTAGTTTTCTACAGGGATTTTCCCCTGCTTGTATGACACACACACACTCACACATATTCACACAAACACACACACGTATATTACCACCATGCCAAATGACTTTGTCATAGTGTTATTACCCCATTCTGTGTGTGCTATTCTTGGAGTAGCGTGTTCTTAGAGTGCTGCTGGGTCTGCTGTGCACACACACACACACACACACACACACGGTGTGAGGTGTTGGTTATGGCCGAGATTCATTCACATTAACACAAAATAGAGAGAAAGGAAATCACTCTTTCTTCATTATGCAGGCTGAAATGTTAGCACATGGAAGCAAACACACACGCACACACACACACACACACACACACACACACACACACACACACACACACACACACAAAAGAAGGAACCCTTTATAAAGCCTGAAATATTACCCTGTTACCCTTAAGCAACAAGCCTACTACAACCAGTCAAAATTCTTGCCAAAGCAACAGCACTTTGACTCAAGATCTGTGTTGACTTCAGGTCAAATGCAAAATCTGACAGCTGTTTAGAAAAGGTCTTGCACTAGTGTTAGATCATATCTAACTAACATGTCAACTGGCACTGGATTTCACATTAGCAGCTCAGAAGGGGAATCATTTTCATTTTATTTGAATATGAGAAAATGTCAGTACCAGGCTGTCAGTGATTCCGTAGTCTGATGACATCCAGCAGCAGTTGGAGCTCAGAAGGCCTTGGTTCATACAGGTTGCATTGAATCATTTCTGACACTCCTCTCCTCTCTTCTCCTCTCCTCTTTCCTCCTCTCCTCTCTCCTCCTCTTTTGCTCTTCTCCTTTCCTCTCCTCTTCTCTAAATCCTGGCGTAGCCCGGAGCGGTGGTCACCCCTCCTCTCTCCTCCCCTCTTTCCTCCTCTCCTCATTTCTCCTCTTCTGCTCTCCTCTCCTCCCTTCTTTTCTCCTTTGCTCATCTCTCCTCTCCTCATCTTTTCCTCTCCTCTCCCCTCCCCTCCTCTCCTCTCCTCTCCTCTCCTCTCATCTCCCCTCCTCTCCTCTCCTCTCCTTCTCTCTCCTCCTCTCCCCTCCTCTCCTCTGCTCCTCCTCTCCCCTCCACTCCTCTCCTCCTCTCCTCCTCTCCTCCTCTCCTCCTCTCCCCTCCTCTCCTCCTCTCCTCCTCTCCTGTCCTCCCTGGCGTTAGCCCAGAGCGGTGGTCACCCCCTGCCTGCAGTGCTGGTCCCAGTGCATCTGACAGGCCGCGCGGCGCTTAATGAGTCCTTAATGACATAAGCAGGAGGCTCTCTAACATTTGACACGCAAAGCCCAGGAGTGGGGCTGCAGCTGCCACCGCACTCTGGAATCACTGTTTACTGCTGAGACAAACAGACAGACAGAGAGAGATATAAAGGAGAGAAAGAAAGACAGAACGAGAGAGAGAGAGAGATAAAGAGAAACAGGGGTAGAGGGAGTGAAAGTGCTAGAGAAAGTGCTAGACAGCCAGAGAAAGAGAGGAGGACAGAGAGAGAGAGAGAGCGAGAGAGAGAGATTCTGTGAGATTGAGAGAGGAAGAGCAGGCCCTAGAGAGATAAACAGAAAAAAAAGAGTGAACGAGCTGGAGAGAAACAGGGAGAAAAAGAGAAATGATAAAGAATGGTGAAGAGAGGAAAACCCTGGTGAGCGAAAAAAGACAAATAGAGAGATGGAGAGGGAGGGAGAGAGATAGGGAGGGGGGGGGGAGGGAGATAGGGAGGGGGAGGAGACTTGGCAGAGCACAACAGAGTGAGTGAGAGATAGAGATAGAAAGAAAAGGAGAAGAGGAGAGTGGGTAGAGAGCAATTTAGAGATGGATATAGAGAAGAGAAGAAGAGAAGAGTGGGGAGGGAGTGAGGGAGAGATAGATAGATAGAGAGAAGAGGCGAGCAGAGAGGGAGTGAGGGAGAGATAGATAGAGAGAGAAAAGAGGAGAGCAGGGAGGGAGTGAATGAGAGATGGATATAGTGAGGAGAAGAGAAGAGTGGGGAGGAGTGAGGGAGAGATAGATAGAGAGAGAGAAGAGGAGAGCAGGGAGGGAGAGAGTGAGAGATGGATAGATAGAGAGAAGAGGAGAGCAGGGAGGGAGTGAGTGAGAGATAGAGAGAGAGAGAGAAGAGAAGAGCTGTGGAAGAGAGTGGGGTATTAAAGCTTAATGTGCAGGTCTGGTCAGGTTGACCTGTGCTGGTCTCGGGGGGAGTGGGGGGTTCTGGTCTGGAGGGGTGGGGGGTGTTGACGTTGAGTGTGTGTGTGTGTGTGTGTGTTGGGGGCGGGGGGTTTCTGGTCTGAGGGGGGGTGGGGGGTGTTGACGTTGAGTGTGTGTGTGTGTTAGGGTGGTGTTGTGGGCCGGTCTGGGAGGGATGGGGGGGTCTGGAGGGGGTTGGGGGGGGGTGTTCTGGGCTGGTGTGGTGGTGTGGTGTGTGTGTGGGGGGGGAGTGTTCTGTCCTGGTGGAGGGGGGGGGGGGCACATGAGCGTGACCAGTGAGGCTCCAGCTCCACTGTGTCAGGGGAGCAAGCGTGAAACACACAGGAATACACAGAAAGGCCAGTGTCTGGCCCCTACCTCTCCTCCCCCAGCTCTCTCTCTCTCTCTTTCTCTTTCATTCTCTCTCTCTCTCTCTTTCTCTTTCATTCTCTCTCTCCCTCTCTCTCTCTCTTTCTCATTCTCTCTCTTGCTCTCTCTCTCTCTCATTCTCTGTCCCCCCCCCCTCTCTCTCTCTGTCTCTCTCCCCTCTCTCTCACATTTCTCTCTCTCCCTCTCCCTCTCTCCTCTCTCTCTCATTCTCTGTCTCTCATTTCTCTCTCTCCATGTTTACTGTCTTTTTTGCTTCTGTTGTTTTCACCATCTCCCTTCTTTTTATGCTCGACCCTCCCGCCATGTTTTTCTCTCTCTTTCTCTCTGGCCGTTTTCTCCGTTTTCTCTCTCAGTCTCTCTACCTCTCTTCCCTCTCTCTACATCTCTCTCTCTCTCATTCTCTGTCTCTCTCCCCCTCTCTCTCTCATTTCTCTCTTCCTCTCTCTACATCTCTCACTATTTTCTGTCTGTCCCTCTCTCTCCCCCTTTCCCTCCCCCTATACATAGTGATGTTTTCCCTCTCTCTACCCCCTGACCTCAGTCTTTCTCTCATCCTTCCTTCCTCCCTCTCTCTCTCTCTCTCTCTCTCTCTCTCTCTCTCTCCCCCTCTCTCTCTTGCTCTATCTGCATTCTCTGCTCTGTCAGAAGCACGTGGGCCTGTGCTTTTGGGACCAGCAGAATGTCTGTTTTGAGGACAGCAGCAGGGGTCTAATGAAAGGCTTTGTTGATTTTAACGAATTACCAGCCACTGTAGCCAGAATAAATATAATCTGCTTTTTGGATTAGTTGTCACAGACAATTTTACCTACTAACGGTGATTAAGGCGGCAGGCAAGACAAACCGCCCAGCACCTCTCTGGTGACCCGCTCAATAGAAGGCCGATAAACAGAGAGTAAATAAAGGCTCGGGGCATTAGTTATCTGTGATAAACAGTGACACCCCTATATAATGTTGGGTTGGCCTTCAAAGGGGCGCCGTTGTGTGTGCAGCGCGTTCATAACCTGTTAGGCACTTTAGCATGCACCCGGCCAACACCCAGCCCAACACCCAGCACCAGGCAGCCCAGAGCCAGGCAGCTCAGTCGCAGGCAGCCCAGAGCCCGGCAGCTCAGCGCCCATGCAGCCCAGAGCCCGGCAACTCAGCACCAGGCAGCCCAGAGCCCGGCAACTCAGCGCCAGGCAGCCCAGAGCCCGGCAACTCAGCACCAGGCAGCCCAGAGCCAGGCAGCTCAGTCGCAGACAGCCCAGAGCCAGGCAGCTCAGTTGCAGGCAGACAGGAGAGGAGGGCTGCAGAGGTGGAGGAGAGGGATGGGAGGTTTTGGGAAGGCAAAGTAGAAGAAGGATGCAATGTTTTGCAGAGGCGAAGGAGAGGGATGGAAGGTTTGGGAAGGCAGTGAGGGAAAGGGATATGAGGTTTTGAAAAGGCGACGGAGGAGAGGGATGCAAAGTTTTGCAGAAGCGGAGGAGAGGGATGCAGTGTTTAGCAGAGGCAGAGGAGAGGGATGCAGTGTTTTGCTAAGGTGGACAAGAGGAATGTGATGAAGTTTTGGGAAGGTGGAGCAGGAGAGGAATATGAGGTTTTGGAAAAGTAGCAGGGCAAAGGGGACACGAAGGTTTGGGAAGGCGGTGGAGGAGGGGGTTTGCAGCAAAGGAGAGGAATGCAGTGTTTTGGGTAGGTGGACAAGAGGGATGTGGAAGTTTTGGGAAGGCGGAGGAAGAGAGGGATATGAGGTTTTGGGAAGGCGGAGGAGGAGAGGGATACGAGGTTTTGGAAAAGTAGCAGGGCAA
>CM050205.1:6407500-6422500 GCA_027475355.1 Coilia nasus
TCCGTGTCTCTTGTTTTTCCCCTCGTTCTCTGCCTAGCAGTCATAGGATCAGGGAGGGAAGAGCTGTGCTGTAAACAGGATGCCCTGGATCTCTCTGGCTCTCTGTTTCTCTCCCTCTCTCTTTCTCCCTTTCTCTCTTCCTCTCCCTTTCTCTCTTCCTCTCCCTTTCTCTCTTCCTCTCCATCCTCTTTTCATCACCTTCAGTTTTTCTCATTTCTCCCTCTTATATTCTGTACTTCCCTCTACCTCTTCTCGTTTCTCTCTTTTACCTCCCTCTGTGTCTTTCTCTCTCTCTCTATCGCTCTCTCTCTCTCTCTCTCTCACACACACACACAGACACACAGACACACACACACACACACACATACACACACACACACACACCCTCTCCCAGGCCTGTGCTGTGAAGTGCGGGTGTGTGTTGAGCTGATGTCGGGGTCGTCGGGGTTGCAGCACAGCAGCGTGCTCTCCGCCTGCTTCAATCCCAGCATGCACTAGGGCTTCCCTGTCAGGGGGAGCTCGACAGCGCCCAGCGATGTTCAGGTCTCGGGGTTCAGCGGCGCATCAGAGGCGCCCGCCGCCCCACTCCTCACAGCGCTCCTGAACGCCATACGATAAGTGGAGCCAAGTTTACTTCGCTAATCGCCTCAGCTACCCCAAAGGCCCCGCGATAAGAAAGACAGAGAGAGAGGGGGGGAGAGAGAGAGAGAGAGAGAGAGAGAGAGAGAGAGAGAGAGAGAGAGAGAGAGAGAGAGAGAGAGAGAGGAGAGGAGAGAGAGAGAGAGAGAGAGAGAGAGAGAGAGGAGAGAGAGAGAGAGAGAGGCATGGAAAGAGGGAAAGACAGAGAGAGGGAGAGAGAGGGTGAGGAGAGAGAGAAGGTGAGGAGGGAGAGGGAAGGGGTTAGAGAGAGAAAGGATGAGGGGAGAGAGAGGGGGATAGAGAGAGAGTGAGAAACAAATTAATAAAGTGAGCAGGGGAGGAAGAGAGGATTTGTTTTAAGCACTTACTGAGGGGAACAAAAAAGCTGTAATTAAAGGAAACAAAATGTTATTAAACTGAATATCAGACTCATCAAACCTAAAAAGTCTACTCATTTGTTTTGGCTTTAACTCAACTTTGTTTTTGTCCTTATTTACTGCCTGGGCCTTGTTCTGATATTGGTTTGGCCCTAATTTGGCCCTGTTCTGGCTCTGTTGTGGCTCTTCATTGGCCCAGTTTTGGCTCTACTGTGGCCCTGATGTAGCTATGTAGATAACGCAGAGGGCCCGCACCAGCTCTATCCACTGTGGAAGTCCTGGACACATTATTGAGGAGTGTACATGTTCATGTTCTGTGATAGATTCATAAGCTGGCTAAAAGCCTTATGATGCTGGCCTGCGCTTCTAATTGGATTCAATAGGGACCGGTGTTCGTGACGCGGTGGCGTCTTCTCTGGTTTCCGTGGGAGCGCACAGCAGTCCTCCAAGACAAAGCCCGCTAATGAGGGCCGCGCAACGGAGGCTACAAGTGACTAAAAATGCAGAGGAGCCGTGGAGCAGCTTGTTCAGTGCTTTCCCCAGCTGATTAGCCTCGTTGCTAATGCACGCTCATTCCTCAGTGCAGCGCTAATTAGCGTCCGCTTAGCTGCAGATGCGTTTGACCAACAGCCATCAGCGTCACCCTGGACTAATACCACCAGCCATCAGCATTACCCTGGGCTAATACCACCAGCCATCAGCATCACCCTGGGCTAATACCACCAGCCATCAGCATTACCCTGGGCTAATACCACCAGCCACTACGCCATCCTCCAATGGCACGACACAGGGAGAGAGATGGGGGGTGTGGTGTGGTGTGTGTGTGTGTGTGTGGGGGGGGGGGGTGATCCTCCAATGGCATGACACAGGGTGAGAGATGGGGGGTGTGGTGTGTGTGTGTGTGGGGGGGGGGGGGTGATCCTCCAATGGCATGACACAGGGCGAGAGATGGGGGGTATGGTGTGTGTGTGTGTGTGGGGGGGGGGGGGGGGGGGTGATCCTCCAATGGCATGACACAGGGAGAGAGATGGGGGGTGTGGTGTGGTGTGTGTGTGTGTGTGTGGGGGGGGGGGGGTGATCCTCCAATGGCACGACACAGGGAGAGAGATGGGGGGTGTGGTGTGTGTGTGTGTGTGGGTGGGGTGATCCTCCAATGGCACGACACAGGGAGAGAGATGGGGGGTGTGGTGGTGATAGGTGAGGGGGTGGGGGTGGGTGAGAGTGAAAGGGGGACTGAGGGGATATGAGAAAGATAAAGAAAAGAGTGTGAGTGTATTTGTGTTTGTGAGAGATAGAGAGACAGAGAAGAAACTGAGAGGAATGAGGAGCTTCGAGACTGTGGGAAAGGGAGAGATAGGGGGAGATGGAGAGATGAGAGGGATGCATAGAGAGGGAGAGAGAGAGAGAGAGAGAGAGAGGAGAGAGAGAGAGAGAGAGAGAGAGAGAGAGAGAGAGAGAGAGAGAGAGAGAGAGAGAGAGAGAGAGAGAGAGAGAGAGAGAGAAAGAGGAAAAGTAACAATGAGAGGAGCTCTTCATTTTGTGTGTTTTTATGAGTTGTATTTGTTTTTGGATTACTGTGCGAGAGAGGCCCAGAGAGTGCTGTTGCAGACCTACACATACTTATGCTGCACACACTCATAGTACAGATCTACACACACACACACACACACACACACACACACACACACACACACACACACTGCACACACTCATGCAGCAGACCTACACACACTCCCACAGGAGAAAAAAGAGCACGCAGGGATGCAAACAAAGAAGACACACTTTTATTTCAGAGCGTGTGTGTGGTGTGTGTGTGTGTGTGTGTGTGTGTGTGTGTGTGAAACTTCTGGGCAAATATATTATCTCATTGTGTGTATATTTGGCTGAGTGAATGTGCGTTCCTAAGCACTGAGAACTCAAGTGGAAGCACAGGAGACTGTTTCTCCTCACATGTAGCCCCAGTCTGGTAATCCCAGTCTGGGTAATCCCAGTCTGGGTAATCCCAGTTGGTGCCATTTCTCTGTGAATTTGAGGGTGCAGATGCAGCTAACATAGCTTAGCTACCGCTCAACCGCTAGTGGCAGCGAAACACAATTCACTTCTTGACCACTGCAGCGTAAAATAACATATTTACTATTTGACATGATGCAGTTGGAAGTAATCCAGTGGAGTTGGGTTGAGGTTTGCATAGCTTCTCTTAAGGCGCTGTTAGCCTAATGATTTATTGGTTGCATTTAGGAGGTACACTTGACCTACTTCCAGCATGTTCTTTAGGCTGCGCCGTCCAGCCCTGTAGCCAAACGGTAGCCCACTTAGAAGGAAGGCAAGAGCTGCTTTTGTTCAACTGGTCGTCGCTGGTTCTGTTGGGAGAAGCCTAGGGAGCCTCAGCTGTATGCCCCAGTATATCCGAGTAGCCTGGAGTTAAAGTCTAAAAAGCCTCCAATTAGGGTAGACGTTCCCTGGTACACCCACTGGACTTTTAGAAGGCTAACTCACCGCACCAGGGGCTTGCTAGCACCGTGTATCTGCAGTAGCCACATGACGTAACTTCTCACTCGTTTCTCTTCTGGATAAAATAGCTCTCTGATGTTATGTCACCCTACCTAGTAGTGTAGAGTAGAGAACTTTACTTATCCCGAAGGAAATTAACTAGGCTACTAGTGCATGTCTACACTGGTTACTACTTTGTCTTAATAGATAACAGATTACATTTCACTATCAGATGTCGTTAATGGTGCATCACTCTTTGTTAGTTAGACCTCACCATAGGTTGCGTAATGGATCTTACCAAAAGCTTACTGTCAGTAGTCTCTCTTTCTCTCTCTCTCTCTCTGTCTCTCTGTCTCTCTCTCTCTCTCTCTCTCTCTCTCTCTCTCTCTCTCACACTCACTCTCGTGTTGGACATTGATGAGGGCATGAACATTCTAGAAAAGAATGCTGCGACACTGCTAGAATTCCACCATAGAGTCTGTGCACTGCCATATTATTCTTCAGGGCATCCATCCTCCCTGTGTGACAGTGCCTTCTTAAGGGGGCAACAGCGGAAGTGGAAGCTGCAGAAGTTGTTGTCATGTGCAGGTATCATGTTCCAGATCCTTGCCATGGAGGGACACAGTGTAGCTAGTTAGCACAGCACTAGTTCAAAGATGGAATGTGACAATAACATGGCTGGGGACAGGAGAGAAGAGGGGTACACGAGAGAAGAGGGGTACACGAGAGGAAAGAAGAGAAAAGAGAAGAGAGTAGGACAGAGTATAGCAAAATACTGGACAGAAGAGGACAGGAATGGGGGGAGAGATGAGGAGGGAAGCAGAGGAGGGAGAGAGAAGGAGCACAAGAAAATAGAGGAGGGGCGTAGAGGAGTACCGAGGAGGAGAGAAGGAGAGAAGAGGAGGTGCTGGCCAATGCTCCTTGTGTTGTTGTGCTTATGCTGTGTTGTCGCACATGTGAGCCCCCTGCCTAGCCTGGCCTTGGGAAAGTGTAGCGCAGTGTGTGTGTGTGTGTGTGTGTGTGTGTGTGTGTGTGTGCATGCATGTGCTGTGTGTGTACTGTGTGTGTGTGTGTGTAGCTCATGAGTGTGGCACTTACAGGGGGATTATATTCTCCTCCATGTGTCTCCCAGGCTGTGCTAGTGTTACCCAGCCCAGGCCTGGCCATTGACTGCTGCTCTAATGGCTCTGCTCCGCTTCCTGATGGGCATTGACTGCCCTGCTGATCAATACGTGTTTCCATGCTGCAACCCAGAGCCCCGCTCCCGCCCCCACTCCCACCCCCGCCCCACCTGTACCCTCAGCCCCCAGACCCACACCGGGGGCGTAGCAAGCTAACTACAGGGGCAGGGGGGTGGGGGATCGAGGGAGGTGGGGGTGGGTGGTGGAGGATGGTGGGGGGGGGGGGGGGTGGCGGAGTCTGGGGTCCATGGCCGGAAGTGGATGAAGTCATCTGCTGACTGTTGTCAGCACGGCTTTGGGTTTCTCAGGGGGGGTGTCCAGGGGGGACCCTTTGTTTACGTCCCGCGCTCCTGTGTGTGTCGTGCTCATGTGTGTGTCGTGCTCATGTGTGTGTTGTGCTCCTGTGTGTGTCGTGCTCCTGTGTGTTTCTCTCTTTTTGCGTTACATTATTACATTACATTACACTTAGCAGACACTTTCATCCAAAGAGACTTAGAAAAGGAGGGTACAGCAAGCTAAGGGAACACAGAGTAAGCAAAGGCATGGTAAACACCCCCCCCCCCCCATCTACACACACACACACACACACATACACACACACATACATGCATGAGGCACATAGGTAAAGAGTTGGTTAGCAGAGGTTAGTTGTCGCTTTTTACCGAGTCCGTCCCGTCGGAGAGCCTCACACACACAACCCTGACGACCCGTCTCCTGTTTATGAGGTGGCGTCAGTGGGAGTCCAGCAGCACAGCTCTGGAATATGGATAGATTAGGGGGTCAGGTTTCAGAGCTGTGTGTGTTAAGAGGATCTATTTATTCAGGAAAGACAGTTATGAAGTGCTCATGAGGTTTTAAAGTATTTAGAGACGGAGATGTTCCTCAGTAGGGAACATTTAAAACATACTAATAAATAGGCTGTTAGGCTAATCAATAGCCTTTGTATAAATAGCCTAATATAAAAAATATTGCACTAGCATTGCCATTGTGAATTGAATGAACTTGATGTGATCTATACTACAGTACTATATAGACTGTAGTATATGGACACTCTTCTCTTTTCCATTTGTGTAAATGTAGTGCTGCACCTGGCCTCACTGGGGGGAGAAGTGCACACATTTACTCATTTTTACCATGGTAACAATGCAAAATACATGTGCCAGTACTTGCATTTAGCAAAATCAAGTGTAGACTCACACTGCCCATTCTGCAAGCAAAAATGCCCAGTTTATGTATTAAACGTGGGGAAATGTGGAACAAGTGGGAGTGTTTATTCACCTGGTCCTTAGTGGGTCCTAGTTTAAACCAAATCCAGGCTATGAAGTCTTGTGTCAGTATAGAGGAGATCTTGAATATGCTTCTAGTATTCAGTATACAAATCTGAATATGCTTCTAGTAGTCAGTATACAAATCTGAATATGCTTCTAGGAGTCAGTATAGAGATCTGAATATGTGTGTATGTGTTACCATAGCGGTCTACATATGTTTCTATGTGTTAGTACAGCAATCTACATATGTTTCTATGTGTTAGTACAGCGATCTACATATGTTTCTATGTGTCAGTATAGAGTCACGTCAAGTGACGCAGGTTTTATTTGTGTTTAAGCCATACTCACAGTACATAGTGAGACGAGACAACGTTTTCTCCAGGAACAATTAGTGATACACGCACCTGTTAGAACACAGTATGGACAGATATATAATAGTGCCTACATACACTATTAACGACCACATACACACATACTGCGCACACACACAATCAGAGATCTGCATATGCCCCCACCGATTTTAGGAACTTGTGGCATGCTGTTGGATGTATGGCCGCTGTGCGTCTCCACATTTTTCTTTGTTGTCAGTGTTTAGACATCTCTGGCAAACCATTAAGCACTTACTGTGGTGGCTAATGTTATTGTGAAGAGAAAAAGGTCAGTAGGTGTTTCATTACACTCTGATTTATTGCTCCTAGCAGCACTGGCAGATAAACAGTGCCTTCTGGAGTGCTCGTCCATTGTGCGGTGAGGGTGCTGGTTGGAGAGGAGAGGGGTTAGGCAGCGATGCGAGGGGTGGGGGTGGGGGACGCGAAGGGTGGAGAGAGGGGTGGTATTTTAAGGCTTTTTTCCCCTGACCACATTTCTATTCTCTGCCACATTACCTCATTCTCCCATCAGCCTGGCTCGCACGACTCTCTCGCTTGGCATCCAGTTTCCTGTCCATTCACAGCGCGAAGGGATCAGATCGCATCGCACCGCACCACACCACTCACTCACACACACACTACACACACACACACACACACACAGTCACATACACACACAAACACACACACACACAGTCACATACACACATGTACACATACACACTACACACACACATATATACACACACACAGACATATACATACACACACACTCACAAAGAAACACACACACTTCCTCGGCTTCTCCTCCCCTCCTCACCCCAGGAGAGCACGCATACTTTCAGTCAAATGTATCGATCCACTCTATTCCTGTCCCCTATCGCAGAGCCCTGAGCCCTCAGCCCTGAGCCCAGAGCCCTGCTCTCGTCTGGGCCCCCTGCTAGAGTTGCTGTGCAGGGCCTCCAGCTCTGAGCGACCCAGACCAGACCAGACCAGCTCAGACCCGACCCGTGCGAAGCAGAGCGGGCCAGACATTGCTGTATCGTTTCCTCCCATCTCCTAACGGATACGCGCAGAAATCTCTAATTAACGATTTTGGAGCCGGTTTTCAGACTTAGGAAAACGGAGACGCTGTTGTGTCTCCTGCGCGTGTTTACGCTGGTGGCAGGGCCTGTGCATTTATATACAGTAGCACGTTTGGAAAACAGGGATTTTTGCAGATGTTTACTAAATACAGCCTTCACAAATATCACAGAAATGTTAAAAGGAAATACGCTGAATTCACTAACCAGGCAGAACTAGCAGAATACATTGTAAAGCAAAGTATACATTACTTTTAGGTCTTAGATTTACAGATAAATATATAATCCTAAACATCAGCAACATAAGTTACAGCACAAGTAATACAAACTAGAAAATACAGTAAAAAATGTATTGTAAAAACAGTAAAGTAGCAGAATAGATTTATAATAGATATTTGAGTGGTTAGCCTAATCTGCCCCGGCTGGTGTGTTTGGTGGGAAGGGAGGGAGGTCAGCTGGTGTGTTTGGTGGGAGGGGGGGTGGAGGTCGGCTGGCTGGTGTGTTTGGTGGGAGGTGGGGTGGAGGTCGGCTGGCTGGTGTGTCTGGTGGGAGGGGGGGGGTGGAGGTCGGCTGGCTGGTGTGTTTGGTGGGGGGGGGGGGGGGGGGTGGAGGTCGGCTGGCTGGTGTGTTTGGTGGGGGGGGGGGTGGAGGTCGGCTGGCTGGTGTGTTTGGTGGGAGGGGGGGTGGAGGTCGGCTGGCTGGTGTGTTTGGTGGGAGGGGGGGTGGAAGTCGGCTGGCTGGTGTGTTTGGTGGGAGGGGGGGTGGAGGTCGGCTGGCTGGTGTGTTTGGTGGGAGGGGGGGTGGAGGTCAGCTGGCTGGTGTGTTTGGTGGGAGGGGGGGTGGAGGTCGGCTGGCTGGTGTGTTTGGTGGGAGGGGGGGTGGAGGTCGGCTGGCTGGAGTATGGTGGTATCCCCCTTGATTTGGCCGGAGGCTGTGTTTGTCCTTTTCCCCCTGAGGCCTTTGGAGGTGTGTATGTGTGTGTGAGGGGGGGTTGAGGTAGGGGTGCGTATGTGTGTGTGTGAGGGGGGCTGAGGAAGGGGTGTGTTTGTGTGTGTGTGTGTGTGTGTGTGTGTGTGAGGGGGGCAGAGGTAGGGGTGTGTGTGTGTGTGTGTGTGTGTGTGTGTGTGTGTGTGTGTGTGTGTGTGTATGTGTGTGTGTTGGGGGCAGGAAGCGGTGCCAGCTGTGTGGTTTGGTGAGGGTGTTTGGGTTGTCAGTAGGATGGGTGGCCTGGTAACCCAAACCTGCCAAGCAACCCCAGTGGCAGGCAGAGCAGACAACAACACCGGCTGTAAACCTGAAGCCTCCTCAGAGGTGTTGCATGGGCATATGCACACTCTGAACACACACACGAGCACACACACAGAAATACACCACACGCACTGAAGAAACACAGACAGAGATACATCTCACACACACCAAGCACACATATAAACACACACACACACCACACAGAAGTAAACACATAGGAGCACACACATTCACACAAACATGCCACATACTCTGACACACAGGAAATAACAATGGCCAGCAAAGCATTGCACTTGGACACACTCATGCACATAATTGAAATTGGCCAGACATATACACACCCACGTACGCACAAAAGTATGCCTGCGCATACACACACACACACACACACACACACACACACACACACACACACACACACACACACACACACACACACACACCAAGTCCTTTATTTTCATATACAAAAACTTCCTGGGTGTAGGAATCCCACACAGACTCGTACGTACACACAGTCGTTCCTGCTGCCATTTTGGGGGTCCCCACCGCAGTGCCTTCCGTGTCCCCTCTCTCCTCCTCTCCTCCTCTCCTCCTCTCCTCCCCTCCTGTTTTTAATATGGAAATACGTGAGTGCCATTACGGCTGCGTGTCTTCAGACGTGGGAGAGATGAAGCTCAACCTCCAGGCTATGAGACTTGCACAGCTTCAATTGGCACCAGTCAGGTTAATACATTCTGAATAGAGATGCATAAATCAGCGAGAAGGGGCTTCCCCCCCATACACACACACACACACACACACACACACACACACACACACACACACATCAACACAGACACACACACACACACACAAACCAGCACACACACACACACCCCTTCTTCTGCGGTTGCTTTTCTTCTGCTGGCTGAAAGGCGGCCTGTGGAGGATTGTTGTCTATCAGGCCAGAAAATGGAGGGGGGAAAGCCTCGCGTACCCAGGGCTGCTGAGCAGATTGTCATTTTTGGGGTTTGATGTTCCTGGACCTAATTGTCTTTCATGTGAACAATGGCCCAGCCCTCTGGAGTGAGCTGAGAGGAAGAGAGGGCGGGGGGGTGGGGGGTAGGGGGCCAGCTCGTGCATAGCAATGGCCTTTTTTATTATTAGCTTGTGAAATTAGCAAGCTGGAAGTCGTTACAAGGATTTCACCCCCACCCCCACCCCTACCCTCACTACCCCACCACCCCACAGCCACCACCACCACCTCCTCACCATAACCCCTCCCACACCCCTCCGTCTCTCTAATTCTCCATCCTTCTCTCTTCCTCTCTCTATTCCTCCCCCTCTCCCTCCTTCTCTCTCTCCCTCTCTCTCTCTGTTAATTGTAATGCAGAGCAGAATTTGTTTGTGGTGTCACAGACAATAGGCAGTGGCGAGTGTTTCTGTATTAATAGACTTTAGCTTCTTTTTTAGGGCTCACACGCTTCTTCTTCTTAGGCGAGACCCTAATAAGGCGTCTGCCAGCGAGCCGAGGGGAGCGGAGGCGAGAGGAGAGGAGGCGAGGCGGAGTTTGTTTAAAAAAGCGTGGTAATTGATGTATGGCTCTGCGAGCGGGAGAGCGAGAGAGCGAACGGGCGAGCGGACGCACGCGTGCGAGGGAGGGAGCGAGCCCGGCGTGATTAATGCAGGAGCGGGAGGCTTTTTGAGGCGGCGTAAAAAAGCCTTCTTAACTGGGGCTGGGGAGTCTCGCTCAGGCCCTGCTGTAAACTACCTCATCGCAGCTGTTAAAGGAGCTGACAGCTGCTGATGTCCCTGGGGACGCAGCCCACAGCTTTTTTTTCCTTCCTTTCTTTCTTTCTTTCTTTCTTTCTTTCTTTCTTTCTTTCTTTCTTTCTTTCTTTCTTTCTTTCTTTCTTTCTTTCTTTCGTTCTCGATCAGAGAGGAAAAAAAGCGAAGGCAATATAGTACTCGTCAATAATTGCTGCACTTAAAAACTCTTAGAAAGTGGTTTTTTTTTAATGCCGCTCCCTAGAGGTGTCATTTCAAAGGTCCGTTTAGTTTCACTTTTATGCCCCGAGACTGTGTGATGCCCCGGGCCAGCCAAACTGGCTTTGCCTTGATTTGTTTTGGCTTGGGATGTTTGGAAGTTGCCATGCTGCACTACGCAAGTAATAGATATTTAAAGAGACTGCGGCCGTCCGCAGCGCTCTCCTAATTCCCCCCCTGTGAAGCTGAATTAGCCATGGTGGTGCAGTAGCATCAGTGCACCTCACAAAACTTATTTTAATGTTGCAGAGATGTAGTATTCCCCCAGCATCTGTGATGAAACGGCTACACTGCAGCTTCGGCTGTTACTCCCACATAAAATGTGTAGCTGTTTCTTTGTGATGCCCATGAGAGGCGTAACGGAAATGTAAATACATTCAAATCAGTTTAAGTTCTGATTTGATTTGTTAGATTTTTTATTGCTGTAAAGGACTGTTGAAAAATACAATACACACGCCATCTGCAGAGCTAATACAATATAAATAATGGCCATGACAGGAAATGAACCCAAGGACAAAGCCTGCTACTTCCTGCTACTTGACATCTTTTGAACGTGTGTGCAAATAAAAGACTTCGCCCTCATAAGGACGAAAACAGAATATTAGGCTACTTGGTCCATGTACCATAAGGTCAAGGCAACATGCTGTGTACCAAAACGCCATACAATAGCGTTTGCACATGCAGACAGGATTTTTGTATACCTATATGTGTTCAGTGCGTGTACTATAAGAAATGTTTGATACAGTGCTCTGTTACCAACATCATTATTTTTATACTGCTGTCTTATAGATTTGTTATCTTTAATTTTTGCTATTCTAGTGTAGTCATATAGTTTGCTACATTCATTCAGTGCATTCAGTGAAGGGTACAGATATGTAGAATATTTCCACCAGCACATATACGTAGGAGATATTCTCTGTTTGTCAGCAGCATTATTGTACAGTCCTCCTTACGGAGAAAACAAAACAAACAAACAAACAGGTAAATAAATAAACAAACAAGCAAAATAACAAGTATGAAATGTCAGTTGGCTAAAGCCTAAAACTGAACTTAGTGAAGAGCAGGTTCAGCATTTGTGTTAGTTTCTCGCTTCAATATTTAACCGTTGTTTTTATGATGTGGTGCAGAAATGAGTGCTGTAAATATTGCTAGCTGGGTTTGTTAAGAGCAATATTAATATGTGTAGTTTGTTAAGAGCAATATTAATACGTGTAGTTTGTTAAGAGCAATATTAATACGTTATTAATACGTGTAGTTTGTACTGTTAAGAGCAATATTAATACGTGTAGTTTGTACTTCCCACGATCCGCTAATTGAGGTGCAGGGTAACACAGAGGTGAGCAAAGAACACCTACAGCATCTTATTTTCCTCCATTAACCACACACACACACACACACACACACACACACACACACACACACACACACACGTGTAGCTACACTCCTCAAAAGTCCCCCCCGCACAACTGTGGCACGATCCAAATGCCCCCACTTAATTCCAGGGGAGGTGCGTGGTAGATTTGGGGCCCAGCACACACACACGCACATACACACAGACACACACACACACAGACACACACACGCACGCACACAAAAGAAAAAGCAAATGCAGCCCAGGGCAAAAGGACCTCAATTAAAAAGCGTAGTGCTGGTCACGGGCGCGCTCGCTCGCTCACTCACTCGCTCGCACAAAGCTGACTTCCTGCTGCCGCCACACTCCGCGCTGTGCTGCCTCGGGCGGCCGTTCTAATTGCAGGCGCGCGCTCGCGACGACCGACCGACCCACCGCGAGGTAAACGCAGACCGCGAGGTACACGCCTTTGTTAGCGCCCTTTGTGTGGAGCCGATCCGGAGATAATTAAAGCTAAAAGCCGGGGAAATTCTTTTGATAGGGCACAAATATGACTCCCTCTAAATGGTTTATTGAAGATAGTGTCCTTTTAGCAGAAATGCTGCTGGTGTTTGCAGATGAGGTGTGTGGGGGTGGGGGCAGGGTCTCTGCCCTATCAGCCTGCTTCCTAATCAGACTATTTATTTAAATCCACACACACGGTGATTCTGTGCTCTCTGTAATATTAAAACAAGTTAGTGCTTTGTGTGCTGCACACATGCACACACACACACACACACACACACTGCGCTTGGCCATTATTGCGCTTGTGATAAGACACACACTCAATGGAGTCAGGAGTCTGCTCTTTATCAGTGTTCCGATTAACATAGAGATTACACACATAAGGCTCTCTCTTTCTCTCTCTCTCTCTGTCTCTATCTCTCTCTCTGTCCCTTTCTCTCTGTCCCTTTCTCTCTCTCTCTTTCTCTCTCTCTTTCTCACTCTGTCTCCCTCTCTTTCTCTCTCTCTCTCTCCCTCTCTCTTTGTCTGCCGTTCTGTCTCTTTCTCTCTCTCTCCATTTCTTTCTCTTTTTCAGTCTCTCTCTTTCTCTCTCTCCCTCTCTCTCTCTCTCTCCTGTCCACTCTCCCTTTCTCTCTCTCTCTCTTTCTCTCTTTCTCTCTCTCTTTGAGGAGCAAGCCTTGGTGTCTCTCTCTCTCTCCTTTTCTGTCTCTCTCTCTCTCTATCTCTCCCTTTCTCTCTCTCTCTCTCTCTCTCCCTTTCTCTCTCTCTCTTTCTCTCTTTCTATCCCCCCTCCTCTCTTTGAGGAGCAGGCCTTGGTCTCTCTCTCTCTCCCTTTCTCTCTCTCTCTCTCTTTCTCTCTCTCTCTCCCTTTCTCTCTCTCTCTCTTTCTCTCTCTCTCTTTCTCTCTTTCTATCCCCCCTCCTCTCTTCTCTTTGAGGAGCAGGCCTTGGTCTCTCTCTCTCTCTCTCTCTCTCTCTCTCTCTCTCTCTCTCTCTCTCCCTCTCTCTCTCTCTCTCTTTCTCTCTCTCTCTTTCTCTCTTTCTATCCCCTTCCTCTCTTCTCTTTGAGGAGCAGGCCTTGGTGACTCAGCCAGACTGAAGTGGCAGCTCGGCTGTTTAGTTAAGCGTCGCTGGCGTTCCTGAGTACGTCAACTTGACATTTTTAATAATCACACGCACACTCACACACGTCTGTGTGCTCTCGTACAGCTTTAGTACACACACTCCAGTGTGCGTCAGACTCCCTGCTCTTATCGGGGAGTTGGAAAGTCTTTTTTGTAAAGTGGAGATTACGGCAGCGTTACCGTAAGCTTGTCTCTGCTCCCACTGTTTGCAGCTCTTTACATGTTGATGAATGAATGTCTACTCCTGTGCCACAGTGTTATTTTGTGTGTGTGTGTGTGTGTGTGTGTGTGAGTGTGTTTGTGTTTCTGGGTGAGAGTGTGTGTCTGTGTATGTGTGTGTGTGTCTGTTGTCTGTGAGTGTGTGTCTGTGTGTGTCTCCCTCTGTTTGTGTTTGAGGTCATGTGCGACTAATTCTGTTTTTTTTTCCTGTGTGTGTGTGAGTGTGTGAGTCTGTGTGCGTGTGTGAGTGTGAGTGTGTTTGTGTGTCCGGGTGAGAGTATGTTTGTTTGTGTGTGTGTGTGTGTGTGTGTGTGTCTATATGAGTGTGTGTCTGTGTATGTGTGTGTGTGTCTGTGTGTGTTTGTGTCTGTGCGTGTGTGTGTGTCTGTGTCTGTGAGTGTGTTTGTGTGTGTCTCACTCTGTTTGTGTGATTATGTGTATGTTTCTATTTGAGGTCATGTGCAACTAATTCTGTTTTTTTCCCGTGTGTGTGTGTGTGTGTGTGTGTGTGTGTGTGTGTGTGTGTGTGTGTGTGTGTGTGTGTGTGTGTCTAGCCAGCCGTGCTGCGGGTGAGGGATCCACTAGGCGATTGTGTCTGGCTGCCCGGAGTCTCCTGATTAAAAGGTCCGTCCTCGACTCTCGCCTAGACCCTCTGATTTACTCCTCTATTAAACCACTAACATCCTGCCTCTCTCCACTGCACTCTAAATCACACACACACACACACACATACTTACACACACACACACACACACACACAAACACACATATGCACATACATATATGCACACACACACAAATGCACACACTCTCTCTCACACACACACATCCACATACATACACACACACAATGCACACACACACACACACACACACACACACACACACACACACACACACACACACACACACACACACACATGTGCTTACATACACACACAAATGCACACACACACTCTTACACTCTTACACACACACACACCCAGCCACACACATGTACACACATGCGCACACACACACACACACCTACAGTACATACACATACAGATGCAGACATAAACTGGCTTGTGCTGGTCCAGGGTTTGCGTCCACCAAACAGTAAGAGTGTGTGCATGTATGTCATCT
>CM050205.1:6430000-6432500 GCA_027475355.1 Coilia nasus
CACACACACACACACACACACACACACACGGTGGAAGGTGTGTCCTGAGTGTGCCCCTTTTGTCTTGTGCCTGCCCCTGTCTGCCTCTGAAGTGTCTGCTCCGACCAGCCCACTGTAATACCAGCAGGCGACAGAGGTCCATCACCATATCACTCCATACACAATACACACACATACACATACACATCACACACTACACACACATCACACACTACACACACATCACACACTACACACACATCTCAAAGACACACTACACACACATCACACACTACACACACATCTCAAAGACACACTACACACACATCTCAAAGACACTTACACACACAATACACACTACACACACATACACATCACACACTACACACACATCTCAAAGACACACTACACACATCTCAAAGACACACTACACATACATCTCACACACACATCACACATTACACTCACATTTCACCCCATACTGTCCACAGGGCCTGACCATCACCTACAGTATCCTCTTATGTACAGTAGGATGATCACACACACCCCATACACACACATACACACATCACACACTACACACACACACCTCGCAGACACACACACACACACCGTGGAATTTCACCACACAGTGTAAAGCTGCTCTCCCTGTATGATCTCCCATCCTGTGATGCGGGAGGAATGACAAACCCCATAAACAATACATACTCACACACACACACACACACACACACACACACACACACACACACACACACACACACACACACACACACACACACACACAAACGCACTATACACACATTTTACCACACTGTCGAAAGAACGTCTCTGCGAATGATCACCCATGGTGTAATGCGGGAGGGGTCGTTATCACAGTGCTTTTTATTGTAAGTGAGTGTGTAATGTAATAATCACTGGAAATGGCGAAGACTGAGCATGGCATGTATTTATGTGTGGAAGCAGCATTGGCAGGCAGAATCTACTTGATGTGCGCTTTTAAAGAGCAAATCAATTTATCAGGCACATTTGCTATTTAGCGTGTTGTGTACCATTGTGTTCTTAGATAAATGAATGGTAAATGTTTGTGCTTGCGCAAGCTGTCAACATGCCCCTCCGTGACATAAACACAAACACACACACACACACGCATGCGCACACACGCGCGCACACACACACACACACACACACACTTGTGATGACCCATCCTAGTGCCATCATGTCGTCAGCCTGCGCCTGTCTGCCTCTGAAGTCTCTTGTTAGTTGGCAGATGTGTGTGTGTGGTGGGAAGTGTGTGTGTGGTTGTGATGGTGACAACGGCACATAAAAGGTTCTCCATCTCTCCACCTGCTCCTTTCCTCTCCTCTGCTCTCCCTTCCTCTCCATTCCCCTCATCTTTCTCATTTCCTCTCCATTCCTCTTCTCTTCTCTCCTCATTTCCTCTCCCCCATACCCCTCCTCTCCTCTCCTCTGTTTTCCTCTCCTCTCCTCTCCACCTCTCCACCACGATCTCCTCTCTGTCTTCCTCTCTTCTCCTCTACTCTCCTCTTCTCTTCTCCCCTTTCCTCTCCTCTCCTTTCCTCTCCTCTCCTTTCCTCTCCTCTCCTCTCCTCTCTCCCCCTCCTCTCCTCCTCTCTTCCTCTCCTCTCCTCTCTCCTGTCTTCCTCTCCTCTGCTCCTGGCGTGTGTAAATTAGGCCTGTGCTCCACGCAGGCCCTGTCTGCCTGCGCTCCTGCAGTTATGGATTGCTGCGTTCTGCCCGTGACAGGAGCATAATTAGAAGTCTTGATGAAATCTACAGAATTATTCCTCGGCGGCCGCGCCGCTGCTGAAATGTATCCATATTTGTCACCGCGCTCTCGCAGCCTGGCTGGGGCTCGCCGCACACCCGTAATGCTTTCATTTATTCATCCCTTAATCTGAGGACAATATAGAAGTAGTTATTTACGCCTTAATCTGATGATGATGTAGAAAAAGTTATTTATGCCTTAATCTGACGATAATGTAGAAATTGTTTTTTATGCCTTAATCTGAGGACGATATAGAAATAGTTATTCATGCCTTAATCTGAGGATGATGTAGAAATAGGTATTTATCCCTTAATCTGAGGACGATGTAAAAACAGTTATATGCCTTAAGAAATAAAAGATATAATTATTTAAGCCTCCTAATCTGAGGATGACATAGTTACTTGTAGGTATATACAGAGGAGGGGCAGAGGAGGAGGAGGTCACAGCAGACTCTTCCCCAGTACAGACACACACACACACACACACACACACACACACACACACACACACACACATACAGGCACAGACACACACAGAAATACCCCCAGACACTTGTTCCCCCGCACAGGCACACACACACACACACACACACACACAGGCACAGACACACACAGACCCACACACACAAACACCCCCAGACACTTGTTCCCCCGCACAGACACACAGGCACAGACAGGCACACACACACACACACACACACACACACACACACACACACACACACACACACAC
>CM050205.1:6447500-6457500 GCA_027475355.1 Coilia nasus
GGCCGGGCGATTGATAGACAATAGACATTGCACTAATCGACTGCCACCTTACTTAAATCACATCAAGCAGGGGTGTCAGGCCAGCCAGGGGGCTGATGGTCTGCACACACACACACACACACACACACACACACACACACACTGGTACCCTGAACACTGAGTGCAGGGCCATTGACATTCAGGGGGAAGGGAGGATATCTCTCCCAAGATTGGCAAGGATTTTTCCTCCCGTTAAAGCATTCCCACCTGGTTAAGGCCACTATAGCCCACCCGGAATCCCTGAGCACTTCTACACACACACACACACACACACACAGACACACACACACACACATACACACACACACACACACACACACACACACACACGTCTACACAGAACTATCTCTCCTGGTCATTTTCTCCATCCCTCCCTCTCTCTCTCTCTTTCTCTGCCTCCCTCTATCCCTCTCTCTCTCGGCTCATACATATGGACACACACACACACACACACACACACACACACACACACACACACACACACACACACACACAGAGAAGCATGCATTGAGGGATACGCCCAATCTGAAGGCTCTAATGGCTCCAGGAGATTACCTGACTAATGAGTATTGGACCCCTCTTTAATGGACATGCATACTTTAAATACTGCTTCCTGTTGAATTAGCAGTCCTGAGCATTTAGCCCTCACACACAGAGACCCTTACACACACACACACACACACACACACACACACACACACACTCACACCTTAGACCACACACATACACACCCCGGCCACCCCCACTCTGTGGCGCTAATCTGCGTTTTAATGAGGAAACATCAGCGCACACAGGAGAAGTCAATACAAATCAGTGTTTACAGGCTCTGATTAACTCTGAAATATTTCATCAGGGCGGGTCTCCCACACAGACCTCATGTTAATTGCATGAGCCGAAGAGGAGGAGCAGCCACAGCCTGCAGCAGGCCTCAGTGTGTGTGTGTGTGTGTGTGTGTGTGTGTGTGTGTGTGTGTGTGTGTGTTGTGTGTGTGTTTGTGTGTGTTTGTGTGTGTTTGTGTGTGTGTGTGTGTGTGTCTGTGTGTGTGTGTGTGTTCCCCCAGAGCCTCCTAAACAGAGTGTCGCACATTCCGCCACGCAACCGTTACCACGCCGACCTCCAGCAGCCACAACAACTGGCTGTAGCCAAACCCCTTTACCACCTGCCCCCCCAGGCCCCCCTTCCTGCACCCCCTCCTGCCCTAATAGCCATCTTCCGCACTGAGTCTCATGAGGGCCATAACGACCACACTGGGACCCAGCAGGAGCCGAGAGTTATGGCTGCTAGCCCTAAAAGCTGGCCTGTTCCCTGCTTTAGCGTTAGCACTTTCCTGCTTTAGCGTTAGCACTTCTGCTCAAAGCTTCCCTGATTTAGTGTTAACACTTCTGCCAGCTTTCATTTAGGTCTGCCGCCTATACCATTTTTGCCATAGTGAATAAACACCCCAAGAATAAAACAAACAAACACAAAAATAAATGAATATGTAAATAAGTTCGGTGAGGTGTTTATTATGTTAATTGTCTTACTCATCCCTATGGCTGTTGTGGGCCATAAGCTGGGACTGGTGTGTTCCGTGCATGCCCAGTACCCACACAGCCAGTGTGCTGTGTGTTGTGTGGTGCCACCCAGGCTGCCTGGCATCCAGGGCCCATGCCAGGGCCCATGCCTCAGCCTCGCCCAAACCAGCCTGGCAGCTGACACGGGGCAGGTAGGGGCGCGGGGTGCTGTTGGACGGCTCTTGCCCCTGGGCTCTGGGCTCTGGGCAAATACACCTGTAATCTGTGGCTGGCAGCATGAGCAGTCAGGCCACTGTGATGAGGAGATGGCCAGTCATGGCGTGCCGCTGAGCTATGGCGTGGCACTGAGTCATGGCCTGCCACTGAGGTGACAGACGTGACTTTGGAACAGGAGTGAAGACAAGCTCCAGCATTCATCGCTACTAGCATCTCAAGTCCAGTTTCTGTATCACTACCTGAGACTAGAACCAATAGCATCTGAAGTCTAGTCTCTGTATCACTACCTCAGACTAGAACCAATAACATCTCAAGTGTAGTTCCAGTGTCACTACATCAGACTGAAATCAATAATATTTCAGGTGTAGTGCCAGTGTCATTATATCTGGCAAAAAACAGTAATATCTCAAGACGAAACCTGTGCTGTTACCCCTGAACACTATGAGAGCTACAAATACCTTTACTTCAGATAGCGACACAATACAAGGCTTTGCCCTCACAGGTCTTTTCCTTGGTGATCTGAGTGTGACTGCTGGGTTTGTGGGTGTCTTCGATGAGGGCAGTGGGCACAGACGTGGGTGGCACACCCACCGCTTGACGAATATGAAATCAGCGTTTGTTGATTTCCAGCCCCACCGCCGCGGCCTCATATTGCGCCATTGTGGCTTGGCCTGACCCACAGGGCTGAAATTACAAACTCAGCCCACCTTTTTATTTATTTAACTTCCACTGCTATTTTTTGACATCTGGCTGACAGCTGGGGTGGTGGGGAAGGTGGGGGTGGAGGTATACCGAGCACTGTGCGGTCAGAGTGCATCCTGCCCCTGTTCTAGACTTCTCAGAGGTACTTAACGCTTTTAAGTAAAAAACAAAACAAAATGGCGGTCAGGAGTGCTACTGCACTGCTGTATACCCAATACAGGTGCTTTTTAGAAACAAGGGCTTGTTTCATGAATTTAGAAAAAATTGAGTTTGACCTTTAATGTAGTTTCGATGTTCAGGTCTTCCCCCAAGAGAAATCCAAAGGCACACTGCTTGGCTTCTTCTTCAAAAACCTTTAATAGAATGGGCTTATGCGTCCTCGACTCCAGGAGCGTAGGCGAATGATTTGTTATGAGGGAAGAGACTCGTGCACAACATAAAGGACATTACAATGTTCTCTGTCTTTATTTCATTATCCATGCACACTCACAAAACAGACACACACACACCGTAACATTACAGTTACATGACGTATCATAACCATACCTGTTAAACCAGAATCAGGGTGATGGTGTTGATGCCCCTGTAAGTGTAGCCGGGGGTGGTGATGGTGTTGATGCCCCTGTAAAGGTAGTGTATTTGGAGGGGAGGGTGATGGTGTTGATGCCCCTGTAACATAGCGTGGGGGTGGTGACGGTATCGATGCCCCTGTAACATGTAGTGTGGGGGTGGTGACGGTGTTGATGCCCCTGTAACGTGTAGTGTGGGGGTGGTGACGGTGTTGATGCCCCTGTAACGTAGCGTGGGGGTGGTGACGGTGTTGATGCCCCTGTAACGTAGCGTGGGGGTGGTGACGGTGTTGATGCCCCTGTAACGTGTAGTGTGAGGGTGGTGATGGTGTTGATGCCCCTGTAACATGTAGCGCGGGGGTGGTGACGGTGTTGATGCCCCTGTAACGTGCCTCCTCTTTTTCATTTACATGCCTCCAC
Source organism: Coilia nasus (assembly GCA_027475355.1). NCBI lineage: Eukaryota > Metazoa > Chordata > Actinopteri > Clupeiformes > Engraulidae > Coilia > Coilia nasus. Next base: position 6,450,961 of record CM050205.1, read on the forward strand.
ACAGGGAACATCGAGTACAGCTGCCCAGCCACAAACGAGTGTGAGATCACCAAACGCAGACGGAAGTCCTGCCAAGCCTGCCGCTTCATGAAGTGTCTAACGGTCGGCATGATGAGAGAAGGTAAGAGACAGAGTAAGTCTGTGTGTATGTTTCTGTCTACCTGTCCGTCTATGTCTGTCTGTCTGTCTGTCTATTTCCTCCTCAAGGAACAAAGGTAAGACAATGCATGTTTCATAGAACAGACAAAAACAAAGAGAGAATTTTTTCTTTTAGTGTGTAATGCTGTGTTGAAATATAATGTGTGTGTGTGTGTGTGTGTGTGTGTGTGTGTGTGTGTGTGTGTGTGTGTGTGTGACACACAGAGAAAAGTCATTCCACTATTTTAAAACAGCTTTGTTTCCCACCTGACACGACTCTTAGTCCCTGACACGAGCAAAGGGCCCCAGAAGCAGGAGAAAAACTCTGAGAACAGTAGGCTGGTAAATAAAGAAATAAAGAAAAAGAAAAAGAAGGAAAGAAAAAAAGAAAGAAAGAAAGAAAGAGAGTAAGAAAGGAAGCAGGAGCAGGTAGCAGGAGTGGAGGGGTCAGTGGTGGGGTCAAGGTTGAAATTGATGGGCGAGTTGGCCGAGGGCCTCCAGCCAGCCAGCGTGCTTGGCCCCTGTGCCTGTCTGTGCTCCGCCACCCCTCAGCCCTGCAGCTGCCCCTCTCAGCCCCCTCAGCCCCACACAGACTAACAAGCCCTGCCCCACTCTGCCCCACACTGCCCCACTCTGCCCCACTCTGCTCTTATTTACCGCCCGTCTGCAGGGAGCCACGCAGGGCTCAGCCAGCTAGCACACACACACGTAAACACACACACATAAACACTGCCACACATGCACACACACACGCACACTCACACGTACACACTAACGCACACGCACACACACACACACATACTAACTAAATAAGATACACACACACGCTTACACACTCGTTTCCTCACACACACTTTCTGGCCAGTGCTGAGAGCAGGGAAGTGCCAGAGCTAGTTATTTCTCCCCCAGCCTGCTCTCAGGAGCACGGAGGGCAGGAGAGGAGGGACAAACAGACCCTTCAAACAACATTTTCACATTTTATGGAGTTTACAGGGAAGCAGGCTGCACTCTCCGGTCACCTCCCCGACCTGCCTTTGAAGGAGAGAGGGAAAAGGTGGAGGGAGAGAAAGAAAGAGGGGGAAAATGTAGAGAGAGAGAAAGCGAAAGGAAAGAGTTGGAGAGAGGAAAAGGGTAGAGAGAGAGAGAAAAAGAGAAAGGAAAGCGGTAGAGAGAGAGAGAGAAAGAGGTAGAGAGAGAAGGAAGAGTAGACAGAGAGACCAGGGCCAGTAACTGGAGGCCCTTTTTGCAGCAGATATCAACACCCAGAGCAGACTGTCATGGCGGTTGGCTGTGCACCCAGAGCGGACTGTCATGGCGGTTGGCTGTGTGCAGCTCGGCCCCTCCATCATCTGACACGACAGGAAGGGTGTTATCAGCATCCTCCGACATCTTAGTCAGGGAGGGGCTACGCTTGGGCCCCAGCCGGCACTGACAAGATGATGTGGGATGGGGACTCTGTGTGTGTGTGAGTGTGTGTGTGTGTGTGTGTGTGAGGTCCCTCTGACATACCCAGTCCTCATTGTCTCAACATCAGCCCCAGAGCTAAGGCCCATCAGACATGCCATGTATGTGCACACACACACACACACACCCTCACAGAGGAAGCCAGCTAAGCAGCCAAATAGAGACCTGAGCAGTCAGGTCAGATTATATGAAAGCAACACAGTAGGGGACAAGTGGCAAGCACAAACACCCACAGGTCATGTCCTATCCGTGTGTGTGTGTGTGTGTGTGTGTGTGTGTGTGTGGAGGGGGTGGGTTGTTTGGTGGTTATATTTGCATTCTGGTCCTCATATGGTCTTGCATGCAGTATTTCTTTGTTCATACCGAGAGCAAATATCCACACTTGCATAATGCACTCTGATACAACTGTCTCACACACACACGCACACACACACACACACACAAACACATGCACACACCCCTGCACACACACACACACACAGACACAAACACACCCGCATACACACACACACACACACACCCCTACACACACACACACATACACACACACACACACACACACACACTCACATCCATCTAGCATATTCGTGCGGTTCCCCCGCGTGCCCATGCGCGGTGTGCGGAGCGTGGCTCGTGGTGGGAGCGTGGTGGGGCCGGCGCTGGGCCGGTGGTGGGCTATTTGCCTATGCGGCCGCGCCAGCTGACAGGTAAGTAATTGATAAGGAGCGCGGCGTTTTGCGAAGGCTTTGAAGGATGTGCTGCGGGCCCTGAAGTGGCACCCTCTCCCACGTGCACGCAGACAAATAGCAGCCTTTTGTTCTCCCTCCCAGCCACCCATACACACATACATCAAAATGGCACCAAGTGGCACCGCCATTTGTTGTGAAGTGCTTGAATTTAATACTGGGGTCCCTCTCTACATATGAATAAGGGTCATTTTGGAAATTGATTCATCAATTTTCTTCATTTTTTTCTTTTTCCCCCGCTCTCGAAACATGGTATTTCCAAACACACAAATACACACACATGAACGTATACACACTCACACACACACACACTCACACACAAACGGCCATAACAACACACATACCTAAACCCTGAAGAACAAAAAAAGGAAAACATGCTGTACACACACACAAACACAATTGCAGCTCTTTGGCTTTTGGGGTGTGAATTATTCATTCTCTCTTTGTTGTGGGCCATGGTTCAACCATAGCACACTCCACACTCTACCCACTCTACCCCTGCCCCTATGGAGTGTTTGTAGGCCAGAGCCACTGGCGTTCCCCCCCTGCAGTAATCCAGGGCTTTAGCTTAGCATCCTGGCCCAGCCGCTAATAGGGTTACAGGCGGAGCTGTCATCACTGCGTATCGGAGGGAGTCGTTAGCGAGCGCTAATTGGGGGTGGCTAGCCACATTGTTGCCAGGGTTACAGTAACTTGACGTGTCAGTGTCCGGTCTTGGGAGAGGGACCTGGTGGCAGTGTGTGTGTGTGTGTGTGTGTGTGTGTGTGTGTGGGAGTTGGGGGGGGGGGGGTGGAAGACGGTGAGGAAAGGGATATTAGCAGTGGCCAAGCTGCTTGCTGCAGGGGCAGATCTGTCCAAAATTAGCCCCCTGTCACCTGAGGGAGAGGAGGCGTAGGTGGGTGGGGTGGGGGTGTGTTGGGGAGGTGAGAGGTGATGGGGTAAGTGGGGGGGTCAGTAATCCAGATCAACTGGGATGGTTGCCCCCACCCCCACCGCCACCCCCCTCCCAGTCTCTCCGGGACCAGAAAACAGCCCCAGGGAAGCACACACACGATTCATAGGAGCAGAGCCGCAGGGGTTCCCTGCCTCCACACACGCACACACACACACCCACACACACACACACACAGCCCTGTATCAGCACTCCTATCTCTGTGGCCAGAGAGGTGTGTGTGTGTGGGGGGGGGGGGGGTAGAGGAGGGAATAGCAGAAATAGATATATAGAGAGGGATGGATGGAGAGAGAGATAGAGAGACAGGGGGGTGGAGGAAGAGAGGGATGGAGGGGGGGTGGAGGAAGAGATGGACAGATAGGTTGATAGAGAGGGAGAGAGAGATAGAGAGAGAGGGGCTGGAGGAAGAGATGGACAGATAGATTGAAAGAGAGGGAGAGGGAAGGAGGGAGAGAATGAGAGAGAGCAATAGATAGAAAGAGTGGGGTGGAGGAAGAGATGGATAGATAGATGGATAGATATATTATGTAGACAGAGAGAGGCAAGGAAGTAAAAGAGAGAGAAAAGAGGGGAATGGAGGAGACAACAGAGAGGTAGATGGAGAGAGGAAGGGAAGGAGAGAGAGAGGTTGATAGAGGGAGGGAGAGAAAGGGAGAGAGAGAGAGAGAGAGGGAGAGAGAGAGAGGATGATAGGTGAGTTGAAACTCAGTGCTGCTGCATGTTAAAGCCTCCTGCCCACACAGCCTGCACCAAAGCCCCAGTGGCGCACACACACACACACACACACACACACACACACACACACACACACACGCACACAGCCTGCACCAAAGCCCCAGTGGCGTCTGCCAATCGGCCCAAATCCCCTCAAAGTAGCAGCCTGTTCATCCCCACACACACACACACACACACACCACTCGTCAACACACACTCTCACAGGATACTTAGAACCAGATTAACCAGAAGAGAAGAGAAGAGGAAAGAATAGGAGAGGAGAGGAGAGGAGAGGAGAGGAGAGGAGAGGAGAGGAGAGGAAAGGAGAGGAGAGGAAAGGAGAGGAGAGGAGAGGAGAGGAAAGAATTGGAGAGGAGAATGAGGGAGAAGACAGAATAAAAAGGGAAGAGGGAGCAGCAAAAATATTTTTTTTAAGAAAAAACGTGACAAAAGGAGAAGAAAGATATAAACACGATTCTTAACAGTTTATACAGTTACACACACATGTGCACACACACACACATGTAGCCTACCTTCCCCCTCTTCAAGGCCACCTGCCCCCCCCCCCCCCCCTGCACTAACTGCACACACTCGATGCACACTCCTCTCCTGTCAACCCTCCATTCTCCCACCTGCCCACTCCTGTGCTGTACATACACACACACACACACACACATACACAAATGGAGACACGCAGACACATGCACAGATATACACACATATGCACACACAAACAAACATGCACACAGATAACCAAATATAGACACACACACACACACACACACACATTTGCAGAGAGGAAATTGCTGTCGCCGCGAGCTTGGTTGCCGAGTGTCTCCCTGCTTGACCGCTGAGGGCTGGGAGCTCACACTCTGTCTACCTCGAGGCACTCAGCTGTAAAATTACATCCAGCGATACAGGCACACACACACACTCACACACATACACACACACACACACACGCACACACTCACACACACTCACACTTACACACACACACACACTCACACAGTCACACACACACTCACGCACACACACTCACTCACACACACACATGGGCCGCATCTGGGCCACAGCTGGGCTGCAACCACCCACCGCAACACAAGATGGCGGAGAGCAAACACAACAGAACAGCCCCATTTATTTGTTTGTACATCTCTATTGATACTGCCCTGCCACTGCTGCTGGTTGGTTACACAGCTGACAGACAGACAGGCAGGCAGCCAGACAAATAAACTCAGGCAGGTACTGACACACAGACAGGTTTATAGATAAGCAGACAGACAGACAGACAAATAAACTCAGACAGGTACTGACACACAGACACAGAAAGGTTTATAGACAAGCAGACAGACAGACAGACAGACAAATAAACTCAGGCAGGTACTGACACACAGACACAGACAGGTTTATAGACAAGCAGACAGACAGACAGACAAATAAATGCATACAGGTACTGACACACAGACACAGACAGGTTTATAGACAAGCAGACAGACAGGCAGCCAGACAAATAAACTCAGGCAGGTACTGACACACAGACACAGGCAGGTTTATAGACAAGCAGACAGACAGACAGAGAGGCAGGCAGCCAGACAAATAAACTCAGGCAGGTACTGACACACAGACACAGACAGGTTTATAGACAAGCAGACAGACAGACAGACGGATGGCTGGACAGACAGATGGACAAGCATCTGGTTAAATACACTGAGTCAAGTACTCAAGCAGATAGATGGACAGACAGACAGCTGGACAAATGTAATGTGTCAGATAATCAGTTAGACGGGGAGAGGGCGGGAACACAGACAGACAGACAGATGGACAAGTAAATATAGTGTCAGTCAGGCACACGGACAGAGAGACAGACCGGCCGACCTGACAAGGTACTGACCGCATACTGATGGCCACAGAAGGCTGAGAGAGATACACATGAGATACAGTCACACACACTACAGTTTGGCATTCATAGATAGACACACACACTCACACAGACAGGGAAAGGAAAGATGCTGTATCTCTGGGAGCAGAGTAGTGTGTGTGTGTGTGTGTGTGTGTATGTGTGTGTGTGTGTGTGTGTGTGTGCAGTGAGAGATGGCGAGGTGAGCGGCAGCATCATGTAGTATATCATGACAGATGTGTACGTGTGTGTGTCATGCACAAAAACAAACAGGGACTAAATCAGATAAGAGATGCCTGCTGCATATCAGGAGCCTCTCAGACACACACACACACACACACACACACACACACACACACACACACAGCATAACACATACCCACACAGTGTATTAGACAGGCAGGTAGACAGACAGACACAGCAGATGTGCACACACAGGATGCAAGACACACACAGAGAAAGACACACACACACACACACACACACACACACTCAGGTGCACACACACCTACACACACAAAAAGAGAGACACACACGCACTGATGCACACACACCTACACATACACAGAAATTGGTACTGACACAAACTCAGCCACACATACAAATAGGTTTGTACGTGTGCACAC
>CM050205.1:6497500-6505000 GCA_027475355.1 Coilia nasus
CCCTACACAGATTTTATCTATCCATCTCTGTTCATTTCTCTCTTTTCTCTCTTCATCACTTCCTCTCTCCTTCTAGCCCCCCCCTTCTCTTTCTGTCTCTATCTCTCTCTCATTCTTATTTCTCTCTCTCTCTATCCATCTATCTTCCTCATCCCTCATCCCCCTCCATTCCTCTGTGGTTGAAGCGTCTCTCTCTCACGTTTTTCTCTCTCCATCCATCCATCTATCCATCTATCGTTCTAATCCCTCCCTCCATCCCTCTCCATCCCTCTAGTTGGTGGCTGGTGGGAGCAGTCGACATCTCCTTGCGTCTGAGAAGGGGGGCAGACCCCTGGAGGAGGGTGGGTGGTGCACATCAAAGGCGTGTGTGTGTGTGTGCGTGTGCGTGTGTGTGTGTGTGTGTCACGGCGGCGCGGCTAAGCTCCTGAGCTCTGTGTACACACTGCTAATTCCCCTAATAGGAATTTTGCAAAACTGCTGTCATTCCTGCAAACATCAGCACAAAAAAAGGAGAGAGAAAGGACACCAGCGGAGCACGGAGAGGATTGGGGGGTGCGGTGGGGCGGGGCGGGGAGAAATCCAGTGCAGAGTGTGTCACACACACACACACACACACACACACACACACACAGTCACGCAGGCACCCCCTCCTCTTCTCACCCACAACCCCCCCTTCCTGACCTAAGGGGCCTCAGGGCCTAAAGCTGAGAGCACACACACACACACACACACATGCACACACACACACTGAAAGTGTCTGTCTTCCTCCTCCGAGGGGGCGCGGTGCCGTGCTGCAGACAGCCATCACTCCCCGGAGTCCCCGCGGCTGAAATTTCAGCCTAACAAGGAGGAATGAAATGGATTTTAATTGCACACCCGGACACGCTTATGGAGCATTTAGCACATGTCCCATGCCGGGGAATATGGCGTTCCCAACACGGGAATATCTCCAGCAGGCAGGAGGCAGCAGGCAGGAGGAGGGGATATCTCGCTAACAAATTTAGTCTCTCTTTAGGCCCAGACCTAAATCCTGTTTAATTCAGACAGGCACGCTTTGCCTCTTTGCCATGCACACACACACACACACACACACGCGTGCACACACACATACATGCACACACGCATACACACACATCTATGCCATGCAAGGGTGACTGTGAAAGATGAAAGCCTGGTAGGACAGTCTGTGGCCAAAATATGTCAGGACATACATGGTGGCTATGGGATGTTTACATACATACATACTATAAATACATTGAATGTTGGGCCTATACCTCAGGAAATTTTAAAAAGGGATGTTTTTATTATAGAGAATATTAGACATCACCATCACCAGATGCAAATGTAGATGTTTTATATAGTAGTAGTAGCACTAGTAGTAGTAGCAGTGTTAGTAGTAACAGCAGTAGAAGTAGATCTTTATTATTTATTATATGCAATATTAGGCCCTGGGGTGTCACTACACTGTTTTTGGCCCTATGAAGACATATAATATTCATAATCATAATAAAGCAGGTCATTATGTGCTGTGATGGGCCCCTGTTAGTATGAGGCCCCTATGCAATCACGCTAACCTCCCTCCCCTCACACACACCTACACACACACATACACACACATACACACACACACACACACATTGTCTTGCACCTGTGTGGGGACCCCTAACCTCCCCTTCCCTCACCGTACCCGTGATTGGGTCTCTCCAGCAAATCCCTGATCTGTCTTGAAGACATACAGATTGCCTGGTCTGTCTTTGTAGCATGTAGAGACTGCCTGGTCTGTCTTTATAAGATGTGAAGATTCCCTGGTCTGTCTTTATAAGTTGTAGAGATTGCCTGTTATATCTTTATAAGATGTAGAGATTCCCTGTTATGTCTTCAAAACACATAGAGATTTCTTGATCTGTCTTTATTAATAGAGATTCCCTGGTCTGTCTTATTAAGATGTGGAGATTCCCTGGTCTGTCTTTATAAGACAGCGATTCCCTGGTCTGTCTTCATAAGATGTGGAGATTCCCTGGTCTGTCTTTATAAGACATTGAGATTCCCTGGTCTGTCTTTATAAGACATTGAGATTCCCTGGTCTGTCTTAATAAGACCTTGAGATTCCCTAATCTGTCTTAATAAGATGTGCAGATTCCATGGTCTGTCTTTATAAGACATTGAGATTCCCTGGTCTGTCTTAATAAGATGTGCAGATTCCCTTGTCTGTCTTCATAAGACATTGAGATTCCCTGATCTGTCTTAATAAGAGGTGCAGATTCCCTGGTCTGTCTTTATAAGACATAGAAATTCCCTGTCTTAATAAGGCATAGAGATTCCCTGTCTTTATAAGACATTGAGATTCCCTGATCTGTCTTAATAAGATGTGCAGATTTCCTGATCTGTCTAAGATTGCCTGGCTTGCACCCCCCTCCTTCCTCCCCCCAGCCTGTGCCACCAAGCCTGTGCCACCAAGCCTGTGCCACCAAGCCTGTTGCCGTTTCATTTTGATATCTAATTAAGGGGAAAAGTACAGTAGGTACAGTAATCCGTGGCATCTCAACCAGCTGCCCGGCTATTTTTAGCATTAATCTCCTCCACCAATCGCCTGTAATGCGTGCCATTACGAGCCTGCCCATTGCTAATTAGCAGCGTTACAATCAAGCGGCTCGTGCATACAGTAATTAGCTGACGACGATGCACCCCCTTCCTCTGGGCCAGTGGAGACGAGGGGAAAAATGGAGGAAAGAGGAATTTGCAGAATAAACATCTCTGAGTTAGCAAGGGAGTGTGCTGTGTGTGTGTCGTGTGTGTGTGTGTGTGTGTGTGTATGTCTGTGTGTGTAATGTTTTGAACATTAACACACACACTACTATATATCAATTAAAAGCCCAAAAGTGAGACAGGTTAGATTCAGGTATGCCTATGTTCTGTGTGGGATGCGTGGCGTGGCGTCTCTTTAGCATGTCGACACTGTATTGTGTAGCATTATAACCCCAGTGATGTGTTGCATTATAACCCCAGTGCTGTGTCTCTCTCTTATTCTCTCTATCTCCCCTCTCTTTCTACCTTCCTTTCCATCAGCCCCCCGTCACCACCACACCCCCCCCCCCCCCCCCCCCCGCCCCCCCCCCCCCCCCCCCCGCCCCCCCATGACTGGTGTTGTTTTGGTGCAGATGAAAGAGTCTCAGTGATAAAAGGGGAGAGTGTGTGTGTGTGTACGTGTGTGTGTGTGTGTGTGTGTGTGTGTGTGTGTGTGTGTCCATGCTGCCCCTTGTCACCACTTCTCTGTTGCGTCTCTGCACTGATCCTATTGACTAGGGAGGGGCCTCACTGCACCTGAAAGCCCCCTCTACACACACACAGACACACGCACATGCACACACACACACACACATGCACGTGTGCATAGATCACAGACACACGTTTATTTTTACATCTGTCTTTTTCATGTTGAGTTTCAGTTTGGTGATACACTGCTCCTACCTGAGAGTGTGTGTGTTGGCAAAGCTGTGGAATGAGAATGTTCCAGAGAAGGTGGTGGCAGAGGTGACTGACTGACTGTATACCAGGAGACACACTCCTACAAAAGAAACAATGTCATGCTAATAGCTAACTATTAGCCAAACTTCACAACACGTGCCTCTAGGGTTGCCACCTGTGTCTGACAAAAAATGGGACATTTCGGCAACCCAATCAACCTTTTTTGCTTATAAGCAGCGACTCGGGTGTCAGTGTCCCGGGAGAATATTTGTTTTAAAAACCCGGACAACCAGGTAAAACCGGGACAGGTGGCAACACTACCTGCCCCTATAATATGTAGTGCTGAGGGGTGTTAGCAATGCTAATAGCTAACCATGGCCCACGTGGCTAAAATGTACAGGATGCTCACGGAGGAATTAGCATCCTGCACAACACTGCAAGAGAACGCTTGCATAGCTGACTTCTTGTATTTTATCTATCAAAAGAATTAGGAGGAAATGGAGAGATGATGTAACAGAATGATATTGCAGGAGTCCTCATGTGTATTAAACATAACCATTTCCAAAAATATGAAGCCATAGAAAGCGAAGGTATATTAAAAGCCCTCCCTTTCGCTCCAGCAGGAGAAGCAAAACATGAGGAACAGCAAAATTACCGGCCTTAATATATCACAGGGGACGCTACACCTTCCTTTTGTGCTGTATATTCAGTGAAGATTGATCTCTCTTGTTTAAGTGCCCCTCCCCCTCCCCCCTCCTCTCCCTCCTCGCCCCTCCGCTGCTGCCGTCTCCCCACTGGCTCCAGGACTCTAATTGGGTCACTCAGTAATGTATGAGCCATTCGGCGCCGACTGGACCGCTACATCGCTGGTTCTGGTTGTGGTGCTGAGCGAGTGAGCGTGCGGGCGGGCGGCATGTTCTGGAGTGGGGTGGGTGGGGGGGGGTGGGGGAGGGCTCTCACCCTCTCACCCGCACCGTGTGGCATACGCGTGGCGTACATCACAGGAGGACGCCGCGTTGTGCCACGTCTCTCTCTTCCCCCTCTTGCTCGCTTGCTCACTCTCCCTACAGCCCCCCGCTCCACACACACACACACACACACACCTGCATCCACACACATCTTTACACCCTTACTCACCTTGTACCATATTGTGTATACAGCACACACACACACACTGAAAGCACCTGCTTTACTTAAACCCACACTAACTAGCCCCACCTGACCCCTTCACAGCTATATAGGTGTGGGAGACGTATATAAATCTGTGTGTATGTGTGTGTGTGTGTGTGTGTGTGTGTGTGTGTGTGTGTGTGTGTGTGTGTGTGTGTGATCTATTAGTGCAACTGAACTAGTTATCCACCTCATCTATGGAGCCTTTCCTTGGCAGTCTGTATACATATGTGACTCTCCAGCTTGTCAGACAGAAGTAGGTTATTTTCCTCAGGTTGTGTGTGTGTGTGGTTGTTGTTGGTGAGCAGCTAGTGTTGACAGGTAGCGTAGACCAGGGTGTGTGTGTGTATGTGTGTGTGTGTGTGTGTGAGTGTTGACAGGTAGCGTAGACCTGTGTGTGTGTGTGTGTGTGTGTGTGTGTGTGTGTGTGTGTGTGTGTGTGTGTGAGTGTTGACAGGTAGCGTAGACGGCCGTCTCAAGCTGCGCCCCCAGCTGCACCAAGCAACCGCTGCATGCACCCCCGCACCGTCGCCGTGACAACGTGTGAAAGCGTGCAGTTCATAAAATTACTTGCGAATCGTGTGAGGTAAAGTGCAAGTAAACATCCATCCACACTCTCCTTCTCTATCTCTCTCCCTCTCTCTCTCCCTCTCTCTCTCTCTCTCTCTCCTACTCTCTCTCACTCTCTCCTACTCTCTCTCACTCTCTCTATTTCCTCTCTCCTACTTTCCTTCTCTCTCTTACTCTCCTTCTCCCTCACTTTCTTTCTCTCTCTCTCTCCCTCCCCCCCCCCCCTCTCTCTCTCCTACTCTGCTTGTCTCTCTCTTTCTTTCTCTCTCTCTCTCCTACTCTCTCTCTCTCTCTCTCTCTCTCTCTCTCTCTCTCTCTCTCTCTCTCTCTCTCTCTCTCTCTGTCTCTCTCTCTCTCTCCCTGCCTTGCTCACTGGGCCGTACACTAAGCATGATAGTGCCTATCGGTGCTGGAGTCTATTTATCTGCCTCCAGAGCAGCAGCAGCCCGCTAAGGGCCCGGGGGAGGAATGGGAGCAGGGGAGACGTGTGTGTGTGTGTGTGTGTGTGTGTGTGTGTTTGGAAGAGGGCGGGTGGGGGGTTGGTGCTGAGGTGCTGGCCTCTAAGGTGAAGGCCACCCCGAGGGTGTGTATTTGTGTGTGAGTGAGAGATTGCATGTGTGTGTGTGTGTTTGTGTTTGTGTACAGTATGTGTGTGTGTGTGTTTATTGTGTGTGTGTGTGTGTGTGTGTGTGTATGTGTGTTTATTATGCGTGTGTATGTTGATAAGTGTGTATTGTAGCCAGAGAGAGAGAATATGGGAGGGTGTAGGATGTGTGTGGGTGTGTGTGTGTGTGTGTGTGTGTTGATATGTGTGTGTTGTAGCCAGAGAGAGAGAATATGGGAGGGTGTAGGATGTGTGTGTGTGTGTGTGTGTGTGTGTTGATATGTGTGTGTTGTAGCCAGAGAGAGGGGATATGGGAGGGTGTAGGATGTGTGGGTGTGTGTTGATATGTGTGTGTGTTGATATGTGTGTGTGTGTGTGTGTGTGTGTGTATTGTAGCCAGAGAGAGGATATGGGAGGGTGTAGGATGTGTGGGTGTGTGTTGATATGTGTGTGTGTTGATATGTGTGTGTGTGTGTGTGTGTGTGTGTGTATTGTAGCCAGAGAGAGGATATGGGAGGGTGTAGGATGTGTGTGTGTGTGTGTGTGTGTGTATGTTGATATATGTGTGTGTGTGTGTGTGTGTGTATTGTAGCCAGAGAGAGGATATGGAGGGGTGTAGGATGTGTGGGTGTGTGTTGATATGTGTGTGTGTGTGTGTGCGTGTGTGTGTGTTGATGTATGTGTGTGTGTGTGTGTGTAGAGAGAGGATATGGGAGAGGTGTAGGGATGTGTGTGTGTGTGTGTATGTTGATATATGTGTGTGTGTGTGTGTGTGTGTATTGTAGCCAGAGAGAGGATATGGGAGAGTGTAGGATGTGTGGGTGTGTGTTGATTGTGTGTGTGTGTGTGTTGATATATGTGTATGTGTGTAGAGAGAGGATATGGGAGGGTGTAGGAATAGGGCATCTCAGTGTGCTCCTCTCAGCGGTGTAAACGTGCAGTCAGAACACATTTAGCCCACGCATGGATGGGTGGCAGCCGGGGGTAGTGCAGGCGGGAGTGTGTGTGTGTGTGTGTGAGTGGGAGTGTGTGTGTGCCCGGGGCAGACAGGCACGCAGGTTAGGGCGCTGGGCGTTGCGAGCTGTCCGTCTAGCAGGGGCAGGTGGGGGGGGCAGATTGTTGGGGGAGGGGGGCAAGTAGCGTGGGCAGGTGGGGGCAGGGGGGGGGCGGGGAGACTGCTGGGGGGGGCACTGGGACGGGTGGCGGAGAGCAGTTCTGCCCCAGCAGGGGTTAATCTCGCATGACTGCACGGCAGCCTCTTTCTGTCAGGCCCACACTCATGCCCAGAGAAGAGTGGAGAGAGAAGGATGAGAGAGAGAGAGGGGGAGAGAGGAGGGGAGAGAAGGAAGGAGAGAGAGGGAGGGAGTGAGGAAGGTGAAAGTAGAGAGAGACGGAAGGGAGAGGGAGAGAACGACAAGAGGAAGAGAAGAAAGGAGAGAGAGAGAGAGAGAAGAGAGAGAGAGAGAGAGAGGAAAGGGAAGGGAGAAGGAGAGAAGAAGAGAAGGGAAGGGAGGAGAGAGAGAGCAAGGTGAGAGTAAATGTAAGAATGAGTGTGTGAGTGTGTTGCTTGAGAGAGGGAGATTGGTAGCAGATGCTATGGGGGGACAGGCCTCATCTGGTGTGTGTATGGTATGGTGTGTGTACTGTATGGTGCGGTGTGTGTGTATGTTGTTGTGTATGGTGCGGTATGT
>CM050205.1:6510000-6522500 GCA_027475355.1 Coilia nasus
ACACACACACACACAACAAGCACACAACAAGCACAGAATGTAAGTGGTGCAGGGCCAATCCTCTGTGCAGAGACAGGAAAGTGAGGTTCATGAGAAGGGTTTATGAAAAGAATTCAGAAAAAGAGCAAGAGAGGAATACTGCCAGATGAAAAAGAGTGATTTTAAATAATGAGGACAAAAGATCTGTCAAATCTCTTTGTACACTGCGCTTTATTTGCTGTTCATAAGGTTGTTGTCTTGCCAAACACTGGTTCGGAGCATTTTCCAGGCAGACAGCTCTTGAAACCAGGAAGCTGAAAATGAATTGTGTATTATGATAATAGATTGCCGCTGCTGAATTTCCCCACCTAGTCAAGTGTGTCTGCCTGTTGTGAGGATGACTTGTAAACCCCATATGTGTGTGTGTGTGTGTGTGTGTGTGTGTGTGTGTGTTCCCAGGCTTCTCCACGCTCTCCCTCGCAGACCAGATGAGTCTACTGCAGAGCGCGTGGATGGAGATCCTGATTCTGCGCGTGGTGTACCGGTCGCTGCCCTTCGAGGACAAGCTGGTGTACGCCGAGGACTACATCATGGACGAGGACCAGTCCAAGCTGGCCGGCCTGCTGGACCTCAACAACACCATCCTGCAGCTGGTCAAGAAGTACCGCGCCATGAAGCTGGAGAAGGAGGAGTTCGTCACCCTGAAGGCCATAGCACTCGCTAACTCAGGTCAGCCTCTCTGCGGCTTAAACACACACACACACACTTTCTTTCTCGCTCTTTCACACTCACACATACTCTCTCTCTCCCTCTTGTTCTCTTTCTCGCTCTTTCACACAAACACACACACACACACACACACTTTCTTTCTCGCTCTTTCACACACACACATACTCTCTCTCTCCCTATCGTTCTCTTTCTCGCTCTTTCACACAAACACACACACACGTGCACACACACACACACACATACATACACACACACACCCCCTTAGCAGTCATCTCCTCTTTTTTCGCGTGCCCCCCCCCCCCCCCCCCCCCTCTCCTCCTCCTCCTCCTCCACCCCCTCCCTGTCTGAGGTTGTGCGCGGGGTGATGTGATGAGGCAGGCATTAGGAGCTCCTAATGAATCTCCTCCTATTACAGTGATCCTCTTATCCTACAATGAGATGGAGATGAATAGCTGTGCTGTTCCCCCTCTCTTCCCTCTAAATGAGAGGTGTGTAAGTGCTGCTGCATGGAAGACAGAGGTGGAGGTGGAGAGAGAGAGGGGGGGGGGTGGAAGAGAAGAGGTGGAGGTGGAGAGAGAGAGAGAGGGGTGGAAGAGAGAGGTGGAGGTGGAGAGAGAGAGAGAGGGGTGGAAGAGAAGAGGTGGAGATGGAGAGAGATAGAGAAAGAGAGAGATGGAAGAGACGAGGTGGAGATGTGTGTGTGTGTGCTTGTGTGAGAGACTGGTAGAGATAGAGAGAAAGAGAGGGATGGAGGTGGAGATGGAGAGAGAGAGGCAGATGTAAGAGAAGAGAGGTGGAGGTGTGTGTGTGTGTGTGTGTGTGTGTGTGTGTGTGTGTGTGTGTGTGTGTGTGTGTGTGTGTGTGTGTGTGACACTAGGGAGATGGAGGGACTCCCGCTGAAGCGCGCCACATGTCCCCCAGGGGATCATAAGTGCACCAGCCGCCGAGAAATTATTCAAATGCACACTTCACACACAGGCACACTCTCGCTCGCTTACACACACACACTTGCTAGCACACATAGACGCACACACTTGCTCGCGTACATACACTCGTTCGCTAAAACACACATACACTGGGCTTCATCTCCTGTTTTTTACTCTCAAACCTGCTGTCAAAGACACATACGGTTGCTCTTTTATGCACACACACACATATACACACGTATATGCATACACTCACATACATTTACTCTTCCTCTATCTTTCTCTTCCTCTCAAACACATCTTTATGGTCTTTCTCTCTCTTTCACACACACACACACACACACACACACCACACACACACACACACTGCCCTGACCCACTCATACACTTTCATTCGTACAGATTCCTCCTCATTTGCTCACATGCACACTTGCTTCCTCTAAAGCGCACACACACACACTTTTCCTCTCTGTCTCACACAAACACACACACGCATACGCACACATAGTGAAATGCCAAGTTCAGAGACGCTCACACACACACATGTATCCCTCTCCTGTCCGTGGCCTTGCTGCTGCCGCTGTGTCATTAGCATAAGGTGCACCTCAGATCTCTTTTTTAAAAAGATACCGTGTGTGTGTGTACGTGCGCGTGTGTGTGTGTGGTGCTCCGCCATTAGCATAAAGTGCACCTCAGATCCCTCTTAACTAAGGTGGCGATCATTAGGCAGCGGGCTGTCTGTCAATAAGCCGCTCTGATGTTGTCCAGCATTGGCAGTCCGCACGGCCTCACGCGGCCCTCTGGCCCCCTTTGTTGTGACCCCATCTTTGAACTTTGTCTTGGTTGCTGGCCAGTGCTTTTCCCTTTAATTACAAGAAGGAAACTGTCAATAAAATCTGTTAAATGGGACGCAATGAGCAGCTTGAATGGGGGGGCGGCTATTTGTTCAAATTCTCCAGCGCTCAAGGTATTGACAGTGTGTTTGCAGCAGCCGTGTGTGGCGATCAATCTGGGCCCCGGCCAGCCGCGCTGAAAAATGAAAAAGCAGATTGCTTGTGCTCGCTTGCGGATGACGGCTGGCTGTTTGGTGAGCTGGGTGGGCGGTGGGGGGGATGGAGGGGGGGTTGCTGGGGTGCCCCCCCAAGCTTGCCGAAAAACAGTGCCCTCCCACCCCTCCTCTCCATGGTGGCGGGGGTGGGTGGCAGTGTGCGTGACTCTTTTGAGAAATTCTTTTTTAATTGATTTTGGAATTAACAGTTCATCTCTGCTGTCGATGCGTCCGTCAGCGAGACGGATGGAGCGGCGATTGTTTGGAGCGGGCCGAAGTTGGATGGGCGATGGAGGCGCACATAAATTCGGATGATGTCTGCTCCGTCCTCTGCGCCTTTATGGGCTCCGGCAGACAGGCAGGCAGACAGGCAGGCAGGCAGACAGGCAGGCAGGCAGGCAGGCAGGCAGGCAAACAGACAGACAGACAGACAGACAGACAGACAGGCAGGCAGGCAGGCAGGCAGACAGGCAGGCAAGCAGGCAGGCAGGCAGGCAGGCAGGCAGGCAGACAGGCAGGCCGGCTGTCGACCATCTCTCCACATTACGCCTGTCCCTGTCCCTGTCCCACTTCGCCTCGCTGTCATTCGCGCTGTTTAGAGTTCAAGGTTCACTGGAACGGCATCGTCCTCATTTTCAGAAAATAATCTCCACATATAGCCCCTTTTTTGTCTTTAATGTTCGCGCTCTGACAGTACAGTAAAGTAATCTTTATTTAACCACATTGTTAGTGGAATGAATAGCACAGTCTTTTGTTGAAGGGTTTTGTCACCTTGGTCCAGATTCTTCACCTTCGCCAGATGTCTTTTTCCCTTACTCTTCGGTGTGTTTTGTGTGAGTGTGTGTGTGTGTGTGTGTGTGTGTGTGTGTGTGTGTGTGTGTGTTGTGTGCCTCCATCTTCTCCCCATGGGTATTTTTTTCCTGTGTCAAAGTGTGTGTTTACCGAGAGCGCAGGCTTTTGGCCCCGGCTAGCATTCCCTGGAGAGGGATGCATCATGATTTAGTTCAAAGGTTAGTCATCGTGCCACGCTGCCTGTGTGTGTGTGTGTGTGTGTGTGTGTGTGTGCGAGAGGGCTTTGGCTCCAAGTCAGAGGGTGTCAGTTAGGGTTCCTGACAGGACGGCAACGCAGGAGGAAAAAAGAAAACAGTTATGGGCCATGATTACCGGCCGCCCAGGCGGTGCATTCAGGCCCAGACGGCAAACCCAAATAGCGCACATTCTGAAGGGCACAGTCGTTAATTAATTCCCGGAATACTAATTTGGTGCATTAATGACAGTAACCCTAAGATATGTTAACGAACGTGCCTCTCATGTTAAGAACGAGCGCCCACAACGCCTAACTCCTGACTCTCCCAGCACTGCTGTTATATTTAGCTGAGTGTGTGTGTGTGTGTGTGTTTGTGTGTGTGTGTGTGTGTGTAGGACTTTATACTTGTATCCACCCTCACTCTGTCCTCTGCCTCGCCATTGTCATTGATTCTCATTACAATATGACACTTTTGTGACGCGGCGCGTCTGTGAATGGGCCATTTGTGGCGGCGTTTGTGTGGTTGGGGTATGCGGAGCAGGGGCTCTTTAAGCTGAAGACAGACTGGCTTGTTATTGTGGGGCGGTGTCTTCCTCTAACACACACGCACAACACACACACACACATACTCTCTTAAAATTACACATAAACACACACACAAACACACACACACATATACACACACATATACACACACATGCCTGGCAGCACCCCCTGCATTGATCTCTGCATGATATAATTGTCAGGAGGCTGTCGGCATGCATACTAATGTGTGCATTACATGCGATAGATAGTCTGCATGCGATAGATACTCTGCATGCTTGCATATTCGCCCATTCTTTATCTACTGATTATGGACTGCACTAATCTTGTGCGTGTGCCTGAACTCCTGTATTCAGTGCCTTTTGCATAAGTAAATACTACATTTCCTGACAGTGTTTTACTTTAATGTTTTTATTTTCAAAGCCATTATTATATCATCAAATATTACATTTCAGTGAGATCGTACTAAAATAGACAGCATGGATTATTTTAAAAGTACGTATTTGTAGAATGACGGATTTGATTTTTTATTGTTATTTGAGGCGGAAAAAAAGTTTGTCCCTATGGGAGTGTGTTTGTGCACCTGTAAAATGTCCCAGTGCCAAGACATCTATTTAAAAGACAAAGGAAGCGAGTAGAGTGTGTGTGTGTGTGTGTGTGTGTATGTGTGTGTGTGAGACAGAGAGAGAGAGAGAGAGAGAGAGAGAGAGAGAGAGAGAGAGATAGAAGGGAGGAGAGTTATGTGTAAGTGTATGTGTGTGTGTGTCAGAGAGAGAGAGAGAGAGAACGATGGAGAGTTGTGTGTGTGTGTGTGTGTGTGTGTGAGAGAGAGAGAAGGATGGAGAGTTGTGTGAGTGTGTGTGGGGGACAGTGAGCTATGTCTCTGCCTGGATCCTTGGGTCTTCGGCTCGTCCAGTCGGCCGTGATAGCTAGATTGATAGCGCTGCTAGCTCCACATCCTTCATGGCCGGCCGCGGAGCAGGAGCAGAGAAGTGTGGAGAGGCGCGAAGGGGAGAGGAGAGGAGGAGAGGAGAGGAGGAAAGAGTTGAGGAGAGGAGAGGTGCAGAGAGAGGTGTGGAGAGGAGAGGTGCAGAGAGGAGAGGAGTGGAGAGGTGCAGAGAGGTGTGTAGCAGAGCGGAGAGGTGCGGGTAAGCAGTTTTCCTGCGAGGGATGTCCATCGGAGGCACAGGTCAGTGCGCGAGTGCCTGAGGTGCAGGTGACGGATGTGTGGGACCGCACCCGCGGAATTCGAGATGCCACACTCGGGGCCGGAAGCACAACGGTTAGAATATTGAACCAGGCATTGTGGTGTCACTGAACCACACACACACACACACACACACACACACACACACACACACCCCTAGAGGACTAAGCCCAGGCCATCCGTCCCTAAGTAGGCAGGGCTGGAGGGAGCGTGCAGTCTTGATGGGGGCCCTCACTTATCAATACTTGACCCCCCGATTATTATTTAACAAGTATGTATGCTTCGATCGGCAGGCAGCGATTGATTGTCCTCTGTGTGCCAAAGGCCAGTGTGCATGTGGAGGCAGATCCCAGGAGAGCCACGACAGATGGACATGGCACAGTCCATGGGTTTCTCTTTCCCAGCAGCCTGAAAAATGCCTTTGGAATACTGTGTGCAGTGCAGGCATGTGGGTGGGGGGATACACACAAACACTCACACACATAAGGGTACCACACACACATTCATGCACTCACACACACATACACATCCACACACACACACATACACTCACACACACATACACACAAACACATATACTCAGGTAGACTCAGTGACCCAAGTGCACACTGGAGACATCTACACAAGCCTATCTTCATGTACACATGTGGCACTCACACACACATACACATACACACACACACATACACTCACACACACATACACACAAACACATATACTCAGGTAGACTCAGTGACCCAAGTACACACTGGAGACATCTACACAAGCTATCTTCATGTACACGTGGTATAACGAGCATAAGAAAAGGCTGATGTGATGCACATTCATGCAGTTACACATGCTAATTATTTCAGGCCGTGTGTGTGTGTGTGAGAGTGTGTGTGTGTGTGAGCGAGCCGGGTTTTATGGCGCTCCTGTGGTACGGCTGAAGCCCACAAGCTGTCACGGCGCCGGCCTGTCTCTGTCTGTCCCGGCCGCACGTAAAAGCACTGTTAATGATTGAATATGCAAATGGCTGTGTTTGACATTTCCCTCAGACAATGGCGGTCAGGCTGAGACATTGTTCGCAGGGGTAGAGCCCCTCTCCCCTGCTCAATCAAAGATGGCAGGCGGCGAAAGGCGTGTTGTGTCGTGTCGTGTTGTGCTGTGTTGTGTCGCGGCACAGCGCAGTTCGCGTGCCACATTAATTCGCGCTGGCGCTCGCTCCCTCGCTCCGCACTCCGCGTGTCCCGCATTCATCAGCGCCCAAAGGGGGGACGTGTAAACAGCCATCGAGGCCGACTGGGCCCGCTAATGTACACGCGGGCCCCCTGTCACAGAAAAATGAGCTCGGGGTCCGCTCGCGCTCAATGGCCGCTCCTGCATAAATGAGAGCGATTTTTCAGCGCCTGTTCCTCGTTTTTTTTTTTTTTTCTCCCTCCCATCCGCCGCAGTCAACAGAGGGTTTATTCTGTGGTCAGTGCAATTAATATAAATCTACTGCAGTTGCTGACTACATCAGTGTTTGAACAGCTAGCCAAACTCCTTCAGATATTCCTCCGCTACCGATATTTAATATCTGTTCATTTACCCCGTGGAACTGATATAGGACCCTGTCATTTCTTTATGGTCAGCAAAAGACACCTCTTTTCTCCCATCATCCTCTTTATCATCCAGAGGAACAGAATGCGGTGCTGTTGTGTCTGACCTTTGTTTCTGTACAATGTGCCGGCTTATAGTAAACCGTATGAGGAATAAAACAAAGGCAGTGTTTATGTAGATGGTGTTATGATTAGCATTTTTTACTTCAGACTGTGTGTGTGTGTGTGTGTGTGTGTGTGTGTGTGTGTGTGTGTGTGTGTGTGTGTGTGTGTGTGTGTGTGTGTGTGTGTGTGTGTGTGGGGGAATTTGTGTGTGTGTGGGAATTTGTGTGTGTATGTGTGTAGTGCTGATTAGTGTTTGAACTGGGTGTCTTTGTCTTTTGTGCACACTCTGAAGAAACAAGCGGAGGCAGTGTGTGTATGTAGATGGAGCGGTGGTGATTAGCATGTTAACCCAGAGTGTGTGTATGTGTGTGCACGTAGTGCTGATTAGCGTCTTAACGGTGTGTGTGTGTGTGTTTCCCCTTCAGACTCCATGCACATAGAGGACGTGGAGGCGGTGCAGAAGCTGCAGGACGTGCTGCACGAGGCGCTGCAGGACTACGAGGCGGGCCAGCACAGCGAGGACCCGCGGCGCGCAGGCAAGCTGCTGATGACCCTGCCCCTGCTGCGCCAGACCTCCCAGAAGGCCGTGCAGCACTTCTACAGCATCAAGCAGGACGGCAAAGTCCCTATGCACAAACTCTTCCTGGAGCTGCTGGAGGCCAAGGTCTGACTCTGCCTCCTCTCCTGCAAGCCCCGCCTATCCCCATGACACAGACCCCTCCCCCAGCCAAGAGAGAGAGAGAGAGAGAGAGGTGGGAGGGACTTGTCCCAGACCACACCCCCTTCTTCTTCTTCCCCCTGACACCGGTCAGAAGCTGGCACTGTCTGCCAGTGCCGGTGGGACCTTATTGTCTATAAACTGTAATGAATAACGACAAGACGCATAACCATAATGGTACTCTTAACTATTGATGATGACTATACTTATAAGAATGACTTTTAACATGTGATCACTGAGAGAATTAAAAAAAAAATTAAATGAAAATACACAACAGAAAACAAAAACGAGACAAAGAGAGAGACTGCTCAAGTGGTTTAGCAGTGGGACTTTGTGAACCAACTTTCAACTTCTCAGATTCTAATGCAGTTTTTTGTGCTACGGAGACATTTTGTTCTTGATTTTCACAAAGATTTCTGGAGCCGCGAAGAGAGCTGCCCTGCCAAAGGATTGAGGTCCACCCAGTGGACGCGTGCAAACATCACCATCCCACCCACCCAGTGTCCCCCCGTGCCCCCACTCTGCCCCCTGTCGTAGTCCCCCCGCGAGGACGGGAGACCGCCATTTTCCCCGCTCCTCACTGTAGCGTAGCCTGTCACAGTCGACTTACATGTACGAAGTGCAGTATTAACGCTGGTAACCCTATTGGAGAGGTCAAAAAGTGGTGGCCAAACTGAGATTTCTTTCTTTCTGGGTTTTTTGTTTTGTTTTGCTTTTAAGATGCTGCTCATCATGTTGTTCTGACTAATAATCTAGATCTGTTGCAAATTTTAACTCCCAGGTAGTTTGTTTTGTTTTTCAAGTCTTCCAAAAACATCCTTCTGACACGTGTAGGGATTTCACTCTTTTATTTTCAGGGAATAGAGCAGAAGATTTATTCACACAAGAGATATGAAACCACAGGTACTGTCAACAAGTCAACAAAGAACAGACTAACTTATTTATTATTATTATTATTATTTTAGTTTGTTTTCTCCTGTTTTTATTGTAACAGTGGGTGTAAATATGTGATAGGATTATCATGCAAGGTTTTGTTTATATTATGTTAATAATTGTCCATATATGATTTTTCTATGAGCTTTACCACTTGCAGTGATTGCTAATGACTCCGAGCAGTAGGCGTTTAAACGTGAAAGTGCACATGTATGCAAGTTCTGTTTGTAGCGGTTTGTGCAGAAAAAACCCCACGATTCCTTACGCTTCACCTTTTGTGTCCGTCCTCGCCAACACTGTCAGATGATGAGGCCATACTCAGAGAGGAGAGAACACACATCCTTTCCCTTTGTTTACCAGAAGTATCACCGCAAATAAACAAACAAACAAACAAACAAACACAAAACAACAGCTTTTGCCGTCCAAACTCAGCAGGAATGTGAATGCAGAGGTACGCAGTGGAAAGAGCATAGCTAGCGGGAGCGATACTCAGCCTGGTGTGGACAATTGACCCCAGCGCTGCCCCATCGTCCTTTGCAGCAGATAGGGACGCCAGCACCAGTGACGAGAGAGAGTGTCGCAGAGCTAGCTCAAAATGGCGGCTGTGCGCAGCTGAAAGGTTGAGAGACGAGGCAAGTAGATCCCATCATCCATTAGTGCAAACAAGGCAGTATTTGTAAAGGTGTTTCTCCTGAACCTTCATAAACATTGTATATTGTAAATGAACAGATTATAAATCTAACCTAAGACATTTTATTGGAACAAAAAGGAAAAAAAAGATACAAAAAAGAAAAAAAAATGTAGTTCAGCTTCTTGATGTTTCATGTCCGCTGTGCTTCTTTTCCAAAAAAAAAAAAAAAAAGATCTTTTATTTCCTTTGTTGCTTCCCTTCTGTTACATTCAAAGATGTTATTGTGTACTTCTCGTGGTGATTGCAGTAGTCGTGGCGTATGCTTTTTTTAGACACAGGGTAGCGGTAGAACCAATACTGGGCTTAGGAACCCTCAGGAGACCATGGCGGCACGTTCTCAAATAACTTTCTGGTAAAAGACTCTTCTAGGTACTGCTAGATCAACAGATCCAAGATCAATATAATCTATACTGACGTATAAGTGAATAACAGTTATTTAAAGGAAGGAACAAACATATATAAAAAGGGATAATTTGTGTAACTCTTTCTTGTAGACTAACAATGTATATCTTAGGTTAAAAGGAAAAAAAAGCGTTTGAGTACTACGGAAGCGTAGCAGCATTTTTTAACACAGTCGCTGTACATAGGCCCCTCCATGCTCAGCAACTCCGTTGTTATATTAACTTTACTCTTTGAGGTTGCAAAGGGGAAAAAATACCTTTTTCTCTCTTTTGTTTTTGGTGTAAACCAGTTTCCAAACGTATCGCTTTAAAAACTTTGTGTGCTTAATAAAATGAGGAAGAAAAAAAAAAACGACGAAAAGAACAGATCATTTTTTTCAAATAACACTAGTCACGGGTGGTGGGCGGGTATGTGGGGTTTTTGATTTTCCTTTTCTCTCCTCAGTCTTGTTCTATAAATGCTGTGTATCTATCATTAGCTTTACGGAACTATAAATAGGTAGTGGTTGGGGAGAGGTGTCTGTGATGTGGCTCTTGACTAAATCATCCATAGAAACCCATGAGCTGGTCGAGAACTGGAGGGCTGCTGTCTTGGGCAAAGTGTCGGCAATATGTACACACACACAACTCCTGGCTGAAAGGTGCTGATTTTACTCTTGTGTTTCTTTTTTTATTTCTTTATATTTTTCTGTCTTTATGATATGATGATATTTAACAAAAAAAACATATACCAGACAATGAAGGAGATGAAAGATATTAAACAGTGTGTCTCATCAGCCTTTTCAGCTGAACTCAATTGAACTGTACCGTAGTTTAGGAGACAAAAAGCAATCAAAGATTTTGATCTTTCAAGCCACGTAATAATACGTCCTCGAATATTAGGGCCAGCAGTCTCAACCTGCTTCAGACGATCTCCATCCTTGGAGGCACCAATTCCCCATGTATATTTGAGGACAAACGCAGTTACCATACGCGCAAACACATAGCATACTGAACTAAATTTTCTGTAAAAAAAAAAGTTGTCACCATATATATAAATATATATTGTTGGACAGCATTACAACTCTTATCAGCTTGATTCATTCTGAGAAGGTTTCGCTATGTGTCTTTCAACACCTTACTCACGTATACCAGTAATAGAGAGAGACGTGTAAACTAGAGTAGTCACACCTGCGTTTTTTTCCAACGTATTTTCTTATTTAAAGCAATATGACCGTGCGGCCACCGGCCGCCGCACCTCACGTCTCGATTAGATCAAAATGCTGTATTTATTGGACTATTTTGCGATTAAGGAATAGTAGGATTAATGACAAATGTACAAAAACAACTGCTATTTTTTATTATAGAAGAGCTTATGGGCTTGGGAGGTTCTTCTGTATGTAGAGGCGTGTCCACCTGACGTTGAGGATTATCGCCCTCAGAAGAGCAGAAGGACACGCGTCTGTGGGAGATGCAGAGAGCGAGAGATAGAGAGAGAGGGAGAGAGCGAGGGAAAGGGAGGGAGGGCGAGAGGAGGAGGAGGAGAAAGAGGAGACAGGAGGAAGGAGGAAGCATATTCAGTGCTTAAAATACAGTTAAAAATAATGAAACGACAACAATGAAAAACGTCCAACCAGGAGTTGCAGAATCGACCCGTAGTAAGAACCATGTGTGTAGTTCTAGATGTGCTCCACATCTGTAAAACGATTAACTGTATATTTTTGTGATGTGTATCATACGGTGTGCTCCAGCAATATGTCCATTTGTGTAAATGTATTTATTTTACATTGTATATATTGTTCAATGCAGAAAGAGAGACCTATGGTTCTGTAACTACGATCAGTTCAGATGTGTAACTCCAATTATGCCTTTGAGGATGATGCTAGAGCAATATTAAACATGCTTCCAGTTTTGACCCCTCCCTCTCTGGTGTGTTATTATGCTTTGATGGTGCATTCACATGCACACACACAGGCACGCACAGACACACACACACACACACACACACACACACACATATACACTCACTCACACACACACAAACAGATACACATACAGGACACACACACACTCTCAAAATAAACACACACATACACACACTCACACATATACACTCACACACACACACACACAATCAGATACACATACAGGACACACACTCTCAAAATAAACACACACACACACACACATCCTTGTCTATCTCCGTTTTCCAAAACTTTCTGCTATCCTATAATAGTTTTTGGTGTACGGTTCTCATATTATGCAGTGTAGCACTTTGAAGAATATCTGCCTCTCATTTACAGTAAGAAGATTATAATTTTAGAACAACACAAACAGCATGTTTCCCTACAATATCTATTATAACAGTTCTGTTAGAATTAAAACAAAAAAATTAACTAAAGTAAAACTTATATTAACATTGATGAGGTTTTACTGAAAGACACTAGTGTCTATAAACACACACACACACACACACACACACACACACACACACACACACACAAACAAATATCCCTTATAACATACTGTATACACACATACAAATATTCTCAACAGTCCCAGGCACAGGTGTGTGTGTGCGCGTGCGTATGTGTGTTTGTAAATGCCCTTAAGGGGAAGCTCGCAGGACTTGTC